>JZKD02S2144790.1:1065640-1121726 GCA_000966675.3 Picea glauca
AAGACAACACTATTTGCAAGTGTTCCTCATGTTCTCTTTCATTCTTGGAATAGATGAGAATGTCATCTAGAAAGACTTGTACAAAATGGTCTAAGTACTTCCGGAATACGTCGTTCATGAGGCTCATGAATACTGCTGGTTCATTGGTCAATTCGAAAGGTACTACAACAAACTCGTAATGTCCGAACTGAGTTTGAAAGGCAGTTTTCGAGATATCACCTTCCTTAATCCTTAACTAATGATACCGTGATCGCAAATCAATCTTTGAGAATACCGTTGCACCTTTCATCTGATCAAAGAGGTCATCTATTCGCGACATTGGGTACCTATTTTTCACTATAGCCTGGTTCAAGTCCCTGTATTCTATACACAGTTGTAAGGATTCGTCCTTCTTCTTTACAAAAATTACCGACGCACCCTAGCATGAGACACTGGGCCTTATTATCCCTAAGTACAATAAATCTTTCAACTGCATTTGCAATTCACAAAGTTTCGATGCTGTCATCCGATACGGAGTCCTGGATATTGGTTTTGCACCAGGTTTTAGCTCAATAGTAAAATCAAGCTCCCTCTCAAAAGGTAACCCTGGTAACTCGTTCGGAAAAACATCCTAAAATTCTGACAATACCGGGTACTGATCCAATGAGGGTCCCTTCCTTTCATTCACTGCTTCCACTACATAAAGTCAACACCCTTGCCTCGAGCATCGCTTAACCTTCATAGTTGATATAAAGCATAATGACACTTTTCTCTGTACACCCTGGATCTCTACTGGTCTTCCTTCATCATTGACACAAAGCACCCTCTTTGCGAAACAATCTACCAAAGCTCGATGATCTGCTAACCAATCCATTCCAATGATTAGGTCATATGCCTCAAGGGCAGTGACATATACCTTCAACCTTGTAGTACACACTCCTAGGTCTACTATACAATTATCAACACTAGGTCCTACCGCTTGTTTTTTCCTCGAAGCCATCTCGACTTGTTTAAATTCATCATGCTCATAGGCTGCCGACCCACTCTTTTGTAATGCATATGGTGAAATGAAACTATTTGTCATACCAGAATAAAAAAAAATCTTAACATTGATATGATTTAGTGTACCTGATGAATCCACCACCATGGATTGATGTTCAGCCTAGAGATTATTAACCGCTGTGTAAATTTGGTGGCTGCTACTTGCTCTCCCCATCGGTGCCTTTCCTTCTCTATGCACGAACCCTGATTGTAACTCTGGGCAGTCATGTTGGTAATGGAGTCCTCCGCACCCCCAACAGGTAACACAAGACTGAACCTGTGTATTGTTATGTGACTGTCTCTAAAATGAGTTCCTTCCCTTGGAACCCTTTTCCCTACTCGTTGTTCCCTGAGATGGTCGTGGACTTGTCTGCACCGTTGGCAATGAACGAGATGCTGCACTCACTGCCATTGAAATCCCTGCAGCTACTGTCCTTGGTACGAATCTATTACCATATGGCGGTGGCCTTGAGCCCCCTCCCCTAGGAAATGTCCTTGGGTCCTTTCCTACGAATCCAGGGCGATGTGGAAATGTTAGTCTTGTACCCTCGGTTAAGTTCATGTGTTCTTCCATGTAATGCACATTTTCCACCACCTCCGCTACTGAAGATGGTTTCCACATCCGCACCATAGCTCTTATCTTAGGGTTCAATCCATAGACGAATCGTTCTGCTTATCGTTGATCATTATCCATATACGAAACATATTTGACCAGTTCCATGAATATGATCTCATATTCTTCTACAGTTCTGTTTCCCTATACTAAGGCATGAAATGCCCCTACCTGTTGTTCCTCATAGTATGTTGGTAGATATTTCCTTCGGAACCTCTCCTTGAGAAGTTTCTAAGATACTGTGTCTGGGGTAAGGTGCAGTTGTCTTTCCAAGTTTTCCCACCAGTTCAAGGCGTTGTCTCTTAACTAAAAAATTGAGATCTTTGCCTTTGATTTGGACGCATAGTCCCTTAAGGAAAAACACATTGTCATGCCTTCCAACCATGCTTCCCTGCATTCACTGGCATGACCCTTGGAAAACTCTGGAAGTTTGATATTCTTCAATTCTCACGTGATGTCTTTAGGTGGAGGTCCTCCCCCTGGATCCCTTGATGCTTCTAGATTACCCGTTCCAAATGGTGGGGGTTCCACTTTTGTCCCTGTCGGTTGTTGCGCCTTTAAAGTCTCATTAATGGCTTCCAATGAGCACGGTATGAGGGCTAGTTCGGGCGATGGTGGTGGTGGCACTGGTGGTGTTGGCGGTGCTTGTGACGACGCTCCCCTGCCTTGGCTCCCTCAAGTCTTGACCATCCTGTATGCTTTAACCTGCATCAACCAAAGTTTTTCAGGGTGAGTTCCAAGATGTTTCAAATTTGTGCTACTCAAACTAGAAACAGGGTTAGGCGTAATTTTTCTTTACTTGTCTATAAACAGACATTACTCCTTTAGGGGATTAGCTAGGTTAGGGTTAGGATTAAGAATATAAGCTTGATTTCTTTTCCCCTATGAAAACAATTATTGGTTCCCTTTCCCTATAGCTACGCTACCCTTGCGCCATACTCGCCACTTCCTATGCTTACTCTCCTAGTGCATATGCTGCCTCCTTCCCACTTTTCCTAGTCTAAGCCCTTTTAACTTTTCGCTTACAACTTGATTAAAGAGACTTCCGACCTTATGTTTATTAATTTATGCTGAAAGGCATAAACCTATTGACAATGGGAAAAATTAATGATATTTTAATCTTATTTAACCTTAAACCATTATCTGATGGCTATGCATTGAAGATGCTGGAATATTCTTAGTCATCCTCCAAAATCAATGGGTCACATTTATTGTTCATAACTTTCTTGCGTTTATCAAGGCATCTGCTAACATGTTTACTTTTTAACATTTACCTAATCACATAAAAAAAATTTATGTAGGGATATATAATTACCACGTTTAAATGATTAAATAGGATTAAACTGTGGCATCTAAATAATTGTCCATAACTGCCAGCCACGTTTCGGCGTTCACTAGCGCTATGTACCTTTAGGCGTTAACCAGCCGCCAACCACTTTACGGCTATGCTAGTTTATTAAAAACTAATAATCTAGACTAAACTTAATCCTAATCTTCAATCGCCTTAATCAACACTTCAATTTATTCCTGGAAATTAATATTATTATTAGTGTTAATTAATTAGTCACTAATTTACTTAATCCATCCTATTAATTTAATTATTATTATTAATTTTTTTTTTCAAGGCACATACATGGTGCGTTGGTGTTTGGTTGTTCCTTAAGGCTTAGGTAGTGGGTGGTGGTCACGGGTTCAAAACCCATAGACTCCATATTGCCCCTCCTTTAATTTTTTATTTTTTATACAATCAGTTTAAATTAATTTATTTAATTTTAAATCCCTAATTCGAAATAAAACCTGCTTTTTTTAATTTACTTACTAATCACCTAGCTAATCCTTAATTCAATTAACCACTTCAATTAATTAATCTTCCTAATTATTCTCATTTAATTGATTGATTAATTATCACTGGTAAGTGTATTTAAATTTTAAATATATTGTTATTATATAATTAATTTTTTTTTAACCTAGATTAAACATTAAATATACTTGTTTAATCTAAATTAAGCATTAATTTTTTTTTTAATATTTAATATTTTATATAAATCAAACATTAATATTTTAGTATTTAAACTAAGTTAGACATAAAATAAGGAAAGCAAAGAAAAATTTTAAATAATAAATAAATTAAAAAAAAACTAGAATCGAGCAGTGGGTCCTCGCATGAGGCCCACGTGCCCACTTATTCTTACAAAACCCTACACCTGCCATCTCTTCGAACCCTACGTGTCCTTCCTCTTCCACCTCCTTCTCATCCATCGAGACCTTCCTCGCATCATTCTTTCTTCACCACAGATCTTGCCTTTGCTTTGTTCAGAGGTTCCAAGAATATCGCCCGCCATGGCTCGCATCCTCACCATTGTTCTGAGCACTTTGCTAGCACTGGCCATTGCTGTATCTGTTGCCAGATCGTTTGAAGAAATGGAGTATATTGATATGGTCACTGATGTTCCATCTCTTTCTTCATTGCGAATTCATTGTCGGAGAAACCTCGATCCTGGAGGTACATTTTCCCTTGTCTCAGAATTTTTAGAGTTATTGGGGTTTTGAATTATGAAAATAAAAAATTTAAATTTCATTATATTCCATTTTTTTGTTGTTTTTTTCTAAGTATATGATTTGATTTAGAGACCTGATTCGAATTAGAGACCCTTGCAGTCTAAAAATATGACCTAGAAATTTGATTAAAAGAACTATGATAGCAACCAAAATTTATGCTAAAGTTACTCCGAAATTATTCGCCTCGAAAGGTACTGTTTTGAATCATTTTAATCCTATGCCTAAATTTTGATGGCCTTTTTGGCCAGCGTTTGTCTTCATAAATCGAGTCAGTACTTCTGCGAAGGTTCTGATTTAAAAAAAAATCTTTAAATGTCAAACAATTAGAAGAATATGCAGAGTATATATCTAAATCCTTGAGTCTTTTGCCTCCGTAAATCAAAACATTACTGATGCAATATTTCAGAAAATTTTCAAAAGAAAAACTTTCAATGTGGGAAAATTAGCAAAATATATGGAGTATATAGACATTCGTGAGCGTTTGCCTCCATAAATCAAGAAAGTCTCGGTTTTTTTTAAAAGAAAAACTTCAACAGTGCAACAATTACCAAATTATTCGAAGTATAGTTTAACTACTGAAGTTGTTATTACTCATTATATTCTTTATTTTTCCTTTATTCCTTTTGACTTTGTATTTAAGTTTCAGTACAAATTCGATGTGAAAGATTCTTTATTATACATTCGTCGTGAAAATGGAAGGATTCGTGCTCATTTATAATTAAATTGAAGGCTTTAAGGCATCATGCTCTCTTTTCAATGATGCCATGCCTGAGTGATGGTTTGAACGTCTCTTGTGATCTCTAAGTAGCCAGGGAATATTTGGGGAAGCCCATGCCAATATTCACTGCTTTTTTGTCAGTGTGTTTTTTTTTTTTAGCGAAGAGTGCTTCTTAGAAGGAACAACAGGAGCTGAGCCACATTAAGATTATTTATTTTTCAGATTATTTATTTTTCTTCCTTTTTGTTGACCTAAAATGGCAAAGGTGCTCTATTTTTGTTAAAGATGTCTAGATTTGGTGAATCTTTTTAATTTTGGGTATATTAGCCGTATGTTGGTATTTTCATAGATATTTGGAAGTTAAACGTTTCCATTTTATATTATTTTATTTTTTACTTTGCATGAAAATAATTGATGAAAGGAGTAAAACATAAAGAGTTATGTACAACAACGGTAAAAATGGGATGGTAACCATCCACAATGCTTTAATTAATATAATGAAATCGTCCAGTGGAAACGCAATCGTTGCATAAAAGTTGTTCTCTCTCTTCATTCTTGTTCATTTCAATTGTCCGTCTATTCTTGTTAATATTTTTTTAGTGCATCTCGATCTTAAATGTTTCCATTCTATTTTTTTTGGTTGAATTGCCAAGAAAATTAGTCACTGATTTAAAGAAAATAAATATTTGTGCAAAAAGCGTCTTCATAGCATAAATTGTCTGTGGCTCGCTTCAATCTAATATGATTGATAATGAGTTTTGATCGATTCTCACTGTGTGTGCATTTCCCGCATAATTTCCATCACAGTCTTTTTGGCCTTGTGCATTGTAGATCAAAGAGCGATTATTTTCCAACCTTACAAGTAAATCTTTATGGAAATTTGTTGTTTGTTACACATCTGTACTCAAACGATTTGAAAATCCTCATCAAACCTCTAGCACGACTTCTTTTTCATCAGTTTTTCTTTTCTATTACTTGATTGAATTCAAGTTTTGTAACAACCCTAGTACTATGTTTTGCATTGGTAATTTGTTTTTACATTTTCAATTCGTATTGCATTTTTTTTTTTATATTTGTTTTAAAATTTTTGTGTTTGGTTTGCAGGTTAGGCATAGATGGAGTTAGATCTTGGAGTTTTGTCCCTCAGGCCTAGATTTCAAACAAAAGATCTGATACCATATGTAGGGGCTGAATAGATTTAACGTCAAATAATTACCTAAATTGTAGCAGTATTGATTTCAGAAAATTCACTAATTTCTTTTAATTGAGAAAAATAGTAAAATTCAAATATTCCTTTAATTGAGCACATTCACATATAAATTTCTCAACATATAATAAAATTTTATAGAAAAATTAAACAAATACACAATTTAAATTACCTGGGTCTGATGCTAATTCACCTTGCTACCTTGTTGTTGCCTTCCTACTGCCTGATGCATTGACCAACACTGCCCAAACCTACTATCCTCCCCGCCAACTAGGACAACTACCTAGCTCCAAGATATCATATGGATATCCTGGCCCCCATGCCCAAAACCTCCAGCAAACCAGTGCCCCTGTACTAAACCTTCCCACTCCCGAACTCCACTCTCCTCTCTGCAAATCCAAGAGAGCCCCAAAAATCCATCCCCCCCAAAATCTCCCGTCGAATGATAATTCCCTTTGTAAACCTCCTCTGCCTCCGTATCCTTCCTTCACTGCCTCATGCATTTACTTCCTTACCCACCCATTTATTACCTTATCCCCTCATAATTAATTTCTTATCCCTTTATATTCAATGTCTTATCCCTTCACGTGTATGTAAGTATTTAACAAATTAACTTATAATTTATTATTCCTATTAATTTAATACCCATGTCAATGAATGTAACATGTAATTAATTAATCAATTAATTAATCAAATTGCAACCATTAATTAATTAATTAATTATTTAATTAGTATCATTATACCAATCGTGTTTAATTAATACCATATTAAGACAATTAATCCCCTAATTATTTTTTACTTAATAACCCTTAAACATTTATTCAACTAGGGTTGTTACACCTCTGGACCTACCAAGACCCTATCCTCAAGCCGATCCCAACTCAAAGGCGTCCGACATGGTTGTCTGTAAATAAACTCGAAAGGTGCCATCTTAATGGTGCTATGGTAATTGTTGTTGTAAGTGAACTCCACTAGTGGCAAGAATTCTTCCCAAAGATTTTGTTGGTCCATCACGTACATGCGCAACATGTCCTCCAAGGTCTGGTTTGTTCGCTCGGTCTGCCCATCAGTCTCTGAGTGATACGCAATACTAAAGTTAAGTTGGGTTCCCAAGGCCTCTTGGGAACTCATCCAAAATCATCTAGTAAACACCGATCCTCGATCGGATATAATCCTCTTAGTTACACCATGCACCCTCACAATCTCACTGATGAAAACTCTAGCTATGCCAGGTGCCTGATACGTCATGCGCACAGGGATAAAGTGAGAACTCTTCATCAGAGTGTCTACTACTACGAAAATCAAGTCATGTCTCCTTGCCGTTAGTGGCAATCCAACAATAAAATCCATCGAAATAACCTACCATTTCAATTCCAGAATAGCATGTGGTTGTAGTAATCCTCCTGGTTGTCTATGTCTAGCCTTTACTTGTTGACATTCTAGACATCTAGCCACATAGTTGACCATGTCTTCCTTCATTCCCTTCTAGAAGAATAAGGGTTTAAGGTCTGCCCTCATCTTCATAACTACTGGATGAGCCATGTAAACTTCTCTATGAGCCTCGCTTAGGATCAACATCCTCAACTCGTTGTTTGGTAGTACGTAGATCCGATTTTTAAACCTCAATAATAAATCACTATCAAACGAAAATCCTTCAAATTGTGGTACCATCATTATGTTTTGTCTGATAAAACCTTTGACCTCTTTGTACCAGTCATCATCACGCTGTAAAGTTAGAATCTTTTCACGCAGATTCGTCAGAAGTGGTAGCACCAAAAAGATGTGTGGTCTCCGACTCAATGCATCCACCACTTGGTTCACTTTTCCTTTTATGTAAGTATTCTCAAAGTCATACTCGCTAAGTAATGTCAACCAACACCATTGTCGTGTGTTCAAGTTGATTTTCATAAAGATGTGTTGTAGTCCACAATGGTCAGTCTTTAGTTCAAATTTTTGTCCAACAAGGTAGTGTCTCCAAACCTTCAAGGCATAAATGATGGCTAACAACTCCAAATCGTGCATCGCGTAGTTCTCCTCATGCCTTCTCGGTTTTCTCAAAATGTAAGAAATCACTCGTTCGTATTGCATCAAGACCCAACCTAAGCCTTCCTTGGATGCGTCAGTGCATACCAAGAATTCTGCATCTATGTCAGGGACCTTTAGTATTAGTGATATTGTCAACAATTCCTTGAGCCTACGAAATGCTTCCGCGCATTTCTTGATCGAAACAAACTTCTTATTCTTCTTCTGCAACTCTGAGATCAGATTTGTTATCTTCGAAAATCCCTCGATGAACTGTCGATAGTATCCTACTAAAACCATGAAGCTACACACTTTGGGGACATTCTTCATCACAAGCCATTCCATAATAGCCTCGACCTTTGCTGGATCGATGACGATGCCTTCGTCGGAGATGACATGACCTAAGTAGTGAATCTTCGATTAATAAAAAGAGCATTTGGACAACTTCCCATACAATTTGTGCTCTCATAGACACTTTAGTACCAAGTGCAAGTGCTCGTCATTCTCCTCCGTCTTCTGAGAGTAAATCAAAATATCATCAATGAATACTTGGACAAACTTGTCCAAGTACTCGCAGAACACCCCATTCATCAAACTCATAAACACCCCTGGGGTCTTTGTCAGTCCAAACGGTAAAAGAGTAAAGTCGTAATGTCCAAACCCCGTCTTAAAGGTGGTCTTAGGGACATCATCTTCCTTAATCCGTAACTGGTGGTATGATAATGGCAAGTCGATCTTTGAGAACACCGTTGCACCCTTCATTTGATCGAACAGATCATCAATTCTTGGCAACTGATACTGATTCTTGATCATGGCCTTGTTCAATTGACAATAGTCAATGCAGAGCCTCCACAACCCATCCTTATTTCGTATGAAAATAACAGGTGCACCCCACGGTGACACACTAGGATGTATCAGTCCTAGGTCCAACAACTCCTTCAGTTGCATTTTCAACTCTTGTAACTTCAGGGTCGACATCCGATAAAGCGTTCTTGCTATCAGTTCAGTCCCTGGTTTTAGGTCTATGGTAAACTTCAATTCCCTCTTCAATGGAATCCCAGGTAACTCCTCTGGAAATATGTCCAAAAACTCTCTCACAACTAGAAGGTGTTCTAATCCTTCTATTAATCCCTTTTCATTTAACACAATGATCAGATAAAGATTACACCCCTTATGCATGCTCTTCCGTATATGTAAGGAAGAGATGAACCTTAGGGAAACTCCCTAGTTCCATCCTACAATCACACGTCTCTTTCCCTCGTAATCGACCAAGATCAACCATTTCATCTTACAATTGAGTATCGCCTCATGCGATTCAAACTAGTCCATACTAATCACAACATCATAATATCTTAAGATCGTGACATACAGGTTGGCCCTTGTGAAAAACTCTCCCAAGTTAAGGATATATCATGTAACCTTTCCTCCAACCTTTTGTTTGGCTCCCAAAGCCATCTCTATGAAGCTAAACTCGTAGTGTTTGAATACCTTTACCTTAATCCTTTTTAGTGTTGCACCAAAAATGAAGCTCTCCATAGCACCTGGATCTATCAAAATACTAAGGGTATAGTCAACGATGGTACCTTTCATCTCAAGCACAGTTGAGTGATGCTCTTCCTGGCAGTTATTCACCACTGCATGAATTCGATGGGCCTTACCCATATCTCCCACAGTAGTGGGTTCAGCTAATACGAATACTCTAGTCCTCTTCACTGGGTAGTCACGCTGGTAGTGTGGCTCCCCACATGTCCAACACCCCTTCTTCGGCTCAGTAGTCCTAGTACCCGAAGTGAAAGATGATGGCCCACAGGCCTGGAATCCTGGTCTGTTCTGTTGATTAGGCCTAAATTGCTACTGCTGTGATCGATGTTGTTGTTGATGTTGTGGTCCTCGATAAGGTGTCCACTGCTGAGGCATCATTTTTTGAGGTGTAGTGAAAGTGGATCCCCTTTGGAAGCGACGATATCCTGACATATGTCTGGATGGTGTCTGATTCTGTTGTGCTCCAGATGACACCTACCCTGTTGGTCTCGCTGGATTCCTATTCTAACCGTCGCTGATAAGCTCCTCCTCTGCTGTGAGGGCCTTCTGGACGACATCATGCAAGGTTTGAGGCATCAAAGTACTGACCTTTGCACGTATGCTACCATTAAGGCTGAACACAAATCTGTTGACCTTAAGTTTCTCAGTGTTCAGGTGCGGAGCATACCGAAGAAGATCCATAAATTGGGCCTTGTACTTGGGAACCACACAACCACCCTATCTTAAAGTGTTGAGCTCATTGAGATGACGCTCAATGAATTCTTCTGAAAGGTACCTCTCTCGGAAATGTTCCTCGAACAGTTCCCATGAAACGTCTTCGACGACCACGTTCAGCTATGGTAGGAGCATCTTCCACCATAGAGGAGCGGTCCCCTTTAGTTGAAAGACTGCCATGTGGACCTTCACATTGGAGGTATAATCACGAAGTAAAAAGAACATCTCCATGTTCTCCAACCATGCCTCAGCGGTTGCGTCATCCGGGGCACCAAAGAACTCAAGAAATTTGACCTTCTCGATTTCACTATGAATGCTACCAGTATCGATCAGAGCGTGCGGTGGAACCTCAATGGGTGTTGATGCCCTGGCCTCATCTCTATCCAAATGGCTGATCAATGCCTTGGACATGCGCTAAAAATATATCATCATTCCGACTAAATTACCAACTGCTATCTTCTCCTATCCGAGAACCTTCTCATCTCCCTGGGGGTTAGAACCCTCAGGTATGGATGCTACTGGAGGCGTCGCACCTCCTCCCCTAGCACCCCATCATCTACCTCGAAGGCATCTTCTAACCATGATTACCTACATGAATACAAGTCAAGTCAATTAGTAACCTTATAATCAAATCATATCAATGAAAGCTGTAGCAATCCCAAGTCATGGGTTGAACCTGCTCTGATACCATATGTAACAAACCTCCCATTTTGTTATGACAAGCCTCACATAACAAGTGCAATTTTTGTTTTTGTTTGTGTATATAGGAAGGTAATAATGAAATTATACTAAACATCACAACATGACGATGAATACAACGCATGCAACTCATGCCACAACAAACATAATAACCCAACATAAAAGCACATCAAGCATTTGGAAGTAATGTACAACACTCAACCGACACTCAACCAGTCTAAATCACAACTAGTCAACAAGTTACCAATCGAACTTAACATGAATTTTGACTCAAATTTAGCGAGTCTGAGTTACCAATTAGGCGATATCTATAAACCGAACTAGCATCGATTACACATCCAATTTAGCAAGTCTAAATTATATCTAGTCAACTTTTTGTGAGTTTACTTTAACCTTTAAAAGAAAACAAGTTAGTAAGTCTAAATCACAACTAGTCAACAATTGACAATTCAAATTTTGACCTTAAAAGAAACCAAGCTAGCAAGTATAAATCATGATTTAGACACTAAATACACATATAACTTAACATTAATACAATTTAACCTTAGCAATTGCCAAAATATAAACAATATTCACTATATCAACTACAATGTCTAAGATTAACATGCTATTAATGACTTAATGTCCAACACAATGTTTGGCCATTAACTAAACAACAATAGTAACAATCTTGATGTGGAATGCTACCATTAATACAATAATAAAGTAGTTAACAAGGAATTGAATCATGACAATTAACCAATCATGTAATATAGAAATAACATCATTACAACCTCAAGGCCGGAAGAAACAACTAAGAATTTATTAACTCAATAAATTCCACATGCGTCTATCTTTATTCTAGGTACCAAAATGACAACTGCCTTCAAAAATAAATAAATCGTCTTAGAAGTGTAAGTTCAATAACGCTATAACAATATACGAGATACCAAGGCCATGTACCTAAAAGATTTACTGCCACACGCCCTCAGTAAGAGTCACTGCCAGGTAATGGTAAAACTCAAGGCATAAACACCGAAGCAAGTTGTCCGCCTAGACTGATGTCATTATAGGTTTAAAGCGAAGTCAACCATTTAGGCAACTAGTGGCCATTTAATCAATCAAGCAGGAATCTGTTGACCATTCCAATGCTATAGCAATTATTCTGGCTAATAATAAGGTAATTAATTTAGCATTAACATTGAAACTATCATGGCTATTAACTGTAGCAACTAACAAGACAACTAGCATGGCCTTGAACAAGCAATTATCAGGACCAATTCTCAGAGTAAAAAAAAATAATTCAAGGTACAGGCTTAACATGCCAAGATTCATAAAAAAAATTACAGACAGAGGGTAGTGTGGCAAAGATGAGGCTGGAAAGAGACATGAAAACATAGTGATGAGTGGCAGGTCGCCCAACAAAAGAAAACAAAGCAGACATCATAATTTTTGGGTGAATTGCCATCTACCCACCAGGAATGATTTCAGTCTCTAAAGATGGCAACGCCCAGCAATTAAAACGAGAGAAGACTTCATAGGCTTGGGAAAATTGCCAACTATCCACCAGGCTCGATTTCAGTCATAATGATGGCAACACCCAACAATTAAAAACCAAAAGAAGACTTCATCAACACTAAATGTTTATCCACAAATTTCTCAACAAAATCATGTAGAAGAAAGGGGAAAACACAGATATTCTTTCCCCATAGGATGCCCAGGAAATTCTTAGCAAAATTATGGAGAAGAAGGGGCAAAACATAGACATTTGGTCAAACGCCGAGGTGAATCCATTCACCAATATTATTGGCAATTGAAACGAATTTGTTGAGGGGATTATGGATTGCTAAGTAAAAAAAAAAAATAGAAACACAAAATGCCAAGCCTCTTCACTTGCTGGGAAAAAATGATTTGAGCGATGTGGAAACAGTTGGAATACAAAAAATCCAAGCCTCTTCACTTGATGGAAAAAATGATTTTGGGTTGTGTGTGAGTAGTTGGAATACAAAAATGCTTTTCATTTCCCAGACACAAATATAAAAGTGGACAAGAAATCAAATAAAAATGTTTTTCCATTTCCAGGATACCATTATAAAAATGTAGACCGTAAATCAATCCTTTTTATTGCCAAAATATAAAATAATAAAAAAAATAGGCATGAAACCATTGCATTTTTCCATTGCCAGAATACCCAAAAATTTGCAGACAGGGAATCAATCCATGCTTCCACTGCTATAACCCCAATACATCGCACAAAATAGTAGGAAAATCCAAGGATCTAATGGGAAAGGTCATGGAATGATTGCAGGGGTTCTATCAATCAAGGTATAGAGAAAACCAACTAGGATGCCAGATAATCCACACGCAGAGGTCATTGCCAGATGGAAAAATCAACAATCAGCCAAGGACAAACATCAAGTGTAATTGGCTAACAGGTTCATCCTGCGCGCATCATCCTCAAATAGAAAAGAAGGGTGTTGAGATCCATGGGTTTTTTAATGCTAAGGTGACAACTGTAGATTAAGATCCTGGCCGATTGATCAGGTGAGGACTGGTGACCTAGGGATGAAGGATAAACAACCACGAAGGTCACAATCAACACAGCAAGGTGGTCAAGACATGCGGGAAAATGAAGGCCAAGGGAGTCAACAACCATCGAGCTAGGCTAACGAAAGTTCAGTCATCAATTTTTAAAAAAACATCAGTTTACTTCTCCATTAAATAAGTAGATCCAAGCATAATTCCTAATACTTTATACCATACAAAAATAAAGAGAGCACACCGTTGCCTGATCGTCCACTCTGAATGACGTCTCACACACTCCGTGCAACTTCCTCTCATCAACCGTTGAGACTTCAACGGTACCTCCTAGCAAATCCTAGCAGTACTTTTCTTCCCCCTTAGTCCCCTGAGCCACAAAGGGGCCACACACTCAGTATCCAGAGATTTAGACTAGCTCCTAGCTTGCCTCACAAGGCCGAGATACCACTCCTTACCAAGCTGGTTATCCCAACTCTCACAAGTTAAATCATTCAAGTAGATATTTCTGTAGTGTAACGTTACGCAAATAGAAGATGATCCAACCTCCATCACCTCCCTTCATTATATAGAGTTTTGTGGTTCCTTACTTTCAAAAAATTATCTTTTAGTTAAGTTTTTATAATTAATTTCCTAAAAATTCCTCCTCGTACAAGTGTCACCCATCCCCTTCCTTCCTCAAAAATTGAATTCTTTAATTAATTAATTATCTTTATTTCCCTCACCCACCTAGAGTTACTCCTAGAATTACTCCTAGGTGTTCCCAAATTCTCTTACAGGTTTTAATAACTTTCCTTTTTATTAAATTTCTAGTTAACTTTAAATTATAAATATCTTAAATGGTAGATGCTTTACTAAGTTTGACCTTCATTTTTTTCCCTTACGTTCCTCTTTTTCCCTTTTTATGTTTACCTCTTTTCCTAGTTTCCTAAAATTTTAGATTTTCCCTCTTTCCCCTTTTTAATTAGAACTCAAAAAGGCAGGTGTGGGATTTAACCCTTTTTCCCTTTTATCATTTAGTTAGTATATTTTAAATTATCAAAAAGATAAAACAATTAATTCCAAATGATTTTTTATGAATAATTAAAATTTCTTACTCCCTTCGTGTTACAGGATTTTACGAAGATCATAATTATTATTTAGGTTGTTTTTATTTTAATTATTATTTTTTTTATAGGTAGACAAAAATTTACCACTAGCGTAATTTAGACTTAGACCTTAAATTTTGTACTGGGTGACATTTAATTGGGGAAATTGTGTTTTTTTTTTTTTTTTTTAATACTTAACACGTTATTCGTCCTAAGGTCGTCTAGGTTCATTCATTTATCAAAACAATGTGACATGCCCTTCAGGATGCACTAGGTGCTCCAAGGGTGCCACTCACCTCTTTCCATTTTTCTTGCGCAACGTGCCCTTCAGGATGCACCACGTGCTCCAAGGGTGTCACTCACCTCTTGACTGACTTGGTAGACATAAAAAACCCCTAGAGTCAATACTCCACCAGGTGAACTTGTCGAAGACTAAGGGCCTCTAATAAATAAGGACCTCGCCTTATTGTGTGCCCCTTAGAATCATCGTGAGAGACTGTTGCAGTCTTCCCTCACAACATTGTGGGTCCTCTCGAACTAGGTATTCGTTAACCTATAGTTCGAGCCATGGTGGGAGTGCTAGTAGGTTTTGGCAGAGCTGTTGTCCACACCTCTCCCTCAACATCTCTGGTAGTTGTGCATGACCCCTTTAATCCACATGTGAGTTTGGTCAGCAGGCTATCATCAGCCTGCATCAACAACAAATCATGTCAGAACATATCCATATCATATATTCTAATCAGATGCACTAATATCATAGTAAAACAATCAAACCCCAATGGTACACTCCTTGACTCGATCTGGATTCCAAGGGGTTCCATCGATGCCTCTGCATCCTTGAGGTCCAAAATCTTGCACACTCAGTAAACCGAGTCAATACCACCTGTCTATGTCAATGCAGTAAAACAACATGTCAACAACCCATAACGCCTAATAATCAAAATCAAAAGTTTTAATAGCATAATAATCTGGATCACTTGCGAGCAAGTGTCCTCAAATAATAAGTTCGCTCAGTGGGCCAAAGCGGGATGTTACAGAGAGGGAGTGTAGTGATTATTCAATCAACACTTTCACAAACATAGCATTCATATTGAGTGGGGTATTGAATAAGGGTTAGTTGACCCTTTATTAATATTAGTATTCAATATAAAGGTTCAAACTTATACAAGATTAATATTCTCATTGAGGAGGAGCCCATATAAGATCAACCTTTCGTCAACCATAGTTTCCACATCTTAGGGAGCCTAAGGAAGGTTCAAGTGAAGGAAAAGTTTAAGGATCTATACTTATATGAAATTGTTGACACCTTGGAAACTCTTAATAATTATTAAAATACAATGCATAAAAAATTTAGCAATATATTTATAAAAATATTCAATTTCTAAGGATTTTATAAAGTTTCTAGAAATTTTCGTGATTTTTAGAGTAAAATAATTCTATCATATATAATTTTGGGGAATCATTCTAGAAAGAAACGGAAATTGATAAACCCTTTTTTGGTAAAAAGGATGGAAAATTATCCCACGTGAAAAACATTTCCTCTAAAATTTTCCCTAGTGCAACTTACCCTTCCTCAATATTAGTTTTCTAATCAAAAGGGAGACTAGTGATGAATCAACAGACCCTTCCTCAAGGATTGTATTCATGATGATCTGTATTCCTAGGAAGGGTATGAAAACACTTCCTCAATCATAACATATGCATTTGGGAGGAGCCTAGGAAAGGGTCCATTCTTATTCAATGATTTCCTGTCCCATTGTTGTTATCAATTTTATTTTTAGTTTTGACATCTACAAAGGTCAATTTGTTTTTTATTTTTTACATCTACAAAGGTCAAATTGTTTTGATTTTTTACATCACTCCCTTACAGTTCTCTCTTTATTAGAGTAGTCCCTTAGTGTGGTGTCTCTTTTAGTGATTAGTCTCCCTTGGTGTAATCTCTTAGTGCACTCACTACCTTATAAAAATCCCTTGGAATTCTCATTTAGTTCATGATTTAGTAGATATGTCATTGGCTATTGGAGGAGATTAGGAAATATTAGTGGATGTCAATATATTTGATATATCGATGGATATTAGAAAACTCATTTTTAATGCTTATTCCTTTGTTTTGAAGATCACAAAACTCCTTTATAAGACACATTCCCTTAGTGTGGATAACTATATTGGTAGATATTACATGATATTGAAGTACGTCAACCTAGCCTTAATTAAGAAACAAAATACATCAAGGTGGAGCATAGAGAAATGTAACATCCCGCTCTCGCACACTGAGTGAACTTATTCTTTGAGGACACTTTCTTGCAAGTGATCCGGATTATTATGATATTAAAACATTTGTGTTCGATTATGATGCGTCATGGGTAGATGACATGTTGTTTTACTACACTGACATAGACAGGTGCTATTGACTCTGTTTTTCTGAGTGTCTAGGGTTTTGGACCTTGAGGATGCAGAGGCATCGATGGAACCCCTTGGACTCTGGATCGAGTCAGGGAGTGTGTTGTTAGGGTTTGATTTTCTTACTGTGATATTAGTACATCTGATTAGATGATATGATGTGGATATGTTTTGACATGATTTGTTGATGATGCAGGCCGACGATAGCTTGCTGACTAGACTCACATATGGAGTAAAGGGGCCACACACGACTACCATAGAGGTTGAGGGAGAGGTGTGGATAGCAGCCCTGCCACAGCCTACTAGCACTCCCACCATGGCTCAAACTGTAGGTTAACGATTACCTAGTTCGAGGAGACCCACGATGTCGCGAGGGCAGACTGCGACAGTCGCTCATGATGATTCTAAGGGGTGCGCAATAACGCAAGGGCCTTGTTCCCTAGAATCCCTCAGTCTCGCACAAGTTCACGTGGTGGAGTGTTGACTCCAGGGGTTATTGATGTCTACTAATCAGTCAAGAGGCAAGTGGCAACCTTGGAGCACATGGTGTGTCCTGAAGGCAAGTCGCGCAAAAGAAACACAAGAGGCGAGTGGCACACTTGGAGCACGTAGTGCAACCTGAAGGACACATCACACAAAGAAACAAATGAGGCGACTGGCACCCTTGGAGCACCTAGTGTACCCTAAATGGCACGTCGCATTGATGATGATAGAGGGAGGAACCTAGATGGCCCTAAGACAGACAACACATTAATAAATTTTAAAACAACTTCCCTAATTAAATGTTGCCTGGTTCAAAATCTAAGTTCTAAGCCTAAAACTTCTCTAGGGGTGAAATTTTGTCTACCCTTAAGAAAAAATACATATAAAAGTAAAATAATAAAATTTAAACTAAAAACCACTTAAGTAATAGTTTTGGTTTTCATAAATTTTTGCGGTAAAATGAAGATAGTAAGAAATTAATTAAAATCAGTGCATATAAAATGTCAAGAAGAAATTAATTTATTTTAAGTTTTGATAATTTAAAAAGGTACTAAACTAATAATAAAAGTAAAAGGAGGATAAGTCGCACAACTGTCTTTTCTAGCTCAAATAAAAAGGAATGAAGGAAATGTAAAAATTAGGAAATTAGGGAAAGGAGGTAACCTAAAGAGGGGAACTCAAGGTAAAAAAAAAAAGTAGGAAACCAACTTAGGAAAGAATCAACATTTAAGAAACTTTTAATTTTGAACTGATTTACCAATTTCTTTTTAGGGAAAGATTTTAAAACCTTTAAGGGAATCTAGGGACACCTAGGAGTAAATTTAGGAGTAACTCTAGGTGGGTGAGGGAAATGAGACAATAAATAATTTAAAGAAAATAATTATTGGAGGAAAGTGGGGGACGGATGACACTTGTAAGAAGGAGAATTTTTAGAATATTTTTATTAAAACTTAAAATTTAATGAGATTTATGAAAGAATGGAAGTTCTAAAATTCTATAAAAGAGAGGGAGGAGAAGGAAGAGGGTGATCGGTTGTTAGCATAACATTATGGTGCCGGATTAGTGACTTGATTGATTTAATTGTGGGAGTTGGGATTTCCCAGCTCGGAGAGGAGTGGTAGCTCAGCTTTGCGAGGCGAGCTAGGAGATAAACATACCATATGGATAGTGTGTGGCCCCTTTGCAGCTTGGGGGGATAAGGGGGAAGTAGATTACCCCTAGTGTTGGCTGGGACACACCGGTGAGGTCTCGACGATCGTTGAGCAGGAGTGGCATGGAGCGCACGAACATCATCGAAGTGGGTGATAAGGCAAAGGTATGCTCTTTTATTTAGTAGAGTAATATGCATTAAGACTTATGCTTGGATCTGAATATTGTTGTAAATGGATTGAATGTTAGATTGATAGTGGACTCCTCTTCTTAGTCTAGCTGATTGTTTGGTTTCCTCGCTCCTTGATGCATCTAATAACCTTGAAATTGATTGATGGCCCTTTTTCTTTGCATTATTCTCTGAACAGTAATAATGGATGAATTTTGTCTCCAGCTTTTGGCCATTCATTGAATGCCTAAAATTTTGTGGTCAATGTTCTGGTTGGGGTTTTACTATTCCTTGGGTTGGATCCCTATGCTTCTGCATTACTCTTAGTGGCTGTATTTTTCCCAGATGCTATATATCTGCATTTAAATCATTGATGTGTAGTTACATCCATTGACAATCACTGTTATGATTAATGCATGGTTGCATATACATGGAGGCATTTTAGTGGCGATTTCGTTTTGTAATGGCTATGTATATATTTCCTTTGTTATTTAAATAGATAAAGAAAATTTCGAACTCGATAGATAATGGAGGTAATGCCGAATTCATAGATCATGGATGGGGTATATTCGTATTTAATTAATGGTGATGCAATTTTACAATCTGTTGGAAATCCTTGGTATAACTATAATTCATTGCCTTATGTACATGGAAGCAATAAAATCGTAGTGAATTTTTTAATATGTGTAATGTGTAGTAGTCGTGAATTTCCATTGATGAAAGAAATTTATAAACAAAATCCATGATAGCAATGGCTTCCTGTTAGAAAACCCATGTAATGATTTTTAGACACTACTTAATGACCAATCGATTGAAAAATTTAGTTCTGAGAATTCGTTCTGGCAATGGGTGTAATGAATTTCGTAAATTTTATGTATAGTCTGCAATCGCTTTTCCTGGCAGTTGTATTTTGGTGTTGACCCTTGCGAACTCATTGATAGCCTGCGACTGCATACCTGGTAGTGACCTCTGGTGTAGTGTTGTTGCAAGTTTAGTTACTGGCGTGCGATTGCATTCCTGGAAAATCCTTTTTGGTGCATTGACAATGTTACCCACAGTCATCACCGAATCTTTCAATCAGTTTCTATTTCCAGTGGACCTAGGAGGTGACTGTGTCCCTTCACCTATAGCGATTTTTTCCTCGAAATCATTCTATTACGTTCTAGCATGCAACCCCTACTTTTGTTTGACAATGCCTCATGAATCGGTCTATCCAAACCATGACTTGCGCACGGTGTAACAATAAACTCATTTTGTTTGTCCCTTCAATTGCTTTAAAAATCTGAAGGAACTTCAAGAGATTTTCTTAGCCTCTATTTACGACATTGTCCTCAAAATTTTGGAGAGATTGAGTTAAAGGAATGTTTCTGAAGTTTTATTTTTCTGAGAGTGTGGAACCCAACCTGTCATTGTCCTTATCCTTACCGTATGAAGGGGCACGACTGGTGGAATCGTTATGGCCAGTCTTTATTGATGCATCATGGACGCAGTAGTTTTGATGGCGGCTTGTGGTAGTCTTAGAATCTATGTTATATCACTGACGTGGAATCTATGCAATCGTTCACTTAACTCATTAATGCTTTTTATTATTTTTGTTATTATCACATCTCTTAATCTTTCGTTGATTTGTGTGATATTATTCGTATAACACTTGCAGGCCACTTGACACGTAGATGATTAACAAGCAAGCTAAATCATTACCCTTTTTGTTATTAATTTATGTAAGGTTGGAAACCATTTAACTAAGACCATGTCTCAATAGATCATGCAAATTGCAACCATTTACTTAAGGTTTTTTCCAGGGAAAACATGTTGTGGTTAAGTAAAATTTCATGATGATAACATTTGTATTTAGTAAAGTCAAATGCCTAATTTAATATCCACTTCTTATATCTATTAATGATCATTGTATAGAGGAGATGCGCTTGAAATTTTGGTGCTTAGGAGTAGATTATCAACTACTTGGCCTTAGGCTATTTATGATTAATAGAACTTACCTTGTTTACAATTGTGAAGGTAGCTAATGATAATTAAATCCTTTAAAATGATTAATATAGTAACTATTGTTATCAATTCATTAATTGCTTAAGACCATGTGGCCTAGCCCCAATTAAATAAGCAAAGGATAGTACGTAACCCCTTCAACAAACTTGGTAAGGATTGATTTGGAAGGACAACAATTTTGTTTTAAATAGGGTAAAATTCCAATGTCTATTCTTTTTAGTATTATCGAATGTGGTTTGTATGTATTTGGATGAAAATAAAGTAATCAAATGTAAATAATAAAGGGTGGTGTGGAAGGTGTGATGCTTTACAAATGAATATCTTTTGAGCTAGCACATTTTCTTTTATTACTAACCTACCTTGTCATCCATACGGGTGTTGAGTGTATGCTTCATTCAATTCTAATTAAAGATACTTGATCTTGAATAACAGGCGGATTGTGGCCTTAAGACTAAGTTTAGATTTTACCTTGACTTCATTATGCACTTTAGACATGCATTGTAGGGCTTGTATTGGGGTTGAAATAAGCTATGTCAATTACCTAACTTGCTTTATTAATTTCATTTGTCTTGGAATTTGATTAAAAATACACCTCCCATGTGATACTGTAATAGTCGTAATGAGTTAAAAATGATGCACTATCGTAAAATGCCTTAATGCAGATAACCTAGTTGTTTGCGATCTTGATGGTTATGTTATTGTCTTTATCTTAGAAGGCTTGGTCTTCTTGTGTCGGGTGTTATGTAGACACCTCCATGTTCCTCAAAAGAGTTGCTAGCCCTGAGACCTTAAATGGTTAAAATCGATGGGAACCTGGGCTTGAGCATTTCTTATGTGTCTTGGAGGTCCTAACCATTGCAGGGAAGGATGGATGGGTAGTCAGTCTTATTTATTTTGTCAGTTGATTGTCATACCTTTCTTGCATATACTTGAGATATGTCTTAGATTGTTATGTTATTGTTGTTGTTGCATGCGCCATGTTCGTCATCGTATGGAAACGCAGAGTCGAATGTAATTATTATCCTTGTACACACACGCACACCTAAAAAAAAAAACTTTGCACTTGTTTTGAGAGGTCAATGTTGTCATGGATGGGAGTTCTATTACATATGGTATCAGAGCGGGTTCAACCCGTGACTTGGGATCGCTAGGGATTTCATTGACCTGATTTGATTATACTGTTGCTAATCGAGTTGATTGTGTGCATGCAGGTAATAATGGTTAGAGGATTCCACAAAGGCAGATGACGGGGTGCTAGTGGAGGAGGCGCGACTCCTCCAGTACCATCCACACCTGAGGGGTCTAACCCCCAGGTAGATGAGCAGGTTCTCATATAGGAGCAGACAACAGTTGGTGATGTAGTCGGAATGATGAGATATTTTTAGTGCATGTCCGAGGCACTGATCAATAGTTTGGATAGAGATGAGGCCAGAGCACCAATGCCCACTGAGGTTCCACTGTGTGCACTGGCCATTACTGGTAGCATTCACTGTGAAATCGAGAAGGTAAAATTTCTCGAGTTCTTTGGTGCCCCGGATGGCATAGCCGTCGAGGCATGGTTGGATAACATGGTGATGTGATTCGCACTTCACGATTATACCTCCAACATGAAGGTCTACATGGTGGTCTTCCAACTAAAGGGGAGTGCTCTTCTATGGTGAAAGACACTCCTATTGTAGCTGAACATGGCCGTCGAAGATGTGTCATGGGAACTGTTTGAGGAATGGTTCTGAGAGAGTTACCTTTCAGAGGAATTCATTGAGCATCAGCTCAATGAGTTCAACACCTTAAGATGGGGAGGTCGTACGGTGCTAGAGTACGAGGCTTGTTATATGGAGCTACTCTGGTATGCTCTGCACCTTAACACAGAGAAACTTAAGGTCAACAGGTTCGTGTTTGGCCTTAACACGAGCCTATGTGCAAAGGTTAGGATTGTGATGCCTCAAACCTTGCACGATGTCATCCATAGGGCCTTCATAGTAGAGGAGGAGCTTATCAGTGGGGGTCAGACCATGACTCCAGCGAGACCAGCAGGGAAGGTCTCATCGGGAACACAACAACACCAAACACTAGTGAGACATACGTCGGGATATCGTGGCTTCCAGAGGAGATCCACTTTCACTACACCCTGGTGACCGCCGCCTCAGCAGTGAACACCTTATTGGGGACCACAGCATCAACAACAGCATCGCCCGCAACAACATCAGTTTAGGCTTGTTCAAAAGAATAAAACAGTGTTCCAGGCCAGTGGGGTGTCATCTTATACTTCATATACTAGGATTATTGGGCCGAAGAAGGAGTGTTGGATGTGTGGGGAGACACACTACTAGTGCGACTGTCCTGTGGAGGGGACCAGAACGTCCGGATCAGCCAGACCCACTACTGTGGGAGATATGGGCAGGGCCCATCAGATTCATGTAGTGGTGAATAACCGCTAGACAGAGCACCAGTTGACTGTGCTCGAGACGATAGGTACCATCGCTGACTAGACCCTTAGTATTTTGATAGATCCTAGTGCTACCAAGAGTTTCATTTCTGGTGTAGCGCTAAAAAGGATTAAGGTAAAGGCAATCAAACATGATGATTTTAGCTTCATAGAGATGGCTTCGGGATCTAAACAGAAGGTTGGAGGAAAGGTTACGGGATGTGCCCTTAACCTGGGAGAGTTTTTCACAAGGTCCAACCTGTATGTCACGATCCTAGGATCTTATGATGTCATGATTGGTATGGACTGGTTGGAGTCGCATGAGGCAATACTCAACTGTAAGACAAAATGGTTGAGCTTGGTTGACGACGATGGATAGAGACATGTGATTATAGGCCGAAACCAGGAAGTTTCCCTAAGGTTCATATCTTCCTTACAGCTATGAAAGAGTATGTGCAAGGGGTGCAAGCTTTATGTGATCCTTGCGTTAAACGAGAAGGGAGTAGTAGAAGGTATAGAACACCTTCTGGAGGAGTTACCTGGGATGTCGTCGGAGAGGGAATTGGAATTTACCATAGACCTAAAATCAAGAACTAAACCGATAGCAAGAATGCCTTATCGGATGTCAATTCCAGAGTTACAAGAGTTGAAAATGGAACTAAAGGAGTTGCTAGATCTGGGACTGATACATCCTAGTGTGTAACTGTGGGGTGCAACTATTATTTTCATACAAAATAAGGATGGATTGTGGAGGCTTTGCATTGATACCATCAACTGAAAAAGGCTACGATCAAGAATCAGTATCCATTGCCAAGAATTGATGATTTGTTCGATCAAATGAAGGATGTGACAGTGTTCTCCAAGATCGATTTGTGATCAAGGTATCACCAGTTATAGATCAAGGAATATGATGTCCCTAAGACCACCTTTAAGATGAGATTTGGACATTACGAGTTTATTTTTTTACCGTTTGGACTGACAAATTCCCCAGGGGTATTTATGAGTTTGATGAATGGGGTGTTCCGCAAATACTTGGGCAAGTTTGTCCAAGTATTCATTGACGATATCTTGATTTACTCTCGGATGATGGAGGAGCATGATGAACACTTGCACTTGGTACTACAGTTTCTGCGAGAGAACAAATTGTATGGGAAGTTGTCCAAATGCTCTTTTTACCAATCGAAGATTCACTACTTAGGGAATGTCATCTCCGACAAAGGTATCGTTGTGGATCTAGCCAAGGTTTAGGCTATTATGGAATGGCCTACACTGACGAATGCCCTGGAAGTATGTATCTTTATGGGTTTAGTAGGATACTATTAACAGTTTGTCGAGGGATTCTCAAAGATTGCAAATCCGATAACGGAATTGCAGAAGAAAAAAAAGAAGTTTGTTTCAACCGAGAAATATGAAAAATCATTTCAGAGGCTTAAGGAGTTGTTGAAAATAGTGCCGATACTAAAGGTCCCTGACATGGACACAAAATTCTTGGTATGCACAGATTCATCCAAGGAAGGCTTAGGTGGAGTCTTGATGCAAGACGGACGAGTGATTGCTCACATTTCAAGGAAACTGAGAAGGCATGAGGAGAACTACGCGACGCATGATTTGGAGTTATTAGCCATCATATATGCCTTGAAGGTTTGGAGACACTACATGGTTGGACAAAAATTTGAACTAAGGAGTGATCATTGTGGACTACAACACATTTTTACACAAAGCAACCTAGATGCGCGACAACGACGTTGGTCGGAATTGCTTAGCGAGTACGACTTTGAGATTACTTACATAAAGGGAACAGTGAACCGAGTGGCGGATGCTTTGAGTCGGAGACCATGCATCTTTTCGGTGTTGCCTCTTCAGATGAATCTATGTGAAAATATTCTAACTTTGCAGTGTGACAATGACTGGTACAAAGAGGTCGAGGGTTTTATTGAACAAAACACAATGATGGTACCATGATATGAGGGATTTTCATTTGAAAGCGATGGTTTATTGAGGTTTAAAAGTTGGATTTACGTAACGCCAAACGACAAGTTGAGGAAGTTGATCCTAAGCAAGGCTCATAGAGTAGTTTACATGGCTCACTCGAGAGTCATGAAGATGAGGGCAGACCTTAAACCCTTATTCTTCTGGAAGGGAATGAAGGCTGACATAATCAACTATGTGGCCAGATGTCTATAATGTCAGCAGGTAAAGGCTAAACATAGACATCATGCAGGATTAATACAACCACATGCCATTCCAGAATCGAAATGGGAAGTTATTTTGATGGATTTTATTGTTGGATTGCCACCGATGGCAAGGAGACATGACTCGATTTTCATATTAGTAGACACTCTAGTGAAGAGTTCTCACTTTGTTCCTGTGTGTATGACATATCAGGTACCTGAGATAGCTAGATTTTTCATCAATGAGATTGTAAGGTTGCATGGCATGCCAAAGAGGATTATATCCGACTGAGGATCGGTGCTTACTAGACAATTTTGGACGAGTTTCCAAGAGACCTTGGGAACCCAACTTAACTTTAGTATTGCATATCACCTGGAGACTGACTGGCAGACCAAATGAACAAAACAAATCTTGGAGCATATGTTGCGTAGGTACATGATGGACCAACAAAAGCATTGGGAAGAATTCTTGCCTCTTGTAGAGTTCTCTTACAACAACAGTTACCGGAGCACCATTAAGATGGAACCTTTTGAGTTTATTTACGGGTGACCATGTCGGACGGCCTTGAGTTGGGATCGACTTGAGGATAGGGTCCTGGTGGGACCAAAAGTGATCCAAGAGATGGAAGAGCAAATAAAATCCATAAAACAAAGGATTAAAGAATTGCAGGATCGACAGAAAATTTATGTCGATGCGCACCGAGTCGACCATAGTTATGAGGTCGGTGATAGAGTCTTCCTATGGGTTAAACCGCATAAACTCTCTCCTAGGTTCATGGGACCTTTCGAGATTGTGGAGAGAAAGGGGCCCATGGCCTATCGACTAGCCTTGCCTGATTCTTTGAGGCGTATGCATGATGTTTTTCATGTATCTGTTTTGAGACATTATATTAGTGATCCTACACATGTGATTTACATGAGTTCCTTGCAGTTATCGGACGAGGGAGCACTCATGGTTGAGTCAGTCAGCATCTTAGATCACCACGTTTGACAGTTATGATGTCGAATGGTATATAAGGTCAAGGTCTAGTGGGACAATTGTAGTCCACACTCGACAACCTGGGAGGATGCATATGACATGTGCCAATAGTTTCCATTTTTGTTTGATAGATAGAAATATGATACTATGATACACTTATTTCGGCATTTATACTGTGAAACTTTGGGACAAAGTTTAGACCAAGAGGGGGTGTATGTAACATCCTGCTCTGGCACACTGAGCGAACTTATTCTTTGAGGACACTTGCTCGCAAGTGATCTGGATTATTATAATATTAAAACATTTGTCTTTGATTATGATGCGTCATAGGTAGATTACATTTTGTTTTACTACATTGACATAGACAGGTGCTATTGACTCATTTTTTCTAAGTGTGCAAGGTTTTGGACCTTGAGGATGTAGAGGCATCGATGGAACACCTTGGAATCTGGATCGAGTTAGGGAGTGTGTTGTTGGGGTTTGATTTTCTTACTTTGATATTAGTACATCTCATTAGATGATATGATGTGGATATGTTCTGACATGATTTTTGTATGATGCAGGATGAAAATAGCTTGCCAAACAGACTCACATATGGAGTGAAGGGGTCACACACGATTACCAGAGAGGTTGAGGGAGAGGTGTGGAAAACAACCCTGCCACCGCCTACTAGCAGTCCCGTCGTGGCTTGAACTGTAGGTTAACGATTACCTAGTTTTAGGGGACCCACGATGTCATGAGGGTAGACTGTGGCAGTTTCTCATGATGACTCTAAGAGGCATGCAATAAGAATATGGCCTTATTCCTTAGAATCCCCAAGTCTCCCACAAGTTCACCTAGTGGAGTGTTGACTCTAGGGGTTATTGATGTCTACCAATCAGTTAAGAGGCGAGTGGAACCCTTTGAGCATGTGGTGCATCCTGAAGGGCACTTCGCGCAAAATAAACACAAGAGGCAAGTGGCACCCTTGGAGCACATAGTGCATCCTGCAGGGCACATCATGCAAAGAAACAGATGAGGCAAGTGGCACCCTTGGAGCACCTAGTGCGTCTTGAAGGGAACGTCGCGTTGATGATGATAGAGGGAGGAAGCTATATGGCCCTAAGACAAACAGTACATTAAGAATTTTTAAAACAACTTCCCTAATTAAATGTCACCTAGTTCAGAATCTAAGTTCTAAGCCTAAAACTTCTCTAGGGGTAAAATTTTGTCTACCCTTAAGAAAAAATACATATAAAAATAAATTAATAAAATTTAAACTAAAAACCACTTAAGTAATAGTTTTGGTCTTCATAAATTTTTGGGGTAAAATGAAGAGAGTAAGAAATTAATTAAAATCAGTGGATATAAAATGTCAAGAAGAAATTAATTTATTTTAACTTTTCATAATTCAAAAAGTTACTAAATTAATAATAAAAGTAAAAAGAGGATAATTTGCACAACTGCCTTTTCTAGCTCAAATAAAAAGGAATGAAGGAAATGTAAAAATTAGGAAATTAGGGAAAGGAGGTAACCTAGAGAGGGAAAGAGGGGAACTCGTGGTAAAAAAAAAAAGAGCAAACCAACTTAGGAAAGAATCGGCATTTAAGAAACTTCTAATTTTGAACTGATTTAGTAATTTCTTTTTAGGGAATTTTTTTAAAACCTGTAAGGGAATCTAGGGACACCTAGGAGTAAATTTAGGAGTAAATCTAGGTGGGTGAGGGAAATGAGACAATAAATAATTTAAAGAAAATAATTATTGGAGGAAAGAGGGGGATGGATGACACTTGTACGAAGGAGAATTTTTAGAAGATTTTTATTAAAACTTAAAATTTAATGAGATTTAGGGAAATAATGGAAGTTCTAAAATTCTATAAAAGAGAGGGAGGAGAAGGAAGAGGGGGATTAGCTGTTAGTGTAATGTTACATTGTCAGATTAGTGACTTGACTGATTTACTTGTGGGAGTTGGGATTTCCCAGCTCAGAGAGGAGTGGTAGCTCGGCCTTGTGAGGCAAGCGGGGAGCTAGACGTACCATGTGGATAGTGTGTGGCCCCTTTGCAACTTTGGGGGCTAAGGGGGAAGAAGAGTACCCCTAGGGTTGGATGGGAGGCACCAATGAGGTCTCGACGGTCGGTGAGCAGAAGCGGCATAGAGCGCACAGATGTCATTGAAGCGGGTGATAAGGAAAAGGTATGCTCTTTTATTTAGTAGAGTAAAATGCATTAAAACTTATGCTTGGATCTTAATATTGTTGTAAATGGATTGAATGTTAGATTGATAGTGGACCCCTCTTCTTATCCTAGCTGATTGTTTGGTTGCCTTGTTCCCTGATGCATCTAATAACCTTGAAATTGATTGATGGCCCTTTTTCTTTTCATTTGTCTCCACACAGTAATAATGGATGAATTTTGTCTTGAACTTTTGCCCATTCGTTGAATGCCTAAAATTTTGTGGTCAGCATTCTCGTTGGGGTTTTACTGTTCCTTGGGTTGTATCCTTATGCTTCTACGCTACTCTTAGTGCTTGTATTTTCCTTGTATGCTATATATCTGCATTTAAATCATTGATGTGTAGTTACAGCCATTGACAATCACTGTTATGATTAATGCATGGTTGCATATACATGGAGGCATTTTAGTGGCAATTTCGTTCTATAATGGCTATGTATATAATGCCTCTGTTATTTAAATAGATAAAGAACATTTCGAACTCGATAGATAATGGATGTAATGGGAAAATTCGTAGATCATGGATGGGGTATATTCATATTTAATCAATGGTGATGCAGTTTTACAATCTGTGCGCAATCCCTGGTATAATTATAATTCATTGCCTTATGTACATGGAAGCAATAAAATCGTGGTGAAATTTTTACTGTATGTAATGTGTAGTAGCCGTGAATTTCCATTGATGAAAGAAATTTATAGAGAAAATCCATGATAGCAACAACTTCCTGTTAGTGAACCCATGCAATGATTTTTAGACACTGCTTAATGACCAATCGATTGCAAAATTTAGTTCTGAGAATTCGTTCTGGCAATGGGTGTAATGAATTCTGTAAATTTTATGTATAGTCTGCAATCACTTTTCCTGGCAGTTGTATTCTAGTGTTGACCCTTGCGAACTCATTGATAGCCTGCGACTGCATACCTGGTAGTGACCTCTGGTGTAGTGACGTTGCAAGTTTAGTTACTGGTGTGTGATTGCGTTCCTGGAAAATCCTTTTTGGTGCATTGAATGGGTTACCCATAGTCATCTTTGAATTCTTCGATCAACATCTATTTCAAGTGCGCCTAGGAGGTGATTGTGTCCCTTCTCTTGTAGTGAATTTTTCCTTGAAAGCCTTCTATTACATTCCATCATCCAAACCCTACTTTTGTCTGGCAGTGCCTCATGAATCGGTCTGTCCAAACCGTGACTTGCACACGGTGTAACAGTCAACTCATTTTGTTCATCTCTTAAATTGCTTTAAAAATCTGAAGGAACTTCAAGAGATTTTCTTAGCCCCTATTTACTACTTTGTCCTCAAAATTTTGGAGAGATTGAGTTAAAGTAATGTTTCTGAAGTTTTATTTTTCTGATAGTGTGGAACCCGACCTGTCATTTTTCTTATCCTTACCGTATGAAGGGGCGTGACTGGTGGAATCATTATGGCCAGTCTTTATTGATGCTTCAGGGATGCAATAGTGTTGATGGTAGTTTGTGACGGTTTTAGAATCAGTGTTATATCACTGACCTGAAATCCATGCAATCTTTAACTTAACTCATTAATGTTTTTTATTATTTTTTTTATTATCACAACTCTTAATCTTTTGTTGACTTGTGTGATATTATTCGTATAACACTTGCAAGCCACTTGACACATAGATGATTAAGAAGCAAGTTAATCATTACCCATTTTGTTATTAATTTATGTAAGGTTGGAAACCATTTAACTAAGACCATGTCTCAACAGAGCCTGCAAATTGCAACCATTTACTTAAGGTTTTTTCCAGGGAAAACATGTTGTGGTTAAGTAAAATTTCATGATGATAACATTTTTATTTTATAAGGTCAAATGCCTGATTTAATATGCACTTCTTATATCTATTAATGATCATTGTATAGAGGAGATGCACTTGAAATTATGGTGCTTAGGAGTAGATTATCAACTACTTGGCCTTAGGCTATTTGTGATTAATAGAACTTACCTTGTTTACAATTGTGAAGGTAGCTAATGATAATAAAATCCTTGAAAATGATTAATATAGTAACTATTTTTATCAACTCATTAATTTCTTAAGACCATGTGGCCTAGCCCCAATTAAATAAGTAGAGGATAGTATGTAACCCCTTCAACAAACTTGGTAAGGATTGATTTGGAAGGAAAACGATTTTGTTTTAAATAGGGTAAAAGTCCAATGTCTATTATTTTTAGTATTATTGAATGTGGTTTGTATGTATTTGGATGCAAATAAAGTAATCAAATGTAAATAATAAAGGGTGGTGTGGAAGGTGTGATTCTTTACAAATGAATGTCTTTTGAGCTAGCGCATTTTCTTTTATTACTAACTTGCCTTGTCATCCATACAGGTGTTGACTGTATGCTTCATTCAGTTCTAATTAAAGATACTTGATCTTGAATAACGGGCGGATTGTGGCATTAAGACTAAGTTTAGATTTTACCTTGACTTCATTATGCACTTTAGACATGCATTGCGGGACTCGTATTGGGGTTGAAATAAGCTATGTTAATTACCTTACTTGCTTTATCAATTGCCTTTGTCTTGTAATTTAATTAAAAATACACCTCCCATGCGATACGGTAATAGTCGTAATGAGTTAATAATGATGCACTATCATCAAATTCATTAATGCAGATAACCTGGTTGTTTGAAATCTTGGTGGTTATGTTATTGTATTTATCTTAGAAGGCTTGGTCTGCTTGTGTCGGGCGGGATGTAGACACCTCCATGTTCCTCAGAACAATTTCCATCCCTGAGACCTTAAATTGTTAAAATTGATGGGAACCTGGGCTTGAGCGCTGCTTATGTGTCTTGGAGGTCCTAACCATTGCAGGGTAGGATGAATGGGTAGTCAGTCTTATTTATTTTGTCATTTGATTGTCGTACCTTGCTTGCAGATACTTGAGGTACATCTTAGATCGTTATGTTGTGGTTGTTGTTGCATGTGCCATGTTCGTCATCGTATGGCGACACAAAGTCGAATGTAATTATTATCCTTGTACACACGTGCACAAAAAAAAAAAAAACTTTTCACTTGTTTTGAGAGGTCGATGTCATGACGGACGAGAGGTCTATTACAAGAAAGGTTTACCAACCCTTCCTCTACATGAATAATTTTTTCACAAAGGACTTTCATAGAATCATAATTGATGTTTATATTTCCACTCAATTTTTAATCTAATTAATTAAAGGGGTAGTGATATATCTCATTAATAAAAATACAACCTAATCGATTAGGTATACCAATTATTTATTGTACATGATTTTAGGATCTACACAACTTATATCATTGCATTTCATTTTAAAAAAAAATTGCTCAATTAATTAAAGAATGCTTTCCTAACCTTTCTACGACATTGTAAGATTCTACTTGAGGGATATCTTGGACAAGGGTTAGTTGATCCATACTCTAAATTAATACTTACCGAGGGAGAATATTGGTAAGGGTTTGAACCTAAAACCTCTATTCAAATAATTTTTTCAAGGAGTATATTCAAGAAGGGTCAAATGACCCTTATTTAGTCATATGAATAGTATGATTTGTGTTTTAACGAGTTAAATTGAGCATTGTGAAAAATTATCTATGATATATGATGAGATGTGTTGGGATGGCTAGCCATATAGGATCCATGGAATAATTTTTCCTTATAGGGTAGGAGGATGGATGAACCTTTATTAAGTTACCTTAAAAATAGATATTAGTTGAAGTGCTCAATAAATTCAATCTCATATAATATTTTACTTTTATACTATAATTTTTCATTAAAGTTATACATAAGATATTATACTTATCTTAAAAATGTTTTTATATCATTTTATTTTATATTAAAAACAATTTGTTTATATAACTATGATTACAAAAAATTAAGTCTTCTTAGTCGAATACAATTCAATAAGATTTTGTTTTGTTTCTTCATGTAACAACAAACCATAGCATTAGAGAACTCACAAATAAGTGGTATGTTGAGTCAGCTACACCACCCAACTTCCACACACATTTATATATTTATTAAGTGGAAGTAAAATAAATTACTTCGATTGGCATAGTCATGTTTATAAATGTGATTAGCAAAGACATAATGCATGTAAAAATTGAGATATTTAAGAATAGTGCTCTCTTTATTCTACAAACTAATGGTATGTTGAGTTAGCTAAACCACCCAACTTCCACACACATTTATATATTTATGAAGTGCATGGAAAATAAATTACTTCAATTGGCATAGTCATGTTTATAAATCTGATTAGCGAAGATATAATGCATGTAAAAATTGAGATATCTAAGAATAATGTTCACTTTCTTCTACAAACTAACCCTCCTATTTGAAATTACTATCCATATCAAATACAAAATGACCTTCTCATTATATATTTTGAAAAATATTGTTGGGTTTTCCCATCATATGAGAGACAAAATTAGTGAACAACAAATAAAGAAAAAATTAATTTGAAATTTTTATTTTGGTAGTTTTAAAAGAAAATGGTTTGTGACAAAAGACAACATCTTCTATATTACATTTGATGAAAATGATTGAGAAGTTCATTGATACTCACCATGTAAGTAATCTAACATTTCATGAAAGGGTTTGAAACACAAATTTAGTTAAAGATATCGGTATGTTTGGGAGCATGTTATTCAAAGGTGATGATGCAGAAGGCTACTAGAAGCTACAAGAAAAGTCATTGGGAACATGTTATTCAAAGGTGATGATGCAGAAAGCTACTAGAAGCTACAAGAAATATGAAATTTCTTTAAGGTATTCAAAATTATTAGATCAAATATTTTTTATTCAATGAAATAAAATTGTTTGTTCCATATAATAGATTTGTTCCATCACTTCCCAATTTTAATGTTTGAAAATTGAATGTTGAAGATGTGGCTCAACTAGTGTACCATAACCTGTTATTAAAAAACCTGCAAATTTTATCAAAATGCTAATCTATCTAACCAAGCACCTTTAAATTTGTTTCTTCAGTGCATTCCAAATTCCTATTATTGTTCTTTAATAATAAAAAAACATGTAGTGGAAAAGAAAACCTATGCAACATGCATGTGAACATGTATTGGATCATGTATTAATCCAATAAAACATTATTATTCTCATGCAAGATATAGAAACAAATAAATTATTAACACATCAGAATTGCAATAAATAAACAAAGAACTGATCTTTGATGAATAGCTTTGTCAATTGGTTGCATATGTCGGCAATTCCACCCAACCTTAGTCTTTGTTGCACATAAAATATCTACGATAAACTTCCCCAAAGATGAGGTTATCAGTCCATAAGGGTGGGTGTATAGGTTGACTCTAAAACAAACATTAGTCATCTAACAAGCTCTCACAATTTTATCAACCACACAACAATCATAGTTTACCAACTCTTATTCCCCCAATATTTGATCTACCCTCTTCTTTGCAATGTAGTTCCTTAAGTTGTCTCACTTTTTCCATTGGAATTTCACAACATCTCATTAAAATAGATCGAACGTGTGATGTTAGAACATTTAACATCTCTTTCATGATTGAAATAAATGTGTCATAGAATAAAAACATTAAATAATTATTGAAGCAAATATTATGTACATTAATTGTATATTTTGAGTAGGATCACTAATAATTGTTTTTAGTTTAATGATAATAAAATATATACATAGATATATATGGGGTTTATTTTTATTTTTATTATCTATTAACCATTTCTAGTGAAAGTATACTTAAATTACATATTCATGATGAATAAATTCTTTAATTTAATGATCTTTTATATTATCTTGTTGTAGTTTTATTTCTAGTTATGGTCTTTGTGTAAGGTCAACTTTCACTCAAAATAATTTACCGGTATTCAGAGTAAAGACGTTAGAGGCGTTGTTGTTTGGAGTTTGAGTGTTTACTTGAAAATGAACAACCTATAGAGAAATTTATTTTGTACATGACTATTACCATTATTATGCATGAATATTTAATCCTTACATTATCAATGTTGCATGAGAGCATTTTTTCATAGCTCTATAGTTAAGTACACACATCTGTTACCATTTGTGAATATATGCATATATTTGTGGGAGTACTACATATTTACAAGAAACTGTTGAAAGATGTATTTATACAATATGGAGATAGATGTAGAAAAGAAAACATTTTTTTTATAAATGAATATAAATAATATTTAAAATACAATAGCTAGGAGAAATATTTTAAAACAATATCAAGATGGATCTTTAATGATTCAAATGAAAGAGATATAAATATAAAAACAATGGTGTGTTCATTGTTTAATGACTTGAGGGCTTGTCCAAACATGAGGCATTGTTTACAAACATTGAAATTCAAAATATAATATTGAGGATAATTGTTTTATATTGTAATCAAGTTGGACATTTAACTCCTCAAATGAAAGAGATATAAGAAATAAAAAATATATTTTGATGATATTTGTTTTTGTTTTAGTAATTTCTTATTGGAAGAAAAAAATATTAATGAAACTATGTAAGTGGTAATGTGATGCAGGAGAATTGGCATCAGCATTCATCAAGGTGAGGGGAGGACAACTCACCATCAAGCACACGTTCAAAATGTTCTGGGATTCAAAAGCAGAGATCATTTTAATATTTTGAAAATATTGTAATAAAAGAGCTTTTAATGTTTTGACGCTTGAGCCGTTGTATGAGACAACAAAGGATTGTAATGTCTTTAATAAGTTGTAGGATTGTATAGATATTGAACCTCAACTCGTATCTGGGTTGTAAATTTCATTTATTGTAATAAGCCTTAGTGGGAGAATGTTATAATTGTGATCTGATAGAACTAGAATAGTGGGTAGGAAGGCTCGAGAAGCCCCTCCGTGTATAAATATATGTAATCTATGCCCAAATGACGTTGTTGAGGATTATTATTACTATTGAGAGTTGTGGAAGAGATGCAATAACTCTTTGTAAGAACACTTTGTTGAATGAATATAATAGGAGAAGGTTACTTCAAGATATATGTACATGTTTTCCTTTGAGTAATTGGGTAATGTCATTTTATTTTATTTTTGTGTTTTATATGCCTATGTGTGCTTTTGGTGGTTAATTGAATTAACATGTAATTTTTTGTAATTTTCAATTGTTCCTCTTCTGAAGCACTAGTGTAAGGAGTGCACAATAGCCATGCAAGGAGTGCAAAGGCAAAGTCATTTTCAAAGTCATAAGCTCATAAGAGATAACGTGGAACTGTTTAAGATGAATGCAAGGACTGCACATATACTCTCCAGAGTATAGGTTTTCTTTCTCCCATTTTGTATGACATTACGGTCATATTTCCATAGTCTTCCCAATAGAAAATGACAAAAATCCATAGGTATGACATCACATAGAAATTCATCATTATAACCACCTATATTAAACTCAACCTTAAATTGTCAAATTACCATTACTTGATGTCCTTTCTGCAACCACGATACCTTGTATGGATTCAAATGTGCATTTGTCTCTAGATTCATATTTTCCACCATATTTGTGGATACTAAATTATTAGTACTTCCATTTTTTATGATCACGTTGCATACCATGTCTCTGGTCTTGCAAGCAGTTCTAAACAAATTGTTCCTCTAGAATAGTTACATTACTTTTTTCTCTGGTTTTACAATAACTTTCCTCATCATGAGAGATATCCCATCTTCTTCTACTTCTGCCTTCATCTCTCCCTCTACATTCCTCTTATGTGCTTCATAAATGTGAACTTATCCACCTCTCATATTTTTCTCTCGGGACATTACCAAGACATCTCCCATGTCTTTCCACAAGAGTAACACTTCACTTTTCCTCCTTTGCCTCTTCCTCTTCCTCTAGGAAAAGATTTTCTTCCACCATAGTGTTCTCTTACATAAATTCCTCCTCTTTTTGTTTGACTGTGATATCTTTGAGCTTCTGGTCTAGGATTCTGGAACTTTTCTTTGACTACTACTCTGCCTCTTATTGGACTTTTTCCTTTGTTTCGTTGACTCTTCTTTCTTTACAACTTCTCTTTTTCTTTCAGGACCACCCGATAATCATATTCTATAGTTCTTGTTTTCATAATTCTAATTTCATCCTAAATTTCATATCTCAGGGAATTAATGTAGCTGGAAACCTTTTCTTCATCATTCTCTCTATGTCCTTCTATGATATTCATCTTGTAAAACTCTTCAGTGTACTCTTTCAACGAAAACCCTTATGTCTTAGGTTCTGTATCTTTCTAAATAGATTCAATTTTTAATGTTTCGGTATGAAATTATCCTTTAATTTAGCTACCATTCTATCCCAAATCCTAATTTTGGACTTACCTTTTCATATTTTGTCAACTTGCAATTCGTCCCACCATAACATTGCATCTCCTTTCAATCTAGTCATCTCATGCTTAACTTTATTTTCATCACAAATATCCTCATAATTTAATTACTTATCTAAATCACTTATCCAATCAAGAAATTACTCCGCATTTAAATTACCTTCATACATTGGTACCTCTATTTTTTCTATGGTTCCCATCTTGACAAAAACTCTCAATAGTCGCTCCTGTACTTCTTGTTCTCCTGCAACTTCTTCAAATTCTACATCTACATTTTCACTTTCACTGACATCACCAACATCAGGTTCTCTTCTCTGCACTGTCTCCATGGTGTCCAACCTTGAACAAGTTTGTCTCATCTCCTCTTCCATGGTTGCATTTACCACTGGTCTCTCCTTCCATCTCCTTGGCAGAATGATTCCATGTCTTCTCCTTTAGATATTTTCTTGTTGGCTATAAATACCATGATTTGATACCACATGACACAAACCCCCAACACCTCCTAGGGCTCTTATGACTTCTTGGTCTACAATCATTCATAGTATAAATTTGAATCAACTCTCGAGCTCCTATTGAGCCCTCGAAAACTATGTTCCACGGGCCCTATCTTATTCCCTACGCACAAATCTGTGTTTGTGAGGGTTGTAACATTCCAATAGAGTCTTCCACATGACCCCAAGCCAAAAACGTGGGCCAATATTCACTTTTCTTAAGAAGGTGGGACTTCAAAGCTCTGGGCTTTGGGAAATCCAACAATAGCACACAACGTTCCTCCTGAACGTCGAACTAGAAGACAATCGAACAAAGGGAAATATTAGAAGTCCTCAATGTTTGTCAAGATATACGACTCAAAAGTATTTTGGGCCTCCTTGCCTCAAGATATTTACCCACATTAATATGCAACTTCCCTAAATTCATGAACTCCAAAGATGCAAATAGGATGACTGATACTTGCCTCTAATCAATTGTTATGATTGGCTCTGGAACTCTAGACTTCGGGAGTTCTGTCTATTCCAACTTATAATACATCCAACAACTGAATCAATAGAGGATATATCCACTCTCCACATGTCCCTCTTCGATCAACGGTCAAGATCAACTCCGACCTTCGAGCCTTCAGGAGTTCTCAACCCAAAATGAAATATGCCTCAATTCCTCTGAAGTACCAAATATATGAACTCCGAGATCTACTGACACATGGCACTCTGCATCGATGGTTAGGATTCTTTCTAGGCTTCATAACTTTGAGAAGATTTCACAGTTTCACAATAACACTCCAACTCTTCTGAATCATCAGACTTCTGAACTACTCTAGATCTATGGACACATGTCCTCACAATTGGATAGTCTAGATCTTCTCTGATTCCTGATACTTTAGAAAACTTTCCTCCTTTACAAACAACACATGAAAACCTTTGAATATGCAAAGTCCAAAGAACTTCAGGGGTTAACACCCAAACTAATTTCCCATATATCACAACTAGGAAAGGTTTACTCCTCCTTGAGTGGATCTCATGCAATCAACCGTAAAATTGAAAGGGGTCTTCATTCTAAGACTTCTAGTCATTATTTCTCTTGAGATTTAACACTCAAGTGAATTGGGTATTCTATGCATACCTTGCACTTCCTTGAAAACTTAATACTTAGAAATTTTTGGAAAATCTTCACATGCACTCCTTGCACTCATCTTCTTCTTGGAAACTTTTGCAATGATTGACTGAGTGTTGGCCATGTGAACAGCTTGCAAGGGTCTTCAACAATATCACTGGAATGTCATATATGATGAGAATATACTCATACATGATGGGTTGGGAAGACTGTGGAAATATGACCAGAATGTCATACATGATGAGAGAAAGAACACTTATACTCTGGAGAAAAATGGGTGTAAACATATGTTTCTACCAATAGAAGATAAGGAAGTCAGAGAAGAATCTATTCCAAGTATACTTATCATGAGTGGGAAGGAAATCCTTAAATAAGTCATACATATTGACACCTCGAGAGAATGAAGAAGTCAAGAATCAAGTCCAAGAATTATTGAATAAAGGTTTAGTCAGAGAGAGTTTGAGCCCATGTGTTGTACCAACAGTTTTGATTCCAAAGAAGGATGGATCATGGAGGATGTGCACAAATTCAAGAGAAATCAACAAGATAACCATTAGGTATAGATTCCCTTTACCCAGAATGGATAATTTGATGGTTTTTTTAAGTGGAGCTAGATATTTTTCCAATATAGACTTGAAGAGTGTTTATCATCATATAAGGATGCGAGAGTTAGATGAATGGAATACAACATTCAAAATGAATGAAGGATTGTATGAGTGGTTGGTTGTGTTGTTTGGTTTAACGAATGCACGAGTACATTTATGAGTTTGATGAATGAAGTACTCAAAGATTTTATTGGTAAGTTTATAATTATCTATTTGAATGATATCTTAATCTTCAGTAAGATTGAAGAAGAGCACTTGAGGTATTTAAAGATGGTGTTGAGGAATTTGCAGCAAGAGAACTTGAAGAAATGTTCTGTCATGAAAACAAAACTTGTATATTTGGTTTTCGTAATCTCTTCAAATGAGTTGAAGATGGATCTAGAGAAGGTGAGGGAAATCATCTATTGGACTTCTCCAAGAAGTGTATTCAAGGTAAGAAGTTTTCATGGATTGGCAAGTTTTTACAGTAAATCCATCAAGAATTTTAGTAGCATTTGCACACCTATATTGGACACCATAAAGAAGGAGCATAAATATTTTAATTGGACAGAGGAGGATGAAAAAGGATTTAGAGTGCTTAAAGAAAATATCACAGAAAGACAAATTTTAGTTTTTCCATATTTTAAGAAAACATTTAAGTTAAAATGTGATGCAAGTGGAGTGGCCATTGACACAATTTGAAGTCAAGACAATAAGCTTGTTTCTTATTTCAGTGAGAAGTTGAATGATGTCAAGAGGAAGTATTCCACATATGATAAGGAATTTTATGTTTTGATTCAAGATTTGAAAAAATGGAAGCATTATCATTTTACTAAGATTTTGTTTTATATTATGATAATCAAGCATTGCAGTTTATAACTAGACAAAAGAAGTTGAACCAGAGACATGCCAAATGGGTAGAGTTCATGTAGAATTTTACTTTTTTTATTAAGGATATTAGTGGAAGAGATAACTGTAAATGTTTTGAACCTGCACAAAAAATATCTAGCTAGAAAATACTACACACATTTGTAGAGAGAAATTGAGAAAGAAGGAGAGAGAATGGAAGAATTCTCATTAATTGTAATGAATAATGAATAATTTACACATGATATACTATGTATAACTCAATGAATGCTCACTGGAGGAGAACCAATGTGCCATAGTTGTTTTCTAGAGTGATATGGACACACACAAATAATTACATAAGTGAAATTCCACCTAGTCTAGTCTCTCAAGAAGTTACGAGAGTGAAGTGCCACCTTGCTGAGTTAACTAGTCAACTAGTCTTCAGTTAAATGACTGAATAGAGTATAGTGAGGAGTAGATCAAGGAATCAAGGGTAATGTGCCAATATAGTGATGATCCCAAGGAAAGTGTGCATTATCATGGTGATTATCCCAATCTTGCATGGTGACAAAACCAATGGAACATCTAGACTCAACTCAACTAGTCAAACTGAAGTGTCAATTGAAAGAGAATATTCTCCCCTAAAATATAGGATATTGGATAATGAAAAATTATGACTAATAAACAAGTAAAAAACTTAGGAAAAATAAATCCTAGGTGTGTGTGAAGTAACTCCAACACCCCTCCTGAACATCACTATGGTGAAAATAAAGAATGGGTACCAGAAACAAGACCATGTTAGGTACCCAAATACAAAAGATACACTGAAAATAAAGTGAGGAAAGAGGGAAAACTTCATGGGAACCCTCTCCCCCCCCTCAAGGCACAATGTATGGAAAAAGAAGAACTACAATTGTTAGGTAATTGTGTCCTTCACTCCAAGATGACTTCATAGAGAATGAAACTTCTGCTCAGTGAAGGTCTTGGTGAAGATGCCTGACGTCTACTCTACTAAAGGACATAACTATAGGCTGATGATCCCCTCGTGTACCAAGTCACATATGTAGTGCATGTGGATCTCGATGTGCTTCCTTCGTTGGCTCTGAACTAGATCTCTACAGAACTTTAGAGTGCTCTCATTGTCACACCAGATGAGGATTGTCCGATGAAACTGAATGCCCAACTCAATGAGGAAATGTTGTAGCCACATAGGCTGAATGATTATGTTAGCTACTCCTCTGTACTCTCCCTATGTTGAATATAGAGAAATGGCAACTTGCTTCTTTCTCAACCAACAAATAGGCCTAGAACCAAGACTCGTTGAGTAGCCATATGTGGACTTACGATCAATGATATCACCATCCCAGTTAGAATCAGTAAAAACAATGAGGTATAATGTAGATTTTGTTTCATAATGAATCCCAAAGGTGATGGTGCCTTGTATGTATCAGAGGATACACATTGCAACATTCTGATGTAGCTCATGCGACTCCTGCATGAACCTGGAAAATGCACCAACTACATAGGAGAGGTTTGGTATGGAGTGTGTGAGATACAAGAAGTTCCCCACTAGTTTTCCATACAATGTGTTGTCAACCAGTGGAATATCCCTGCCATCTTCAAGTTTGACTCCTTATAGGAAAGGAGTCGGAGCAGACTTGCAGTCTATCATGAGAAATCTATCAAAGAGATATCGTGAATACTTGGCCTGATAAATTTTGATGCCTGATGCATCATGACTGATATCGAATCCAATGAAGAAGTGTAGTGGAACCATGTCCATCATCAAAAACATGTCATGTAGAATCCTATTGACTAAAAAAATCATTAAAGTCGAGCAACCAGTGATCAACAAATCATGAGCATATAGAACTAAGAGTAGACCTAAATCAGTCGTCCTGAGCATGTAAACATTTGAATCTGATTTACAATGTACAAATTTCTGTGACAATGGGTAGGAGTCCATCTTGGAATACCATGCCCTTAGAGCCTGCTTGAGGCCAGAATAAGACTTCTTCAGTCGATCGACCAAAGATGAGTCCTGCATAAATCCATGGGGGTGATCCATATAGATATCCTCACAGAGATCACCATGAAGAAATACATTCTTGACGTCCATCTGATGGACTTCCCATCCCTTAGTTGTCACAATGGAAAATGATAATCGTATGGAATCCATCTTCACTACTGGAACGAAGGTCTCATCATAGTCAATACCATGAACTTTTTGAAATCCTTGGCAACAATCCTGGCTTTGTATCTGCTAATTTGTCCATTCGTTGCATTATTGGTCCTGTAGACCCATTTGCATCTGACAAGTTTCCTCCCAGAAGGAAGGGGAACCAAATCCCAAGTATGGTTCTCGAGGAGGGAGTTGTACTGCTTCTGCATGATGGATTCCCAAAAGGTATTTCCAATAGCCTTTCCATAAGACTATGGATCTGAAGACTGAACCAAGAAAATATTCCTGGAGGGAAATGGTTAAGTGGCAGTGAGTGCAACAGTATTCTTCTCGAACTCAGATTGAGTCCTCCTAGTATCCGCTAGATCACCAACGAGATCCCCTCCATCCTGAAGAGTAGTTTGTGCCCTCTTGGGCCTCTTCTCTGGCTCTACAACTACATATGGATTCTCTGACTCTGCGTCTAACTATACTGACTCTGTATCCGAATCATCTAAGTCCTCTGAATCAGAACTCGCATATAACATAGTTACCAACTTAACGAGAACTCTACAGAGTTCTCGTTTTTGGGGGAGTCAAGTTTTTTACCCTGTTTTTAAAAATGGTGCTACTGGTAGCACCCTCCTCCCTTTTTAGGTGGTTTTTTGATATTTAAATTTTCGGATACATAAGGTTTCCGCCTTTTTGTTTTTAAATGCTTGTATTTTCATTTATTTTCAAATTGTTCAAAATAAAGATTATTTTTTTCTCAACAGTGTTTTTTCATCTATTTTCAAACTTTTCTATTTATTTCTTTTCATTTTTATTCAATGGTCTTTTTAATCATATTTACATGCTCCATCCATCCTTAAAAATGTTGTACACCATTTATTTATTTTTAATTAATATTTTTCAAACAATTATGTGTCCGTAATTAAGTTATGATTCCATACTTTTTAAATATAGTGGAAAATATCATTTTTAACACATTGTTCTACCTTTACTTCAATACATAGAAAATAATTGTAGTTAAATAACATTATTTTTAAATATTTACCAAAATATATAATTCAATTTTTTTGGATCAATTAAAAATAAATAAATAAACAAAAAGAATTGAAATTTAAAAAAACAAACATTTAAAAACAAATTTATATTAAGAAAAACCATTGAAGAAAAACTTTAAAAAATAAAGACAAAAAAAATACCATAAAATTAAAAATATATATGTAAAGTAAGAGAAAATAGAAAAAATTAAAAAAAACAAGGTAAAAAAAATTATAGTCCCCAAAAACATTTAAAAGTTGGAAAAAACCTGAAAATTTTAAAAATATATATAAATTTAATACAAAATTTAAAAAACAATTAACAAAAATAAGTTAAAAAGCATTAAAATTAAAAAAAATAAAATAGAATTTTAATAAAAAATCTAAAAAAACAAAATTTAAATAAACACACACACACACACACACACACACACACATATATTACATGTGTTTTATATAATGATGATGATGATTATTAACGTTCACTAAGATTGAATTGGTCTATCAGAGCTTAAGAGGGTAACTGATTACTTGTGTTTCTTTAGAATTTTGTTTTTGTGCTCGAAAATCATTAAGAGAAGCTTTCCAAGATCACCATATTTTTGTTGAGTTAAGATGTTAGGAAGGTTGGTAGTGTGATAAATATTTTTAAAGTGAGATCTAATATGGGTATAGGCTAGACAATCTAAGAGAAAGTGTTTTTCATCTTCAACCTTCTTAGTGTCACAAAAGTGTCACACTCTTTCATCCCATGGCATTTCAGGAATTGACCAACGCCCAATTTCACTATGGAGCTCGTGAGAATTTGTTCTTATCTTAACAATTCTTATTTTTTTCTTTACACTTAGCAAAACAGATAGATAATTTTGATCTTCTAGATTATGGTTGATTACATCTTTATAATACCTTGATTTTCTTTTTTTCTCTAACTCTTTATCACACCACATTTTCTCTTTAAATTTTGATTTGACGTTTTTTTTAATAGTATTTGTTTTTTGCAAAATGGTTCTTCCATGATTCCCCAATAGTTTAGCCAAGACTGGGCGTGTTTATGCCATCCGTGCTTGAGTCGATGGTGGTTATGACTTTATTTTGAAGCAATTTTAGGTAGCCTCTTGTCTTCCATGTTGTTTAACTTGTTCTTATACATTAAGTATCTAGTCATAGCCACGCTCTCAATGGGGGAGAGGCTTGTTTCTAAGAAGAGGATGGGATAGGGCGTATTTCCCTTAATTTTGAGATTATAGGTTATAAAATTCTTTTGTATTTTATTTATCTTTCTCCAGGATTCACAAGAGATACTACAACCCCAGACTTCACATCCATAAATAATAGAATGGGTAACAAGAGTCTCAAAGAGGATTTTCTTCTTATCCCAACTCCAAAGATCAGTTGATTTACAATTGTTTTCAAGACCATAATAAGCTTTCCATCCCCCAATAATCCTTTTCTCAATGTTATAATTCCAATTGAGCTTTTGGTGAATATCAATTCCAAGATATTTGTATGAAGTCACTTCCTCCAAGTTGTTGTTGTCATATACAAAGGTATCATAAGAGATCTTATTAGATTTAATAATCATGAGATTAGTCTTATCAGTATTAACAGTCATACCCATATTGGAGAAAAAATCATTGAGGATTCTTAGTTGGTTTTCAAGATTATGGGGACTCCTTTCCATAAGATCGATATCATCGACTTAAAGAATAAGATTGATGACTATACTAGTGAGAGTAGGGCTGACACAACCTACTTTTTCCAAGAATTATTCTAACTTGTCAATGTATATGACAAAAATGGTAGGGGACAAGGGACAACCTTGTTTGACTCTAATATTGTTGTTAATCTGTTTTGACCAGCCCTCAATGTTTTTAAACTTATCAATAACATTCTCATACATCCTTATTGCAGAGGCCCTCAACCTGAGAGGCACTTTTATCTCTTCCAACCTATTCCAAAGTTTTTTCCTAGGAACCATGTCAAAATATTTTCTAAAGTCAACAAAACAAGAAAAAGATCAGTTTTAGTACTGTAGAACTCCTCTAAAATGATCCTAAAGGTAACAAGATAGTCCACAGTTGAATGATACCTCCTAAACCCTGCCTAGCCTTTATCTCTTTTACCATGACTTTCTAGCCAAAGGATAATCTTCTTTTCCAAAATAATTCCATAAAGCTTTGCCAAAATCGGGCTATTCATAATGGTCCTATAATTAGAGGGAATGTGACGCAGTGAGGTCGCACACACATACCCTGCAGGGTCTCTGCACACACCTCCCACTCTCAGGATCGATCAAAATCCCCTTTCTGCTGAGCCTTCAGTGGCTCCTTGGATCCCGAACGGAATCCCTGCTACAACCCGATCCACAGGTCCTTCATTCACCTACACGATATTCTACACCTAACCGTGGTTGTCCCCGACTCAGTTTCAGGATTCGGGGTTTCATGCTTCTTGGTATCAAGAGTCACTGTCCTCTCGATTCCCCGATCACCGATGGGACAATTTGTCGATGCGCCCCTTTTTCTCAGCCCTTCCTAGTTGTGCTACTGGTCCACATGACATGCCTTCATATGACCGCAGTCATAGGTTCCTATCAGGGTTTCGGGCTTTGCTATGACAAAATGAAATTTCCCTTTAGATCCGCGATCCTCCGATTCCCGACGTGTTGTAACTTCAGCTAGCCCTCCTGGCTCAGCCCCTGGTCCACGTGACCATTACCATGTGACCGTAGTCAAACTTCTCGTCGAGGTTTCGGAATTTTCAATGTCCAAACACATATGCTCACGAAATTCTCGATTCTCCGCTACGATGACAGCTAGCCCCCACGATGGCTCCTTCCTCCTTGTCTGGTGTGCTGACAGCTGGCTCCCACACAACGAAGTTTTCCACATTTCTGAGATGTTGACAGTTGGCTCCCACTCATCAAGGTTTCGCAGTTCGCGATTCCAAAATGCCAAAACCACTTGTCTACGAGATCCCCGATATCCCAATGGGCCAAAACCGATCAACAAATTCCTATCGGGACTTTCCCCGATGGCGTTGATTACTTCCATGCGTCCCCTCTCTGATGGACGATCCCAATCTCTCTGTGATTTCGAGACTTGTGATGTCCTGGTTCCTTCGACCTCAGGAACTCTGATTTCCCAATGGCCAATATCCCGACTCTTTGCGGATTCCTGACACCTGTCTCCCCAAATGGATGACTCATATTATTCCAGGCAATTCCCCATGGAAATTCCCGATCCCATGTTCACGGGAATGTTGATTTCCTGATGCACCAACATACCAACGGGTGCTCGATCTCTGCCATGTGTCACCGCCAACGGACGGTCCAGATCGCTCCGGTGTTTCAAGACCTGAAGTGTCTCGATTTTCTTCACCTCATGACTCCTGATATGTTGATGGATGAAGTCCCAATGGTAAACCTTGTGCAGCTTCTATCCAATTCGATGGCTGACGGGTATCTACTCAAGATATGACGGCCCAAATCCTCCTTCTTGTGTGCTTCTCCTAAGTTTCTCCTGGATGTGAATCTTCAACGGTCCATATCTTCTCCTCCAGCCGATCCGACGGCTGTTGTTGCTCCTCCTAGGCTTCTAGTCACTTTCTTCCCAATCTTGTGAGAATTTACAATTCCTCAAAGGCCTCGACCTTTGCTTCTTTTCTCCTCTACGAACTCCTTGATTCTGATCTTCGCCAATGCGTGTGAAAATGATGTTCCTCCTGACCTCTTCTTCAAATCTTTGAAGATTTGATCTCTACCTCCTATAGAGTCTTCGCTCATACACCACGTTGTCTCTCCTGAGCTTCTCGACCACTCAGACCCCTAAGGGATTTTATCTTCAACTTCCTTCTCCCACAGATGGAGAAATACTTGGATTCCCTCCTGGCTATCCCTCTGCTCAAGCAACCTCTTGTTGAGCTTTTTCAGGGTGTTCAACAACCCTGTGAGAATCCCTTAGTGGATTCTTCCCTTAATTATAGAACTCAAATAGTTCTCTTCTTATTTTGTGCCTATCTGCACACTGACTCAACACCCTCCTGGCAGAGTATCCCTTTCACAGAACGTTCACAGTTCTGTCTTCTTCTCCTGTGCACCTATGCACTCGCTCGATGCCCACCTGGAAGATCTTCACAAAATCCTTAGTGATTCTAGTTCTCCTTTCTCAACTCACAGTAGAGTTCTTCTTCTGTCCACTCCTTGCACCTGCTCAATGCCCACCTGGCAGATCTCTACAGAACCCTCAATTATTTTGTTTTCTTCTTCAAACTCTCAGCAGAGTTCTTCCTCAAATGCACTGCAACGCATATGCTCAATGCCCACTTGGAAGAGCTTCACGAATCCTCCACGATTCTATTTGAAACTGTGTCCTCATACACAACCTTGCCTCCTAGGTGTTCAGCAACCTTGAGGTCTTCCTCCTGAGTTGATGATTTCAGCTTGTGTGCCACAACACGTCTCTGTCTAAACCCGTAGAATTCAGAAGTGCATCCTCTGTGCACCGATATTCAGAGTCCCCAACACTCTTTCATGCCCTCCTGACATGAAATGTCAAAGACCTCTCAAGCCTAAAACCAAACAAATCCTGTAGAATTCATTAATATAACATACATCTACAACATACAATGGAACACACACAAACATCCACATATTATAGAATTCATGCAGGAAAAACTGCTTCTGTTTATATTAAAATGGCAAATGCCTGTAATTACAAGGTGTTCTCGAGCTCTCTCTGGATCTCCTCAAATCAACCCTCACTAACTCCAAAATGAGATCTCCCAATCTCTTTTACCTAAGGGGTCTCTTAGAGTGCTTCCCTCCAACCTACCTACCCTATTCAATTGCATTGAACGGGCTGTCTAGTCCAGAATCGGATCTAGATCTCAGCCATACATACATTAAAGGCCGATCTACTCTACGCCTGCACAAAGGAACAACCTCCTGGATCAACATCCTAAGCATTTAAATTACATTGAATTCAAATTTAAATGAGGTTGCACCTCTCTTTTAGCGTGCAATTTGAGTTCGTTGGCGTGGCTAGCTGGCTCACTAGCTGATGTGAAGAGATGCTCCTGCATCAGAATGTTTATATCCCCATTTTTAAAAATAGGAATAATGAGTCTTTTCATACAAGGTTTAGGGAAGCCCTACTTGACTGCTAAATTGAAGATCTTGTGTATGTGAGGGATAAGTATTGGCCCTCTGATATTAAAAATTTCAGCTTGGTGTCCTTCAATGTCCTTAGATATCCCATTTGCGAGCCGCTTAACCCCGAACTCTATGTCATCTAAAGAAAAAAATGTCTTCCTTTTTAGGGACAATAGGAATGGTTTCCATGACATTAGGGAACTCATAAATACTTTTAAGTTAGGAATTCCAGTCCCTTAAGGGAATCCTATTATTTTCTTTAGTATTGCGTTTTAGAATTTGGCTCCAAAACTTCTTAGGATCCAACTTGTATAGTTGTGAAAGTTTCTATTTACTTTTATTGATATAGTATCTTTGTTTCCTTTTAAGTAGGTCTTTGTACGTATTTATCTTATCGAGTTTTAAGGGCTCATTATAAGCATCCCTAATGTCTTTCCTAGCATCCCTAATGTCTTTCATACCAAGGGTTCGTCATTCTATTATTCTTTTTATAGGACACCTCGAAAGAGAACTTGTTAATAGAAGTGGAAAGGGTAGTTGTAAAACTATCATAGAGTTTTTCAATGTTGTCCTTATAAGTTAGGAGGTTTAATTTACTATTTAAATCCTTTAAGAAAATGTCAACTTTACTTTTGTCAAAGTGCAAATTCTTTTGATTATCATAATTCTCTTCAATGGTGCTCCTATGCATGGAAAATTGTAGAGTTAGGGTTAAAGTTTTATGATCAGAGTTAGGATCATGGTCATTTAAAAGGTGAAAAGTTGTTATTTGCTTGGAAGCGAGGATATTAGATATCACATATTCTACAACACTACTACCCAACCCATGAATACAGGTCATTTGGTTGGAGTTTGGTGACTTCATTACTCCATTGCAAATTATTAGGTCTTGAGAGATGCATAGCTTGACCAACTCAGTACCAAACAATTTCTCCATTTGTTCTTCAGAGCTTCTTTTGTAGCTATTAGATAAAACAAGGTCCTCATCTAGCCATAAAGGATTATGGTTCGACTCATTGCTTAAAAGAGTAGCTTGTTTAGTTGCAGTCCTAGCATTAAAGTCTCCTAGCAGGAGGATATTACCTTCATTTTTCAAATTATAAATATCTTGCTCAAAATTATTACAGGAAATTTTTTTATCTATATTATTTTTCTTATAAAAAGTACAATTAATAGGTGCAAAATAACAAATTTTTATATACATCTTCTGAGCATTGGTGTCTGAAATTTCTATCCAAAGGTATTGATAAAGAGGGTCAATCTTATGAAGTTGAATGTGAGGAGAAATGTTATTTCTAATATAACAAGATATGCCTCCTATCCCTCTACGGTGGGATTTTTTGTTCCATGCTGACCACAAGACAAATCCTTCCATGCTAGGGACCTTGGACTCCTCATGCTCACAAGTTTCAGCTAGACAGATAATATCAATATCACTCGGGATCCAACTTATCATAGGAACTTTGCACCATGGAAAGCCACAACAATTCCAAAAAAGAATCTCGAATGTCCCAAATTCCTATTTATTATTATCCTTCTGGTCTCTATCCCTAAGAATAACTTTTTGATTTCTAATTATTTCTCATTTTTCTTCTTTTTTGGCTTCGTTTACCTTTTGAACTCCCTTCCTTAATTCATCTTGGTCTTCGGGAATGAGGTCTTCATTTATACATATTCCTAACCCTTTTAAGCTCAGATATTTACTGAGTATGCTATATTTATGGTCATTGAAACTTACTTTGACACGTATCAACCCATCTTTGAGATCAACTATTTTTCCTAGCCTCTTTGCTTCTATGAGGTAAGTTGTATCAATTTGTGATTTATTTTTTAATTCTTATTTTACTATTGCTAGCATATCCTTCTCTTGTTGTTCTTTTATAAAAAAAATTATGAGGTTCAAGGTTGTTTTGTTACGCTCATGGTCCAGTTTGATTATCTTATTCATTTCCTCTTTGATGGGTTTGATATCCAATTTGTTTTCCATATTACTGAGGGTCAAATTGTTGGTTAGTTTTTCTTCTATCTCTTTAATCCTATCTCTCAAGTTGTGGTTTTCTTCAAACCCTCCTTCTTGGGGTGATTGTTTTTGTTTTTCCATTTCTTGAATTATATCCTTCATTTTTTGCAATTCACTCTTGAACCCCAAGAATCTATCCTCTATTTGAGTTTGAATGGTATCTTTAATTCTTTTATCAATCATTGCCTCTAGCTCTATTTAGAGTTTTACGTCTCTTTCTTCACTCCTTTTTTCTAATGTTTCTAACTCTATTTATATTTTGGCATCTCTCTCCTCTCTTCTTTTTTTCTATTAATTCCATATAATCGTAATGGATCTCTAGGGTGATTTTGGAGGGCCTTCCCTTGTTAGGATGGTTTTTGGAATAGGTGGTAGAGTGCTCATATTGAAAAGAAGAGAAAAAAAGATGTAACAATTATTATTATGGATTGACTTCATCTCGCAAATCAACTTTTACTTATGAAACTTAAAATAAATAAAAAAATAAAATATATTTAAATCTCTTTAAGCAAAGGTTTATTAAACATGGTTAGAGGCTAACTTAAGGAAAAATTCACTCTGCAACTAGGGTTTCGGAACCCTCAATCGCCACGAACTGCGTCCAACCGATGGCTTCCCCACAGGGGCGCCCGAATCGCAGAGAGGGGGCACTGATTGGCGTCTCCTACAGTCAAGTCATCGCCAACGAGAATGCTGCAGCGGGAGCGAAGAGGCCGACGTTTGAGACACCTCCTGACATGCGTGCGGTGCTTCTAGCGGAGGGGACCTTTAAGGATCGAGAAATGGATATTGATCCCGACAAGGAGGCGATTCATGCAAAAGCTTCGGCCCCTTGGAATCTCGGAAAATGCATTCCACTGGCGCCTCAGGCCCCAAAATATGTCGTAAGCTCACCGCGCATAGAGGAGCAGAAGCAATACATGCGAGACAATGCCTTGGTAGGAAAGTTTCTAGGGCTCTGGCCCTCTGAGAGGGATTTGATCAAATGGATCCAGTATTGGTGGAAGCCAAGGGGTCATTATGACCTACAGCTGGGCTCCAAAGGATTCTTCACTATCATCTTCCACAACTTGGAAGATCGCAATCGCATCTTTGATGGAGGGCCATATTTCTACAACTCGGCTGGACTTTTCTTGAGATTTTGAACAGAAAAGTTCAGCCCTGAAAAGGAAGACTTTGCCCATGAACCGGTATGGATTAGGCTGTATTCTATCCCCCAGGAAGAGGTCCTAGCAAGCATTGGCAACACCATTGGCATCTACGTGAAGTCCTTGGAAGCCACCAAGCAGCAGAGATACACGTCATATGCACGAATCTGTGTTTACCTGAACATAGCTAAGCCGCTCCCAGGATCCATCACACTGGAGTACCACAACGAGGACTGGTCTCAAACCATTGACTATGAACACATTCCCTTCTGATGTAGGAAATGCCACGAACATGGTCATCTCTTCAGAGAATGCCCGCTCAATACGGCTCACAAGGAGGGAAACTCAGACACCGAAAAAGACAAGGAGGGCTTCGTACAACCAGCAGGAAGAAGACACCAGGGGAATAGAAAAAAATGACTCGGGTAAGTAAAGATCCCTCTACAAGAAATAAATTTACTATTTTACAAGATCAACCCGAAAACCCCTTAACCCACGCAAACCCGCATGCACCCTCCCTGCACAATGAACCCCAGACTGAGAGCCAAAGTATTGCCCCACCCCCACAAAGTAAGGCACCAGCTCCCCCTTCCCTGGGTCTGACTCGGGAACAGCCAGATTTGCAGGAGACAGAAGATGGGGATGAATAAATGGAGTTAGAGGAGCAAGATCTTGCTGGGGTGGATGTGGACCACCTTGATCACGCCTACCGACACCAAAATCTCTACACCATACCTAGGGATCAACTGAGGAAGGTGCACAAAGTATTCCTCAACTCGTCCACAGGGTCTTCAGCTCGAGCTGGCAAAGCTCTGGGAATCCAAGGCAGACAATCTAAAAACCCAAGCAAAGCTCAGAAAGAGGAAAAGAAAAGAGGGAGGAAATCTACAAACAAGCTTATACAAGAAATAGGAAACTTCATGGTGAACTCAGGGCAGATCCACCTGATCTCGGACAGTTTCCCTCCTCTCCCCACCCCTCCATCATCATGAAGATTATATCCTGGAATATCAAAGGTCTCAATGGTCATAGCAAGCAAAAGATGCTACGAGAACTGATCTTAGTGGAAACACCGGATATTGTTTTGATTCAGGAAATGAAATGTACCTCAAAGGATATGGGCAGGATACTCCCCTACTGCTAGAAACAAGGAGGAGTAGCCTCTGTAGATTCCATAGGAATTGCTGGTGGGCTGGCTATCCTCTGGAATACCAACGTCATGCTGATGGAAAACTTTTGCGCTACCAAATGGTCCATCACAGCAGAGTACGGGCTTATTGGCTCAAATCGGCCCGGGCATTTGACCTGTGTTTATGGCCCGGCCAACCCAAGGGATAAACAGAATTTTCTCAGAAGCCTGTGTTACATCTCCAGTCTCACACAGTGCAATAGATGGATTATCGGTGGGGATTTTAATATCATTCGCACCCTGATGGAAAAAAAAGGCGGATCAAGGCGGTTGGATCGAGACTCCTGCGACTTCAACAGCCTAATAGAGGAGCTTCACTTAATCAATATGGAGGCTAGTAATGGCCTCTACACTTGGACAAACAGAAGGATGGGAGTACATCAAATCACCTGCAAACTGGACCACTTCCTCATTTCGGAATCACTCATGCTGGACGGGGTGGCAATGGAATCCACTATATTGAATCTCTCTGGTTCATATCACTGTCCCATTCAACTTTGGGTGGATGTCCTAGCCACACCTGGAAAGAAACCCTTTCAGTTTGAACAGTTTTGGCTAGATCACCCTGATTTCCAAGAAAATATTCAAGATTGGTGGAGACAGGTGGAGATCCCCTATGGTTCCAAAATGTATAGATTCCAGCAAAAGCTAAAGAATATGAAGCAAACACTTAAGCTCTGGAACAAACATACCTTCGATAGCATATTCAAATCCAAAAAAGAGTTGTCGGAGCAGATGGGCAAGATTCAGTAGCTGATCAGGGAGCACAGGCTAACGGATGAGCTAAAAGGCCGGGAAATGAGAGTGAACCAGCAGATGGAAGACAGGAAGAAACAGGAAGATATCCTATGGAAACAGAAGTCGCATATCCTATGGCTGAAGGAAGGGGAAAGCAACACCAATTTATTTCATCACACTACAATCCAGATAAGGCATTCTAACAAGATCACGCATCTCATATCGAATGAAGGGGAAACCATCCACTCCCATGATGACATGGAAAAAACATTAATCAAGTACTTTCAAGACCTCCTTAAAGAACCCATCCAAGATAAACAGGAGGCTATTCAGAAAATCACGAGGCATGTGCCCACCCTCGTAACCCAGGAGAAAAATGTGGCCCTTCTCTGACCATTCACAATTGAAGAAGTAGACCAGGCGCTTTAGGACACCCCCAAGTGTAAGGCTCCTAGACCGGACGGCTTCACCAACGAATTTTTTCACTATTGTTGGCCGATGATTAGGACAGAGGTATGGGAGATCTTGGAAGACTCAAGGGCCACTGGAAAGGTCCTCCAAGCTCTCAATGCAACTTTTCTCACCTTAGTCCCCAAAGAAGGACAAGCACATCAGCCCAAGCAGTATAGACCCATAGGTCTCTGTAATGTCATCTACAAAATCCTTACAAAAGTAATAGCTCGAAGGCTCAAGCCAATCCTACCAGCGATCATATCTCCAGAGCAATTCGGCTATGTCGAGGGCAGACAAATCATGGACAGCGTCATCTTAGTGCATGAAGTAATCCACTCCCTACAGAGAACCAATACCCCAGGTATGCTTCTCAAATTAGATCTCTCTAAGGCTTTTAACAAGCTCAACTGGGAGTTTATGCGAGCCATGCTTCTAGCGTTTGGATTTGATCAAAACTGGGTCGCTTGGATCCTTAATCTTACCTCTTCGGCTTTCTTCTCTCTTCTCATCAATGGTGTCCCCTCGAAACCCTTCTCCCCCTCAAGAGGGATTAGACAGGGAGACCCCCTATCCCCTTTTATTTTCATAATCATGGTCGGAGGTCTTAGTCGTTCCATTCATGCAGCCCTGGAAAATAACCTTCTGACAGATTTACCCCTGCACGACATCTCTCCCCCTATCTCGCATAGCCAGTTTGTAGATGACACCCTTTTAATGGGAAGCCCCACTTTCCAAGAAGCCAACCTTCAAACCTTCTCGGAGGCCTCAGGACTGGACTGCAACAAGGATAAGTCCCAAATCTTATTTTTTAATACTCCCCCTCAGGTCTAGCGCCACATCTCGGATATCCTTGGTTTCAACAGAAGCTCCCTTCCGTCCAAATACCTCGGCATCCCCCTGATTGACAACGCACTTAGGAATTCCTCCTGGGAACACCTCCTGTCTTATTTTTCCAAAAGGATTTCCTCTTGGACCTACAGAGCCCTAAATCTCCCCAGTCGTCTCATTTTGCTCAAGGTCGTCCTTCAAGCCCTCTTGATCTATGTCTTCCCCGCGCTGGCGGCCCCAAAGTTCATTCTTACAACCATCAAAAGCATGCAAAAGAATTTCCTATGGCAAGGCCTCACCAAAGAGAAGAAGATAGCGCTTGTCAGCTGGGATAAGCTCTGTAAGCCCAAAAATCAAGGAGGGCTAGGATTAAGAGATCCAGTTATAATGAACAAGGTTCTCAGTGCCAAAATATGGTGTCGCTGGCTGAAAAACCCCAAGGAACTTTGGGATAGACTTTGGAGAAAGAAATATGCACCAAACATGGTGGAGAAGAGCCTCATCCGTTGGGACGAGGATACACTGGGCTCCTTGATATGGACAAAAACAAAGCAGAATAGACATATGGTCACTCAGCATGCTTTATGGGAATTAGGTAATGGGGAAACGAACCTCTTCTGGCAGGACTCCTGGCACCAATGGCCCGCTCTTGGAGCTGAGGATTGGGCACGTGACATCTGCACCCAAGCGACGCGGGCAAGCCTGAAATAGGTAGCAGACTACTGGCATAACAATCCCACGAAGGACACCTAGCACTGCTGGCGTGTGGAAAGGGAACGCATGGATCTGGAGATGCATGTCAATCTAGCACCTTTGCAAGAAGAGTTAGCCAAACGAAAAATTCCTAAAATTGAAGGGGAAGATATTCTCTGATGGGGATACGGGGCCCAGGGATCCTTCAGCACGCGAGAAGCCTACCAACTTAAAACACATTCAAACCCCCTCCCAGCTTCGAAAGTTCGGAAAAAAATCTGGAATCTCAAGCATTGGCCGAAAATCACTCTCTTCCTTTGGTTGGTCTCTCATTCAAGCATCCTAACCTGGGACAACCTCCTGAAAAGAGGCTTTGTAGGAACCTCTATCTGTATACTTTGTGGAGAGGCAGAAGAAACTATGAATCATCTCCTTAACACCTACCCTTACACAACCCAAATTTGGGACCAAGCGGCATTCATTATGCGCACCTCAGACCGCCTTAGGGATAGCATCCTCGAAACACTTGTGAACTAGAGAGATCTAGCTTTCCACTCACCCTTCCTCAATCGCATCTGGAAACTTCTTCCAGGCTTTATCCTCTGGCAAACTTGGAAA
>JZKD02S2144790.1:1121836-1147770 GCA_000966675.3 Picea glauca
GGAACCAGAGACTCTTCAGAAACCTCTCTCTCCCGTGGTAGTAATGTTGGCAACAATGCCGACGCGACATCCTGGAAACTATGCATCTTCGGACTTGGTCCAGCACAGACTTAGCTTGCCCCTCCTCTGAACTCCCCGTCCTCAGGCACTGGACTCTTCTCCAACCTCCTCCAGCTCCCCCCCCTCTTCTCCCTCCGCCCATCCAAGCAGCCCCTCCCTCTGGTCCCCTCCCCCGGAGGATTTTGTCAAGCTCAACTTTGACGGAGCCTCTAAGGGAAATCCTGGAGCTGCTGGCTATGGAGTGGTCTTCCGTAACCATTTTGGGCACATCCTTGTCATAGGAGCATGCCCCCTTGGGCATTCTACAAACAATGAAGCAGAACTCTGGGGTCTAATAAAAGGACTGCAATTGGCCATCAATTACAATTTCACCAAGCTACTCGTCGAAGGGGACTCTCAAGTCATCATTAGCTTGTTGCATAGACTAGTAAATGGAGCGAATCTGGACAACATTTTGCCCAGCTGGAGACTGTCTCACGACCTCCAGATCATTGCAGGTCTAATGCATCCTACTCGGGTTATCATTCCCGCACACGTCAGGAGGAAGGCTAATCAGGTTGCGGATGAATTGGCCAATTTGGGCACCACTTGGAGGGGACCAGACCTCCAGTGCAATGCAGGCCAATATCAGGATCACCCTATCCTCCAGCAGTGTATATGCAAAGCCAGAATGGTGGATGTCCCCCCAGATGGGGTGTTAGTGCGTTCAACGTGGCGAATTGAGGGAGCTGGCAATGGCCACCAGGACACGTGAGCACGTGAAGGGCTCATGCCATCCTCCCTGGCGATTAATTAGACTTCAATATGACGAGAAGGGGCATTAACGCAGGCTTCCCTCCCGTTTGGCATTTTGGTATGGTGTGGCTTGCTATGTTGGTCATTCACCATCATTGGTTTCCCGCAGATCTCGCTCTGCAGCTGCAATGGTGTGACCCTGCTCGAACATTCTGGCTCGAGCTCGGCCCTACTTACTCTCTGACCTCTCATCCCCACTGGGTGCTCTAGACGACCTCGGCTCGATGCACTGGATGGACCATGACTCGTCCAAGGGGACGACCGAGGAGGGGCTTGCCTTGGAAGCCTCAGTGACCCTCAATCTCCCCTTCCGACTTTCCCTCCATTAGCTCCTCCCCCCATCTCCAGTCTGGGCATTTCTCAGCTTCTTCTCCTAGCCTGACGAATCCACAATTCAACTACATGGAAATGGTGCCCAGGATGCCAAGCTCTCCCCAGCAACACCTTCTCATCCCTCTGGTGAATCCCTTTGTCCCTACATCTTTCCTCGACCCCTTGGGCTATAGGGGTGGCGATGAGCACCCTCACCATGCATCTCGGGAGGCTGGGCCTCATCCCCATGACTCCTTCACCGTTGCGCAGATTCGGGATAGTCTCGCTTTTTTTAACGATCTGGTATTTGGTATCCGCCAGGGAGTGGAGGACCTCAATCACTGCCTTCAAGAAACAAATGCCAAAGTGGAGCTCTTCATGTGGAATCTCTCTTCTTTGCAGGACTCTCTCACCTCAAGCCCGACTGAGGTTGTTCCAATGGATGAGTCGGGTGCAGCGATAGGTGCAGGTAAGAACGTAGCGCGAGAGAGCAAGGCCAACGACACTGCGGGCGACGTGGAAGATGGAAATCTCTGGGCAGATCAGCCTACATACGTGGAGGAGGAGCCTTGGCCAGGGGATCACTAGGCCAAGTGGCCAGACTTTTCTCCAGGTGTCTAGTTCGTTAGTCTTGTCAGTCCTCCAGTCTCAGATGGTCAGCAGTCTATCTGTTAACTTTTTTTCTTTAGCATATGGGGAAGTTTTAGCTGTTAAATTTTATGTTTTAGATGGGAAACAGTAGATATGTTAAATTATGGGGACTCTCGGGTTAGTTGGACTGTTTTCCCCTCTGTTGGGGCAGTCCTGCACCCTCAGCGTGAACATCTTTCTATTTTGCTACTCAACTTTGCTTCTGGAAGGCACTTAATATATATATTTCTTACTTACGAAAAAAAAAAATCTCTTTAAGAAAAATTAAAATTGAATTAAAGTAAAAAGTGACTCACCTCATTTCAGATTTCCAATTGCTCAACCCATTGAAGAAGCCAAAAATAGTTTACGGAAACCACATAGAAGTCTCAAGAGACTACAGAGATTATTATGGGTAGAAAAGGTAAAAACCAAAGAGAAGTATTATTCCTGTTCAAAACCTAAGATATATTACATATATTTAAAACATATATTACATACTTTATATATATATATATATATATGAAAACAAATTATGTTTTTAAGGTATTTTAATTTAATTTAGTCAAATATATTGTATTTTAGATGTTTTTTGTTTAATATTTTATTGAACTTTGTTTTTTTTGGTCATTTATTTTAATTTTTTTTTTCAAGTTTGAAGGATTATTTTGTTCTTTTTTTTAACAAAAAAAAAACTTATTTTTGTCTTAAATTATTGTTTTCCGACCAAATTTTAAGTTGTTTTCATTTCTTTTTAGTTTTTCTTTGGTTTTCACCATTTCGTTAAAGTTTGTTGCTTTTTTTTTACACTTGGATTTTGAATATATTTTTAAATGTATTTTTGTCTTCATTAAAAAATATATTTGTGAAGATTTTCTCTTTTCTCTTTATTTATTTTTTAATGTAAATTTAAGAAAAAAAGAAGAAGTTGGTAAATACATTTTCAAGTGACCATTTATAATCCAATTTTGGGTTTTTTATTTGTGTAGGGATTTGTTGTCAAGGCCACATTTTGAATTAGGTCGTAATTAGTTGTAATTTTAACGTTTAGAAAACACATTTTTCTTTAGGTAGAGTCATGTTTTTATTTAGGTGTTGATTTTAAGGTTTTTCTAAGCAACTATTTATGTTTTAAGGCCATGGTTGAAAAAAGTTGAAATTTTAACTCGGTTACAAAAAATGGTGCTACCGGTAGCGCCACTTTTTGATTTGGGGGTTGATTTTAAAGTTTGTTTGAGAAGCCATTTGATCCTTTAATCCCATGATTTAAAACGTTTGTAATTTTGACCCGGTTACAAAAAATGGTGTTACTGGTAGCACCACTTTTTGATTTGGGGGTTGTTTTTCAAGTTTTTTATGCAAAAATATGTTTTTTAAGGGCTAGAGTTCTCGTTTTGAGGTCACAGTTCTCATTAAGTTGGTAACTATGTTATATGAATAAGAGTCGACATGTGCATGCTCATCATCTCAGACAGGTGGATGAATCAAGGTGCTTGTATGCTGCTGCTCAGGTGCATGCGAGACACATTCCTCGAATTGGACACTTCGCTCAATGATGAGCCAATCCAGGGAAAGTTCAATAATTCTATATCCCTTCACACTGTCGAGGTATCCAACAAAAATACACTCACTTCTTTGTGGATCAAGTGCCTTCCTCTTTTCAAAGGGAATCTGGGCCCATGCACGTGAACTAAAAATACGAAAATGGGTCACTTTCGGTTTGAGGCCGCTCCAAGCCTCGTAGGGGGTCTTATCCTTGAAAAATATATGGGAAAAATTGTTTTGGATGTATGTTGCACAATTAAGTGCTTTGTCCCATAGTCTGTATGGTAGTGAATTTGCATGCAGCATGCAAGATCCCATCTCCTTTAGAGATCTTTTTTTCTGCTCAACAAATTCGTTTTGCTGCAGAGTATAGGGAACTATGTGCTGCAATTGAATCCCTGCCTCATGGAAAATATTATGGATCTCATGATTGAAATCTTTGAGGTGTTGAAAGACCTTAGATTTTTGCCTAAGAAAGTAAATCCATGTAAAACATGAGAAATCATCAACAAAAATGAGAATAATCGGATTTTTTTCTGAGAAAGTAAATCCATGTAAAACATGAGAAATCATCAACCAAAATGAGAACAAACCTCTCTTTTTCAATCGATGGTTGTGGAAAAGGACCCATGAGTTCACTATGGATCAAATCTAAAGGCACAGAAGCTATATGAGACTTTCCTTTGTCGAATTTCTCTTGAGCGTGCCTTGTAAGAACACATCCCTCACATGCTCCCTAAGAGAAATGGATTTTTGCTATACTATGAATTAATCTTTTCTTGATAAGTTGTTGCATGTATATGAAATTCAAATGTCCAAACATTTCATGCCATATCCTAATACTTTCATCAACATGAGTAAGTAGTAAAGCATAATCTAGACTGATGTTTTACCTCACTGGTAGCAATCCTGGAGTTGGATTGCATGTCATATATGTCCACAGAATTGGGTGTGAATATGACTTTTTTTCAGGTGCCAGAATTCGTCAGCTGATACATGGAGAGAAGGTTGATGAAACGTTTGGGAACGTGCAACACATTCTCGAAGCTTCCATTGGTGAGTTCAATCCTTCCTTTCTCGATGACTTCGACTGGAGAGTTTTCCCCCATCATAATAGGAGTACCTTTGCATTCATCCAATGAAGAATAGAGTGCTTTTGAGGCAACCATGTGATGTGATTCTCCTGAATCTATGATCCAAGAATCGAGAGAGGATTTTATGGAAATCAAGGCATGGATAGAATTCCCTTTCTTGGGATTCTGATATTCTAGCTTCTTCTTCTTGGGACCCTAGGGGATGTGATCTCCAAGGTTGTTTTTCTGAAGTATTTGAGTCATTAGATATTTTTTTTTCTGCATGCATGCAGATTATGGATGGAATCCTTTGTGACAGTACATGCATTTCTCCCCTTTCCTTCCCTTTTCCCCTTTCGATCCCAAGGCATCAGTGAAGGATTTTGAGTACCCTTCCTTCTTTAGATTTTCATGATCTTTCCCTTTTCCTTTATTTTTAGATTTATGATATTGATGGATTCCATCTTGCATAGTAAGTTCATGCACCTTTGGGCCTTTGATTTTCCCCTTCTTGATGAGCTTGGTTTTCTCTTGTGTCATTGATTTGATAAAGTACTCAAGAGAAGGCATCTTCCAGGTGGCTCCAGAGGTGAATCAGATCAAATGGAATGTGGACAAAAACAAAGAGAATTCAGGACCAAGTTTGGAGAGAATAGTGAGAACCATTTGTTTATCCTCCTTAAATTTATCAACCCTGCAAGCTTTGAGTTGCGACAATAAATACTTGAATTTTGTAAAGAAATATTGGATATTTTCAAATCTTTTTGGATCCAATGTGATCAATTCCACCTACATCATGTGTCCCCTCATCTCATCATATTTTACAAAGATCCCTTTCAAGGTGGTACAGGCTTCATTGGGATTCCTACAGGAAGATATGTGAAAAAGGAGATAAGGAGAAATAAGACTACAAATTGTTCTGAAAATTTCATCCATTCAATTTAAATACTTGTATTTCTCTATGGATGATGTCGGTTCTATGTCTATATTTAATTTTAACCTATAAAATACTATGTTTCAGATATGTATCACTTTTTTCTCCTTCCATGCAAAGTAGTTGTAAGGTGTAAGAATGAATTCTTTTGGGAAATCCATATTTCCACTGTCTTCAATCTTTTGTACCTGCAAAACAAAATTGGTGTATCTTTTTCTTAGAATTCCATCGGCTCTGATACCATGTAAATGTGTTGAACCTAAACATAATATATATAGCTAGAAAATAATACACATGTTTGTAGAAAGAAATTGAGAAAGAAGAAGGAGAGAAAGAATGGAAGAATTCTCATCAACCGTAATGAATAATGAATATTTTGAACATGATATACTATGTATAATTCAATGAATGCACAATGGAGGAGAACCAATATTCCATAGTGGTGGTATAGAGTGATCTAGACACACACTAGAAGTTATGGGAGTGAATTTCCACCTAGTCTAGTCTCTCAGGAAGTTACGGGAGTGAACTCCCACCTAGCTGAGTTAACTAGTCAACTAGTCTTCAGTTAATTGACTAAACAGAGTGTAGTGGGGAGTATATCAAGGAATCAATGGTAATGCGCCGTTCTGGTGATGATCCCAAGGAAAGTGTGCATTAGCATGGTGATGATCCCAATGTTGCATGGTGACAAAACCAATGCAACATCTAGACTCAACTCAACTAGTCATGTAGCGAACCTCCCATTTCATTATGACAACACGCCTCACATAACAAGTGCAATTTTTATTTTTTTTGTATGTGTGTATATAGGAAGGTAAGAATGACATTATACTCAACATCGAAACATGACGACGAACACAGTGCATGCAACTCACGCCACAACAAACATAACAACCTAACATAAAAGTACATCAAGCACCTGGAAATAATGTATGACATTCAATCGACGAAGAATAAGAATGACTACCCACCCATCCTACCCTACAATGGTTAGGACCTCCATGACACATAAGCAATGCTGAAGCCTAGGTTCCCATTGATTTTGACCATTTAAGTCCTCAAGGTTGGCGACTGTTCTGAGGAACAAGGAGGTGTCTACATCCTGCCTGACACAAGTAGACCAAGCCTACTAAGCTAAGGAGAATCATTATAACAACCCCACACACCCAAAATTAATTACACAACTAGCTAGAACCCTTACAGTGAGCAAGCAAGAACATTAAATGTTTACAAAACCAAGTACAAACATTGATTAAAATGAACAACAACAACCTCAAGGGGAAGCGCAAGCTAAAAACGACTTCATCAACAACCCAACCATTAGTCAAGGCTAAAAGGTCAATATCTATGATTTAAATTGGCGTTAATTAGAGATCAATTAACCAGTCTAAATTCCATTAGTCAACGAGTTACCAACCAAACTTAACATAAATTACGACTCAATTTAGCGTGTCCGAGTTACCAATTAGGCAATATCTATAAATCCAACTAACATCAATTACATATCTAATTTAGCAAGTCTAAAATTTGTAATCTAATCTTTACTCACCATACAAATTTTAATATTTATTACAACCTAAATGGACAATTCTATATTAATCTGAATCCCCATCCAACTAGCCATAAACTTGAATAACAACATTAACATTCTTAAACTGGAATGCTACCATTAGCACTTATAAGAAATTAAATCTCAACATGTAGTCTAGCTATATTGGTCGAACTAACAATGCTAGCGGTCTACTATTATAGAGAAGGGAACTCCTAACTATTAATAGTGTTGTAGCAATTTAACAAGGTGATTATCATAGCAGTTACATCACAATTATTATAGCATTATCAAGATAGTTTACATGACTATTTTCATAATAAGTAATATAGCAATAAAAAGGCATTTAACATTCTAGTTAAAATACAATTAACATAACATTAACAAGGCAATTTGTATGACTATTAACATAACCATTCATAGCGCAATAACCAGGCGATTTATATAACTGTTAACTATTTAACTTGTTGTCGCATTTAATCAATAGAAGGAATCTGCTGACCAATAACATTGTTGTAGCAATTGTTCTGGCAATTAATAAGGAAAGAATATAGCATTTCATATTTCATTTAACATGATCTTTAACAGAAAAAGGAGGCTGCTAACCATTAACATTGTTGCAAAAATTATTCTAGTAATTAATAAGGCAACAAAATAGCATTTATTATTGCAGTTAACATGATAATCAACATGGCCAGTAACATTGTTGTGGTAATTAAAGCTTGGCAAAGAGAATGTTGGGTATGTGTTCAATGTGAAGGAGGATAAAAGGGACAAACAAAACTGCAGAAAGACCAACTCGTGGTCAATCAACATCAACTCAAGCAATGATTAAGACAAGTCATGCTCAATTAAGATTGCAAGACAGTCAATTTGTAATCATCGAAAACATGGTCACTCCAACAAGTAAAGTTGTGATTTAAATGGATAAAATCATGGTTGATTTCTACAACAACACAGTCAACTTCTGATTATCAAAAATGTGGTCATTCTAGCAAGTAAAGTTGTGATTTAAATGGATAAAATCGTGGATGATTTCTACAGAAACAAAATCAACTTATGATTATAAAAAATGGTCATTCTGGCAAGTAAAGTTGTGATTTAAATGGAAAAAATCATGGGTGATTTCAGTATACAACATAGTCCATTTTTAATTTCCAAATCGTGGTCTTTCAAAGAAAAAAATTTGATGAATTGAAAAGAAAAAACATGGGCATTAACAAGAATCAAATGGCAGAAAAATTTTAAAGAAAAACACAGTCTTCATCAAGGGAAAAATCACCCCAAAGGTAAAACGAAGGGCAGACAAGAATAATTCCTCTTTTCCATCACCATAATACAAAATAAAAATGCAGACCAGAAATCATTTCATTTTTCATTGCCAGAATACCCAATGTAAAATGAAGAGATGAATTCATTTTGTTTTTCATTGCCAAAACACCCAATGTAAAATGCAGAGATGAATTCATTTAGTTTCTCATTACCAGAATACCCAAAATAAAAATGCAGACCAAAAATCATTTCATTTTTCATTTCTTGAATACCCAATGTAAAATGAAAAGTTGAATTCATTTCATTTTTTATTGCCAGAATACCCAATGTAAAATGCAGAGATGAATTCATTGCATTTCTCATTGCCAGAATACCCCAATACAACACAAACAATAGTAAGAGAATGCAAGGATCCAATGGGAAGGGTCATGGAATGATTGCAGTGGTTCTATCAGTCAAGGCATAGAGAAAACCAACCAGGACACAAGATAATCCCCACGTAGAGGTCGTTTCCAGATGGAGGAATCAACAATCATACAGGGACAAACATCAAGGGTATATGGCTAACAGGTTCATCCTTCGCTCATCATCCTCACACAGAAAAGCATGGCGTTGAGATCCATAGGTATTTTAACGCTAAGGAAACGACCATAGATTGGGCTCCTGGTCGACTGCTCAGGCGAGGACTGGTGAGCTAAGGATGAAGGATAAACAACCATGAAGGTCATAATCAACACAACAAGGTGGTCAAGACGTGCAAGGAAATTAAGCCATGGGAGCCGATTTATCATCGATCTAGGCTAAGAAAATTTCAAAAAACCATCTAGAGTCTAGACAATCAGTTCACTCACCCAAGTAAAAATGAAGATTCAAGCATAAGTTCTAAAACAATTTACAATACAAAATGAGGAAAGTGTACCATTGTCTGTTCGGAGTGGACGTCCCGCGTGCTCCTTGCAACTCCTGCGTGCCGACCCACGAGACTACACCGGTACCTCCCAGCCAATGTTAGGGGTACTCTTATTCCCCCTTAGCCCCTCGAGATGCAAAGGGGCCACGCATTCACTATCCAAAGATTTCAAATAGCTCCCAGCTCGCCTCGAAAGGCCAAGCTACCACTCCTCACCGAGCTGGGTATCCCAACTCCCACAAGTTAAGTCAGTCAAGTAGATATTTCTGCAGCGTAACATTACACAAACATAAGACATCCAACCTCCATCTCCTCCCTTTATTATATAGAGTTTTGTGGTTCCTTACTTTCCAAAAATCTTGTTTAGTTAAGTTTTTAAAATTTAATTCCTAAAAATTCCTCCCCGTATGAGTGTCACCCACCCCCTTCATTCCTCCATAAATTAATTTCTTTAATTAATTAATTATCTTTATTTCCCTCACCCACCTAGAGTTACTCCTAGAATCACTCCTAGGTGTCCCCAAATTCTCTTACAGGTTTCAATGAATTTCCCAACCATTAAATTGTTAGGTCAGTTTAAATGAGAAAGCTCTTAAATGGTAAATACTTTACTAAGTTTGACTTTCCATTTTTTCCCTTATGTTTCTTTTTCCCCTTTTTATGTTTACCTCTTTTCCTAGTTTCCTAATATTTTAGATTTTCCCTCTTTCCCCTTTTTAACTAGAACTCAAAAAGGCAGGTGTTGAAATTAAACCTTTTTCCCTTTTCTCATTTAATTAGTATATTTTAAATTATCAAAAAGATAAAACAAGTAATTCCTTCTTTTTTTTTAATTTTATTCCAACAGATTTTTTTTTTCTTTAAGAAATTAAATTTCTTACTCCCTCTATGTTACAAGATTTAACAAAGATCATACTCTTTATTTATTTTGTTTTTAAATTTTATTTTATATATATATATATATATATATATATATATATATATCAAAATTATTTTAATAAAAAGGACAAAATTTTACCACTAGCATGTTTTAGACCTAGACCTTAATTTTCGTGATGGGCGACATTTTATTAAGGAAAAGATTTTTAAATTTTTTTATCACATTGTTCATCATAAGGCCATCGAGGTTCATTCATTTATCAAAACAATGTGACGTTCCCTTTAGGACGCACTAGGTGCTCCAAGGGTGCCACTCACCTCATCTGTTCCCTTTCACGATGTGCCCTTCAGGACGCACTAGGTGCTCCAAGGGTGCCACTCGCCTCTTTCCATTTTTCTTGCGTGACGTGCCCTTCAGGATGCACCACGTGCTCCAAGGGTATCAATCACCTCTTGACTGACTTGGTAGACATCAAAAACCCCTGGAGTCAATACTCCACCAGGTGAACTTGTGGGAGACTAAGGGCCTCTAAGTAATAAGGCCCCTGCCTTATTGGGTACCCCTCAGAATCATCATGAGTGACTGTCGCAATCTTTCCTCATGGAATCGTGGGTCCTCTCGAACTAGGTAAATGTTAACCTACAGTTCGAGCCACAGCGGGAATGCTAGTAGGTTGTGGAAGGGCTGTTGTCCACACCTCTCCCTCAACATCTCTGGTAGTCATGCGTGACCCCTTTACTCCACATGTGAGTCTGGTCAGAAAGCTATCATCAACTTGCATCATCGAAAAATCATGTCAGAACATATCCATATCATATCATCTAATCAGATTCACTAATATCACAGTAAAACAATTAAACCCCAATGGTACACTCCCTAACTCAATCCAGAGTCGAAGGGGTTCCATCAATGCCTTTGCATCCTCGAGGTCCAAAATCCCGCACACTCAGTAAAATCGAGTCAATAACACCTGTCTATGTTGAGGTGGTAAAACAACATGTCATCATCCCATAACACCTCATAATAAAAATCAAAAGTTTTAATAGCATAATAATCTGGATCACTTGCGAGCAAGTGTCCTCAAATAATAAGTTCGCTCAGTGCGCCAGAGTGGGATGTTACAAGTCAAACTGAAGTGTCAATTGAAGAAGAATATTCTCTAGGTAGAATATGCTCCCCTAAAATATAGGAGACTAGATAATCACTTATTATGACTAATAAACAAGGAAAACCCTTAGGAATAATAAATCCTAGGTGTGTGTGAAGTAACTCCAACACTAACAAATTTGTATATGCTTTGAGCATGAGATGTTTGATCTTGCATGAATTTCAAGTGAAGACCTTGGGATTTGAACACATCAAGGAGATGTATCAAGAATTTAAAAGAGGCTTATGAAGCATGTGGGAACCCTTTACTGAGGGAAAAACCAATGGAGTTAATAAATTATCCAAGCTGGACTATTATTTAAAGGAAATCAGTTGTGTATCCCAAAGTGCTCAATGAGGGATAACTTGTTGAAGTAAAAACATAGTGGAGGTTTGGCTAGACACTTTGGCCATGATCAATGGTATGTGCAGCTGAATTCTTCATATTTTTGGCTAAGTGATTCAATTTTTGTAGTGGTTGACAAATTTTCAAAGATGGCACATTTCATTCTGTGTCACAAAACTAGTGATGCTACTCATACAGAAAATTTGTTTTTCAAGGAGATTCTGAGATTACATGGATTTCCAAGGAGTATAGTTTCAAACAAAGACACTACATTTATGGGACACTTTTGGAGAATATTGTGGAGGAAGTTGGGGACAAATATTTATTTCAGTTTAGCATATCATCCTCAAACGGATGGAGAGACTAAAGTGGTAAATTGGATTTTAGGGAACTTGTTGAGGAGTTTGGTCACTAATCATAATAGTCAATAGGATTAAATTCTTCCTCCAGCAAAGTTTTCATATAATGACTCACCAAATAGGAGCATTGGTAAAAGCACATTCCAAATAATGTATGGAATGCATCCAAGAGGAATTTTATTGTTAAGATATTTGGGATGAGATGAGTTATGAAGAATAGGATTAGAATAATTTTCCACAGAGGTGCAAAATTTTCATGTTCAGATTAAGGGACAACTACAGAATAGAAACCACAAGTACAAAACCCAAGTAGACCAGAGAAGAAGAGATGTAAATTGTGAAGTTGGAGATCAGGTTTTGGTACATCAGAGAAAAGACAGATTCCCAAAAGGAAAGTAGAACAAGTTGAAGATGAAGAAGATAGGGCCATGTAAGATCCTCAAAAATTTTGTTGCAAATTATTATGAGATTGAATTGCCCACAAACATTGAAATATCACTCATATTCAATGTAGCTTACATGTATCCTTATAGGATGGATGATACAGATGGTGAGGAGGAGATTCAGTAGAAACAACAGATACCCATAGCAGAGAAGCCACATATAGAGAAGATTCTAGATTAGAGGGTTGCTAAGAAGACCAAAAGAAAAAAATGATTATGAGTATCTGGTTAAGTGGAAAGATCTTATAGCAGAATATGCCATTTGGATAACTGATACTAATATACAAAATCATGTAACGACAATGCATGAGCTCATGGAAAAGATTCCATGAATCTTTTTGTCTAGAGGAGTATGATGCAGGAGCATCATCATCAACATTCATCAAGGAGATTGGAGGACATCTCAAAATCAAGCATGCATTCAAAATGTTTTGGGATCCAAAACGAGAGTGCATCATTTTAATATTTTGAAAAGATTGTAATAAAATAGATTTTAATGTGTTTAGGATTGAGCCATTGTATGAAACTGTAAAGGATTGTAATGTATTTAATAAGTTGTAGGATTGTACATGTATTGAGCATCGAATCGTATCTCGGTTTTAAATTCCATTTATTGTAATAAGCCTTTGTGGGAGAATGTTATAATTTTGATATGATAACACTAGAATAGTGGGTAGGAAGGATCGAGAATCCCATCTGTGTATAAATATATGTTATATATGCCCAAATGAGGTTGTTGAGGATCATTATTTCTATTGAGAGTTGTGGAAGAGATGCAAGAAATCTTTGTAATAATACTTTGTTGAATGAATATAATAGGAGAAGATTACTTTGAGATCTATGTACATGTTTTCCTTTGAGTAATTGGGTAATGTCATGTTATTTTCTTTTTGTGTTTTATATACATGTCTGTTCATTTCATGGTTAATATAATGAAACTATAGTTTTATGTAAGTTCCAATTGTTTCTACTCTGAAGTACTGGTGAAAGGAGTGCATAGTAGCCATGCAAGGAGTGAGAAGGAAGATTCGTTTTTAGACTCAGAAGCTCAAAAGATATAACGTGAAATTGTTCAAAGTGAGTGCAAGGAGTGCACACATACTCATCTGATTATAAGAGCTCAAGAAGACCCTTGCAAGGTGTGAATAGGACCAAAACTTATTCGAGTGTTGAGAAAGTTTCCAAGAGGAAGACAGGTGTAAGGAGTGTGTGGGAATATTTTCCAAAAATCTCTAAGTATCGACTTTTCAAAGAAGTGCAAGGTGTATGGAAAAGACCCAAGCCATTTGAATGTTAAAGATTAGGAGAAATAGTAACCATAAGTCTTTGAAGGGAGACCCTCTTCAATTTTATGGTCAAGTGGACGAGAACCACTCGAGGAGGAGTAAACCTTTCCCAGTCATTAGATATGGGAAAGTAGATTGCGTGTTAACCATTGATGATTTTAGGGGCTAAATTTCGTTCATGGGCTAATTTTCCATGGTTTTTCCAAAAACGAGATTCGCTATTTTAAAAATGATTAGCCCAAATTCTATAAGATAAAATTATTTTACCTTAAAAATCGCCAAAATTTTATAAAAACTATATAAAATCCTTAGAAAATTGAATATATTTACAAAAATATAGCTAAACATTTATAGTTGGCATATGAAGGATTAGTAAGATTCGCTAAGGTTTCTACATTTTAAAATAAATTTCCATCCTTAAAATCATTCGTGGTGTTAACCCTTGAAGTCCTTTGGATGTCGCATATTCGAAGGTTTTCGTGTGTTGTGTGCAAAGGAGGGAAGTTTCCCGAAGTACCACGAAATGGAGAATATATGGATCATTTGATTGTGGGGACACTTTCCACAGATCCAGAGTAGTTTAGAATTTCGGCTATCTAGAAGAGTTGGAGTGTGATTATGTAAGTGTGCAAGATTCGCAAAGTTTCGAAGCCCAGAACAAATCCTAATCGTCAGCGTAGACAACCACGTGTAAGTAGATATTGGAGTTTGGATATTTGGTACTCGAGAGGAATTGAGGCATGTTTCATTTTGGGTTGATAAATCCTGAAGTCTTAACGTCTAGAGTTGATCTCAACCCTCGATCGAAGAGGGACACGTGGAGAGTGGATCTATCCTCCACTGATTCCATGGTTAGAGGAATTGTAAGATGGAACAACCAGAACTCCCGAAGTCCGGATTTATAAAGCCAATCATAATCGTAGTTTAGAGGCAAGGGACAACCATCTAATTCACATCTTCAAAGTTTGCAAATTCAGATAATTTTCATGTTAATGAGGGTAAATCTCCCGAAGCATGGAGGCCCAAAATACTTGTGATCCATAGATCTCAATAGACATCAAGCACCATCGATATCTCCCTTTGTTCGCTCATCAGCTAATTCAGTGTTCAGGAGGAACATTGTGTGCCATTGTTGTATTTCCTGAATCCTGGACCTATGAAGTCCCAAATTCTTAGGAAAAGTAAATATTGGCCACACGGTTTTGGCTTAGGGTCACGTGTAAAACTTTGTTGGAGTGTTAGGACCATCGCGAACACATATTTGCATGTAGGGAAGATGATAAGGCATGAGAAACCTAGTTTTCAAGGGCTTGGCAGGAGCCTGAGAGCTGATTTGGCTCCATACTGTGAACGATCCTAGACCGAGAGGTCATGTAAGCCCCAATAGGTGATTGGGGTCTACGTCATAATTTTTTTAAAACATTAAATATCATATTTATGATAAATGTACTAAGTAATTTTGAAACGTACAAATAAAAATGTTTGTAAGATCGTGTGTTGTATATATTTTCTTGACGATACAATATTATTAAATAAATGGATGATTATATTTGATATAAATGAAGCATTGTTACACATGAAATTCATGAAATATCATTACAAAACAAATCATTGTAGAAAAATATAGAAATTGATACACATACACTAATTTATTTTATATGGGTTTGGTTTAAAGAAATCTTTGAATAGTTCCTTAGTATTTTTTAGTATGGTTTATGGATATCTACACAATACAAAAATGTGAATGCATTTTTTCCACTTTTATTTGATAAATCTAGATTCTAAATAGAGAAATTTAAATCTATACTAACACAAGATGATTGTGACACCATATGAAGAAAGGGTTATGTTGGTGTTATTAATATGTGTGTATATATCAAACCTTTAAGTAAACTATAGGATATCTTGAAGGGTTCTTATGATGCTAGAAACATAATGATTCTAGATGATTGAAAAGAAAAACATGTTTTTAATGATAAAGGGAAATCGATAACTTCAAAAAAGGATATAACTGTGATGTTGTGAATGACACATATTTGTTGGATTGATCTTGACTTTTCTTTTTGATGTGAGATATATTATAGAAATGCATGAAACTATTTTGCTAAATAATGCAATCAATTATTTTTCTTAATGGGTTCAATATGTCACAATTCTTTTATGGCTAACGAGATCTTCATATGTTTATATATTCACTTTCGTGATTAATTTATTATATATGAGGTGTAACCACCTTTAAAATTTATGAATGATATAGATTAAATGCGATGAAAAATTAAGTGCAAAATTGGGGTTTTCAAAGTACAAATCAGATTCTAAAAGTTCTAACATGAGATTCCAAAAGTGCAAAATCATTGCTAAAGTGCCAATATTGATTTTCAAAAGAAAAAAATCACAGTATAAAAATTCCAATATTGTCTTTCAAAATTGAAAAATATGATTATGAATGTGTGGGTACTATATTTAAAAAGTGAAAATTCCAGTTTCAAAAATGCCAATAGAAAATCAAAAAGTGTAGATTGGAATTTCATATTGACAATTTTGAAACCAGATTTTGCTCTATAAAAACCCCTATTTTGGACATTAGGATGACTATTTTTGGCTATCTTCAAAGGGTCTTTGAATAGAAAAAATCGAAATTTAATGAAAAGTGATTCTTTCTTTATGTTGTTGTTTTCATACAAAAAGTTAACAAAAGTGATTTTATTGGATCTAATTTAATAATTTTATCTTATCAATATTTACTAACAATTCAAATGAGGTAGAATAAAAATCTTTGAGAGATTTTAGGAACTTGTTAAGACTAGTGGGGCACCTCTCTATAAGTAAAATATAATTTTCATAAAGAAGAAGGAAGATGAATATTCTAGCGAATGTAGTGTCAAAAACCTACTTTTTCCAAACATGCCTCTAATTTGTGAATATAAATGCCAAAAAGGGTAGTGGTAAATGGAAAACACTTCTTAACCCCTATATTAAAACAAATATATTTTGGTTGACCCTCACTATTATTGAACATAGAAATAAGTTTCTCATACAACCGTATCTCAATATCTCTCAATTCCAAAGGAACCCTTGATTCTTTTGATATCTTCCAAAGGGTATTTTTATGCACCATCTCTAAAGTATTCCTAATGTAACAAAGAATAGGAAATGACCGATTTTATTGTTTTGGAATTCTACGATAATCCTATTATTGACTAATATCCAAGTGATTAAATACTAGCTTCTAAAACTAGGTTGTCCTTTAACCCCTTTTCCATAACTTTATAACCATATGCTAATATTATTTTCTAGAATAATTCCATATAACTTTTCTAGAAGAATACTAATCACATGGTCCTATAATTTGAGGGGGTTATTTATGTTCCCACTTTAAAAAATAAGTATAATAATGATTTTAGTCCATCATTTAGGGAATCATGTGTTTATTGTCAGATTGAAAATACTTTGAATGTAAAGGATACAAACATAGCCAACACTTTTTCATATTTTTACATGATAAAGTTGAGTGTCCTTAGATTTCCCTTTTCCTCAATTTCCTACAAAGAAAACCCCTTTGTTGACAACAAATATTTTAATGTTGTCCAAAACATTATGGGATTCATATATATTTTTAAATTTTTAAGTTATGTATTTGAGCCTCTTATGAAAATCATATTATTTTCTTTAATTTTTTTACTTAGATTCTAAATCAAATTTTTTTACTTATATAATATCTTTTGTATTTTAATTAGTGTTTTGTAACTATTTATATTGATATATTTTAGGGACTCCTTAGAAACGTCATTAATGAATTTTGTAGAAATATTATAGTCTTTATCATAGATATGGTTGGCCATCTAATTTCTCCTTTTCACACAAAGTTGGAAAGAGAACTTGTTCATAAATATTGAGGTAATTTTTGTAAAGTTATTATGCAGGTCTTCAATATTGTCATTACTTATATGGAAGTTTAGTTCACTTGTTAAATCCCTTAGAAAAAGATCGAATTTAATTTTGTTGAATATCAAATGATTTTCATTATTAGAATTCTCTTCCATGGGAATTTTATGCACAATAATGTTTAGTTAAGTGTAATTTTTTTTTGTTTTTCTTTCCTAAAGGGTTGGATCCAATAGTGGAAAGCGAGGAGTTTTTCACTATTGGGCAAGGTTCAATTTCTATGAGGGCGTAACCTAAAGCCATGAAGGCACCTTTAGGTAGTGTTCGAATGTGTGGCTGCACCCAGAGATATTATATGCAATGATATCATGACCCGTGCACACATAAGTGGATCAAATCCCACCCCCATGTCTTTCAATTTTAATCCCAAAGGGATTGGATCCAATGGTGGAAAGCGAGGAGTTTTTCACCATTGGGAAAGGTTAAATTCTTGTGAGGGCCTAACCTTAATCCATGGGAGAACCTTGAGGTAGTGGTCAACGTGTGGTTGCACCCAGAGATATTATATTAAATTATATCATGACCCGTGCACACATAAGTGGATCAAAGCCCACCCCCATGTCCTTTAATTTTAAGCGCCCGGGGGGCAACTCAATTGGCAAGTGTCGTGATATGAAGTTCCATGAGGTTTCGAGTTCAACTCCTCTCGACTAAACTTGTGTGTCATGTCTGGGGTAGCTTAGGAAAACCTGGAGCTTATAGTGGTAGCAGTTGGATAACACAACCACATGTAACGTGAGTACGTGCCCTACTAGTTTCCAATTTCGCCAGACATAAAAAAGAAATGTTAATGGTTTTTTATCCAGGTGATCCTCTTGATCACTTGATATGCCAGAATTAATAATTTCATGTATATGAGGATATGAGATATAAAATTTTATAATGAATACAAGTTATCCATATTCTAATTGGATTTTGGCCACATTGTTAAATTATTGCATATTATTAAACCATTAAAACTATAAATCTTGGTCAAATTGGAATCAAATAATTTTCCAAATAAATCGTTAGAGATTATTTTGTGCATGCAAGATATATCTGGGTGTTCATATAACCATTTAGGGTTACACATGGACATGTTGTTTAGTATTGTAACTTAAGTACATGTTGTTCTAGAATTAAAGTCCCTTAGCAAGAGAATATTGCATTCATTTATTAGATTAGAAGTATGAAGTTCTAATCCATTGTTTTATTAGATTAGAAGTATGAAGTTCTAATCCATTGTAAGGAAGAAAATTATCTAAATTATTTTTCATATAGATGGAAAAAACTATAAACACAAATAATATATTGTTAAATAATTGTTTTAAGTATTAATGTTTGAAACTCCCATTCACGTCTACTAGTTTAAAGTTTTTTTCCTATGAATCTCAATATAAGAAGTAATGTCCTAGCTTATGTAACCAACTATGGCTTGAATACCTATGTGAGAGGATCTCTTATCCAAATTGTTAAAAAAAAAAACTCCATTTTTGTTAGAGACACGAGATTCTTCATGTTCCCTAGCAAGAAAGATAATGTGAAATTCTCTATAAACACAACTTGAATTGAAACCTTTAATCTATAGAGTAAGAGAGGAGCCCAAGTTCACTATAATTGTATTTATCATATTATTCCTTTGACCCTTATCCCTAACAATTTCTTTTCTATTTATAATTATTGTGGTTACCCTTCTTCCTTGATAGGATTTTTTATCTTTTGAACAACCTCCCTTAATTTAGCTTTATCTCCTAGAACAAGATCCTCATTTATAATTATTTTTTTCCCTTTAAATGTCAATCATTATATATACCATATTTATCATCATTGAAGCTTTTCTTAACTTGTACTAACCATTTTTTTGTACAATTATATTTCTTAACCTCTTTTCTTATATTCCACAACTTGTTTCAATTTATAACTTGTTTTATAGTTCTTCCTTCACTAGTTGTAGAGTGTATTTTTCTTCTTCCCTTTCAAACAAAAAAATGTTAGGTTTAATTCCATTTTATTTTATATGGGTGATTTAATTACGTTAAATTATCCATTTCATTTTTTATAGTTTTGACATCTATTTTACCTTACACATTATTTACGATCACATTATTGTTTATATTTTCTTTTATGAACCTTTATTTTTGGCATTCATTCTAGTATTTTTTAAATTTCCAATATCCTCTTGTATAATTATTTGATATTTTATTCTATTTATTTTATTTTATCTCCATTATGTACAACTTATTCACCATTGTTATTAATTTATTTCCAATCCTCAAATGTAACTTTATTTCCAAGAATAACTATTAAATTTATTTAAATTTTAGTTTATATTTTTTCCCTATGTTTCTCCAATGATTTATATATATTCTTAAAGAGAGTGCATAATTGTTTTTCTAGGTCTCCATAGTTGATTTTAAACCTTGGGATCCTTTAATATATTTAGTGTATTGCTCATTGTTAGAATGTGTTAATGAATTTTCTCCAATGATCTATATATATTCTGAAAGAGAGTGCATAATTATTTTGCTAGGTCTCTATAGTTTATTTTAAACCTTTGGAGCCTTTAATATATTTAGTGTATTTATTATTTTTAGAATGTGTCAATGAATTCCTAGTGTTCTTTTGTAAAAAAAAAAATCAATAACTCATTATCTTGTAAAAAGGGTTATCCAACATGCATCATGGGATTTTTTTCCCTTTCCCTCTCTCATATATAAAGTAGGTGAAGGAGGTCATATTGACATGTTGTAGTGAATATATGTGTCCTAAGGCATATGTGGAGGTATGTTATTGGAGTTTGCATGAAGAATAAAAGAATAAGCCTTCCATGGATGTTTCTGACACATACTCTAACAATATTGTCATCCACGTGAGCTCATGACAATTGACTTTCAGATACACGAATCTATACATCACATGAAATCCATAGTGACTTTACAACATGCATCTAGGGTTGGTAGGTAGATCTTGAGTAGCTACAACATTTCATCATGAAACTATCTAGCTTCCCACAGAAAAATTGGATATCTTTATGCATGACATCTAGTACCTTGAAAGGACATATGTACCTTGTCTCTTGAGCATGCATCCAGGGACGGTGGGTAGTTATCCAATAGATAAAACATGTCATCATGTGAAATCCACTACCCTGCAATAACATCTGAATAAATCAATCCCTCTAAAGTGGGACTTCGTCGAGCTTGTCCCTAAAGTACTCAAACTTCATCCTTGAAAGTGGATTTTCAGCATATCCACAACCTACTCATTGGTATCCATGTATTGGAGCCTCACTGATACCTTTTTCAATATGTCCTTGATATAGTGATACCTAATTTCAATATTATTCGACTAATCATGAGACACAGGGTTATCTGACAACTTTATACAACTCTGGTTGTCACACAAGATACATGTCACCTCCATCAAAATATCGAATAATATATTCAGCAATTTCCAAAGCCATACTGCTTCGCGACTTGTTGCACATACTACAACATACTCTGCCCCAGTCGTATTGAGTGCTACACATGATTGCTTCTTAGTGATCCATGAAATCATACCGGATATAAAAATTAAAGCAACATTTTAATGTATTTTTTTGGTTTGCAACACTATCGTCCAAATATGAATCTGAATATCCAAGTAGACTGATCTCAGGCATGTTCAGAGATACCATAGTATTGTCAATGGATTGCCAATGTTTCAAATCCATATCAGGAACCATGTTCACGACAAGAAGCCTAGTTTTTAATTGGAGATAAGAGTTGGTTTTAAATACTAAAGGTGTGGGGAGAATTATGTTTTGAATGGAGTTTTTTGGTGAAGATCTTAGATTAGGTTTATTTAGGGTTTTTTTCTAAAAAATATTTTTTTATTAAAATGTTTAATTAAATATTGGTAATAATTTAATTGAATGTGTATTTAATAAATGAGTAAGTATGAAAATATTGGTAATTATTTAATTTTTATATTGGTAATCATTTTAATTAAATATTGGTATTCTTATAAATTGGAGAGAAGAGTTGGTAATAACCCTAAATAAACCTTCGATTAAATGACTACCAATATTTAATTAAAATGATTATCAATATTTAAATTAAATAATTACAAATATTTTCATACTTACTCTTTTATTAAACACACATTCAATTAAATGATTTCCAATATTTAATTAAAAATTTTAATAAAAACAATTTAAACAATTTTTAGAAAAAACCCTAAATGAACCTAAATAAAACTAATCTTATATATTCACCAAAAAACTATAGCCGACACATAATTATCTCCACACATTTACTATTTATAACCAACTCTTCTCTCCAATTAAAACCTGGACTTCTTGTCTTGAAGATGGTTCCTGATATGGATCTAAAACGTCAACAATCCATTGATAATATTGTGGTCTCCCTGAACACACCTGAAAACACTCCTCACCAAAAAAATATAATCTATTAGACTGATCTCATTGTCTGCAACATAATCGAGCCCATAATCCATTGTACCTTTAAGGTACCTCATCCCATGTTTTACTGCAATCAGGTGAACAAGTTTGGGGTCAACCATGTACTGACTCAGGGTGTTCATAGAAAAATATATATATGGTCATGTATTCATCAAATACATGAAAAAACCCACCAACTTCTTGTATAACGTAAATTCCATAGTCTTTAAAGTCGTATCCTACAACTACTTTCTATTTGATACCATAGGTGTATCCATTGCCTTGCAATCCAATATCCCGAACCTCTTCAGGATTTCCACTGCATACTTCCCTTGACCTAGGAAAATTTAACAAATATTTTTCCATACATATAGTCCCAAGTAATAGTGCACTAGACCAAGATCCATCATATCAAACTTAGAGGCCCACTCCCTTTGTTACTGAAAACTCTGATTGTCTAGTCTACCTCACTGGCTGCTCCCTCTATGACTATGTAACAATATTTCCATTTACCAAAACACAGAACATCATGGTAATGACCACATCAACACACTGACACAAGATTCATGTGGTCTCAACTACATAGGGTTTTTCACTTCTTCTCATGTCCATCGCAATCACTCCTCATCAAATACTCATGTTGATATTGATATTCCTCTCTGTCAGGTTCTCTACCTGAGGCATGAACTCTTAGAATCCATTGAAGACATCATCCTTGCTCTTCTTGAAGAAGATCCATGACTTTCACATAGTATAAGAATCTTGGTAAAATGACATGTGCCTAAAAGAACCACAATCTACTAACTAGGTATCCATGGTAATTTGCCTAGAACAAGAACAAGAACATCTCCATGGAACAAGAATTTCCATGATAACTTTCCCTAAACAAAATAAGAAAAAAACAATAATATTTATTATTCTAAAATTTGTTGCAGTGATCCTTGCAAACACATTTCCTATTCATGCTACAGATAATGATCAAGGTGGCGACCTTGTGATAGTATTTCTCAACAATCTTGTAGATGATGAATTCTCCATTCACACAGGGTCGAGTCCACATTCATAATTCCTTATCATTGTCTAGGGATATGAAAACCAAAGTCTAAACTAGGTTGTTGTTCTATAATAAATTATCTAGCCCATAACACATATAAGTGTTTTTACTCTTCTCTTCCTCTTCCAAAGAGTTTAGGGATCACCTAGGTGAGGAACACAAGAAAAATTCCTTCATCCATCCTTAACTCACCACTCTCATCTACAATGCCTATTTACAATAGAGTTTTAGTACTCCCCATCACCTCTATTTTTGTTACTATCCATGCACTTATGCCACTATAGGTGTAATGCTCAGAATATCATTGTATCCAAAATTACAAAGGAATGATGAATGGAAACCTACGAGAATACCCTCAACCTTATCATTCGTGATAGATTTTTTTTGGACCTTTTAGACTCTAATAAATTTATGTGGGTGCATTATCAATCCATATTTCCCTTGAACCTTTTAAGTGGTTGCATGTGTACTTTTTGAATATCCAGAAATGGGCATAGGTTTGAACAGATTGTCTACACTGATGACAACCTCCTTTGTCTCATCCTTTCCAAATTCCCCTTTAAATAGGTATTCAAAGGTTTTTTCCTCTCTAAACGATGTAAATTCCTTTACAGAGAAATTCCCAATCTAGACCTCTCTCCATATTTTCCAACACCACAATATCTCTATCCTCCCACACTCGATTCCATATCCATGAAAAACTTGGAGAATATAATATCCAACATATTGCAGTCGCATTCGTCAGATCTAATGGTCATTCATCTCACCAATGACACCACATGGTGGAGCCTTACTGTCACAAATTCAATGTCGTGGTATTTTACCACCCAAAGTGTATCGAATTGGTTGGATTGCCTTTCCAGGAAGAATGTCAAAATGCTCAGTCTCAAATATTAATTACCAAGGGAAATCTTGGCCCTAGAGGTCCTTTTCTCCTGCACTTGTATCACTACGCTCCAACTCGACAACTATATTCTCACCCGTATTCTAACCCAATTCATCGGATTTAAACATCTATTGTATTGCACCTTCATGTGTATGTAAGTGACACATGACTCTTTAGCCATATTTATTTCATAGTTCCCTCTTCTGCTGAAAATTCTCTTACAAGAATGTGTTGGCATGTGAGAACCTATTATTTCTATTGATTTTCACTGCAACTACACAGACTGTAACAAGGAAACCTTCCAAGTGTTGTTGAATGAACACTACCAACAAAAATAAGTATAAATACATAATATGATCAATCTATCTCCTCTGTAGGTGGATTTTCTGGGATCTCCATACAAGAGTATGGCTTCTTTGATATCATTGTTTAGTGACTCCAACAAGCCTTCTCAATTATCACTACCCTTAATGGATCTCACTCACGATGATGATTTCAATGTGATGGACAGAAACAATACTACAAACATAGTAGTAATTCACTCACTCAGACTATATACGTTCTTACTCTCATAGGTCCCATTTCTTTTCCATTTCCATGGGCCCTCCTGTGAGGGAGTCAGGCCCAATCCTGCTCTGATACCATGTTGATTTTTCATAAGATATTATATTGTATGTGGCTATATTATTAAAATGATGATTTTTCCATATATATAGAACATATGGTGACCATCCATGAAAGGATGCGTCTCTTGGATAATGAATAACTACATATTTATTATATGTGTGTGTGTGTGTGTGTGTGTGTGTGTGTGTGTGTGTATGTGTGTGTGTGTGTGTATACCTTGTATTATAAATATCATGTCACATATTATATGATATATATATATATATATATATATGGAAGAATGTGTTCCCAATGTTTTTCAAACATCAACATGTACTGGTTCGTCGAAATTAGCTTTTGTTTTTGTAACACCCAAATATTTCTAAACAACATTTACTTCCATAAGAAATTTATTTAAGTAACTGAGATAACAACTTCATAACATAACAACAATCTTTGCAACAACAACTTCAACAACTTAAATTTATCGATGAATAATGCTTTTATTACAGAATGAAATAAATACATAATTTAACAATTTACCTGGTTCTGATGCTAATTTTTGTTGCCTTGCTGCCTTGTTGTTGCCTTCCTGCTACCTGATACCTGGATGAACACTGCCACAAACAAGAAAATAACTGCCCAAAACTACTATCCTCCTTGCCAACTAGGAAAACTACCTAGCTCCAGGATATCTACGGATATCCTGGCCCCCGTGCCCGAAACCTCCAGCAACTTGGTGCCTCAAATGATCAAAAGCCACAAAAAATCTCATAGTCCTCAGAATCCCTCCTCCGTCCAATGTCGAATGCCCCTCACGTAAACCTTCCTCCCTCCCTTATTCCTCCTTCACCGAATCATGCAGTTACTTCTCTAACCACCCCCACATCCTCCATCCTTCGTCCTCCTTCAATGTTTTATCTTCTCGAGATTCTTAGCTATCGCTCTCTGCATACGCAACCATTTTATACCATTTTTCATTGATCTCTTAAATTTATTTCTCAGGTCATTAAATGTGACCTGCAGTTAAATTATTACTTAGTTAACCACAATATTTTCTTTAATTAATTTTACTTTGTAATCTTTAAGCATTCATCCAATTAGGGTTGTTACATACACCCACCCTTCAAGAAACTTTGTCCCAAAGTTAAGGTATCTAACGGTACAAAGGAAAAGAGCATGGTTCACACATTCACAACAAGTAACTGACATTATCAGTAAGTAAGTCAAGAAAGCTCATACATACTAGTGTATATGTACAAGAAATTCATGTGTAGCTAGTACATGCAATTCTCGTGCATGTACTAATAATCAAAATTGTTATCCTTTAATATTTTATGTATGCATTCAATCCAATCAGCAAGGCTAGTCTTTTATAAAAGACAACAATCAATCAATTGTTTGAGAAATTCTTTAATCACAATTATCCGGTTTAACAATTTTATTTTAAACAACTGGGGTTTAATTATGTAATAATGAA
>JZKD02S2144790.1:1169036-1184121 GCA_000966675.3 Picea glauca
TGATACCACTTGCAAGATACCAGATATATAAAATATGCAGAATAGAAATAAAATGCTAGAAATGGCAGAATAACAGTAAAATATCCAGCATAATCTTCACAATACATAGAAATGACATATGAAAGAGCAATAGAAAAGCACTTTGATTCAGAAAGCAATGTTCATGGGCCTCTTCGAGGGGGCAACCTCCAGTCGAGCATCGCTCTGTTACAATAATCTCCAAGCTAGGGTTTTCATACCCTCAAATCTTATTTATACTAAATATGTCTATTAAGAGAATCATCTAGAGGAAAATCCTTCTATAAGCGGAAGCTTCTATTAGGTATTCTTACATCCGCCTTATTCTATTTTATTGAAAGGTCTTATTAATATTGACCTTTATTACATCTGAATACATTGATCTACCTATGTGCAGGTTAGGACCTTAACAGATAAAGTCATCACATTTTTGAAGTTGCTCAGATGGTTGTTATGGAAGTCAACATTTACTTAACCTGATTGCAGATCTGGTTAGAGTAGAATAGTGTAGGAAATAAGCACTAGTGTAGGAAATAAGCTCGCTGCTCGAGAATTCCATTCTTCATTGTGCAGAAATAGCGGTCATTTGTGTGAATAAAGATATCAAATTCGATTCTATCATGGTCAAAGTACATCTACGAGCCTTGGAAGGCTATCTGCACACATCAGAGGTCGAGAAAGATTCCAAGTTCCAGCTTGTGGCTAGCTCATGAAAACTTGAGATTATACATGGCAACATAAAATGTTTATTTCTGTGCTATTTGACCAAGACAAAACTTTCACCAGTGCAGAAGGTGAAATTATAACCAGTTAGCTGGTGAAAAGTAGAACTTTCACCAACTAACTAGCAGATCGTAAGGTGAATTAGCTGGTGAAACCTGAAATAGGGAAGAACGCTAAATTTTTTGCACAGATCCATTTTTTCTTAATCCAAATGCCATGAGAAGGGTTCCTAACGATAGATGATAATTAATGGCATTATTATCAAGTTTCATTTCTAATTTTGAAGGTGTCTAGCAAGGTGGAAAGATTGAATTGGTTACCTTCTTTTGGCAAAAAAATGGTGTCTTTCTACTAATAGTGGCAAACTCGATTCTTCACACAGTCTATGGAGATCTACTACAACTGTCGAAGATTTTGAAGACTAGGAAGATTTTTTTTTTTTTTTGATAAGAGCATGGGTCTTTTGATGAAAATGCTTTTGGCACACCTTTGCATCCTTCAAAACAAGTGGCTTAAATTGGTGCTATTGTTGTGGCTTCAGTAGCGGTTCCACCTCATGGAAAGAAGATTGTGACATTTGCATTAGCGTGGGACATTCTGGAAGTCATATTTCCTAGTGGAAAATCATATTCAGGCTTTTATCATTTGGTCACAGCACTGATGCTTTATGGGTACCTGATCCCTATTTCACTTTATGTTTCAATTGAAGTTGTAAAGATTCTGCAAGCATCGTTCATCAACCAAGACATCCACATGTATGATGGAGAGACGGGTACACCTGCTCAAGCCCGGACCTAAAACTTGAATGAGGAGCTAGGACAGGTAGATATAATTCTCTGAGATAAAACAGGGACCCTAACTTGCAATCAGATGGATTTTATTAAGTGCTCAATTGCAGGTACTTCGTATGGTGTTGTTTCAAGCGAAGTTGAGATTGCAGCAACAAAGAGGATAGCAAAGGATATTAACAATCATAGTTTGAATGCACTGGATATCCAAAAGATAGATCTTAAAGTCCAAGGTTTGAATGCATCAGGGAACAGTTTCAAAAGCCCAAGTTTTCAAGGGCTGGATATTGAACTACAGATTGAGGGATCGGAGTCAATTGAAATGACTGAAAGGCCTACCATCAAGGGATTTAACTTCAAGAATGACAGGCTTATGAATGGGAGTTGGTTGAAAGAACCCCATGCAACTATGATTTTATTGTTCTTCCGCATATTAGCAATCTGTCATACAGCCATTCCAGAACAAGATGAATATATCAAAACTATAAAATATGAAGCATAATCACCAGATGAGGGGGCTTTTTTTGTTTCCACAAGGGAGTTTGGTTTTCATTTCCGCAAGAGAACACAAACGAGTGTGTTGATCAAGGAGTGGGATCCATATTCTAGAAAGAATATTGAGAGGGAGTACAAGCTGCTTAATCTATTGGAATTCAACAACACACGCAAACATATGTTTGTCATCGTGCAGGATGAGGATGGGAAGATCTTTCTACTATGCAAAGGTGCAGATAGTGTTATATTTGATAAGATTGGGAAGAATGGTAGAAATTATGAAGAGTCAACACATATACATCTGGCCCAATATGGAGATGCAGGATTGCACACACTAGCACTTGCCTATAGGACCATCAAAGAAATAGAATATTCAGAGTGGAATGCAACATTTTCGAGGGCCAAGACTACTATTGTGGTAGACAGAGAGGCATTACTAGATAGTGCATCTGATTTGATTGAAAAGGATCGGATTATTGTGGGTACTACAGCTATAGAAGACAAACTATAGAAAGGGGTTCCCGATTGTATAGACAAACTTGCACAAGAAGGTCTAAAGATTTGGGTGTTGAATGGTGATAAGATGGAGACTGCAATCAATATAGGATTTGCATGCAGCCTTCTTCAGCAAGGCATGAAACAATTTTGTTTGATTCTAAAAGGAAAGGGGGAATTTGGTAACCAAGATACCTCCAACAAGGCTGCAAAAGAAAGCATTTTGTTGCAAATTACGAATGCTTACCAGAAAATACGTCTGGAGACGAATCCTGATGTCGGTTTAGATGCTATACCAAATTTTATGAATCAGATGGCCATTTGCCTTGTATATGAGAGGATGAGCTTCTGATTTTTTCCACAACCTGTGTCTTTGGGTAAAAGTTGATGAATTTTATAGCTTCAATGTGTTGGAATTTTATAGCTCATCAAATTCAGAACATCAATCATGCATCCGAGACAAGTGGTTGTAAATACACAGGTGGAAATCGGAGTTAAATTAATTCTAGATTTCAAGGAGTTTTATCAGGAAGTCAAAAACATGTGGTAGTTAATCAACAGATAAATATCATATCCATATTTAAAGTGAGATTCGACATCAATAAACTCAGCCATTCGACAACCTTTACAACTACTTTTGTTTTAGTCTTAGGATTCGAATGAATCTCCTTCACAATAATCTAGGACATTTTGTTTTTGTTATTTAAAACAAGTCAATGATGCAATTGCCCTGGCAAAAGGAATGTCCAGTGCCATATTTTTCGTAGCTTTTTGCTGATGTGTATGAAAAAAGGTTTGGGACCGAAGCATTTGGTCTAGATAGGAAGGAGATGAAAGGTTTTTTGCCTTGAGATTTAATTCCATGCTTGGATCAAAACCTTATTTATCATCTCGAGTTCAAATTAAATTTGGGGGTCATGAAGCATTATGAAAGACACTGTCCATTTGAATTGCTCACTGTTCTAGGTATAGAATTGATTGGCTTCATAGGGATGGTATATTTCTGCTAGATTTGTACACGTTGCTGAAGCCAAGGGGCTATTTTGCATACTCTTCGCCTAAAGCATATGTGAAAGATGAGGAAGATCTTCAGATATGCAACGCCATGAATGACCTTGTCAAACGAAAGTGTTGGAAGATTGCATCAAAGAGAGATTAGATCTGTGCATTTGAGATGCTTGCACGTTTCTTGTGCATTTTACTTGTTTCTATCAGCGTGGGAGAAGAAATTAAACAAGGGAGAGCTTTCACCGGTGCACAGGGCAATTTTACAACCAGTTAGATGGTGAAAAGCTACGCTTTCTCCAGCTAACCAGTGAATCATAAGGCGAGTTAGCTGGTGAAAGCACAAAAAGAATTTTGAAAGCTAAGGATGGTGCAGATACATTAGTGGGAAGTGAAATATCTCATTCTCTTGCAAATTTAAAGGTCATAGCCAAGCCTAGTTCCTTGGTTGAAAACATTGAATTTTGTGGACTTGTGACTGATGGTCATCGTATTGTGAAATTTCCAACTGGCAAAGGTATGGAAGAGAAAAGTGAAATGGTTGTGCATTTTGGTGATGCTTCAAGTGGTAAAAACTCAGATAAATCACATGCAGAAATAGGAGATGATAAATTATAAAGGTTGAATGACTCCATGCCCAATACTAAAGGCACAAGGTCTTCTAGGTTCTTGGAGACCTCGCAGGGAGGTATCCATCCCAGCTGGAGCTAGATGTTAGCGATAAAAAATGCAGTAGCATTTTTGAAAGAATGATGCCTAATATTGTAGGGAATGTTTGACTAGCTTCTCGGACTCTAAATGCAGATTTGAAAGCACCATTGGAAAGCCTAGGATTTGTAGATGTCAATCGACTATTTAATTATGCAAAACAGACTCTCTATGACTGAGAAATTTGATTTTGAAAAAAATTGCGCTTTCACCAGCGCAAAAGGTAGAATTATAACTAGTTAGCTGGTGAAAGCTCCACCTTTCACCAGCTAAGGAGTAGATTTTTAGGTAAATTAGCTGGTGAAAGCCTGTCATGGCCAAAATAGCCAATTTTTTTCCTAGATCGAGATTTTTTGGGTTTGAATGGTTTGAAATCTTCTTCAATAAGCTAGTTATTAATTATCAAATCAAAATCTGAAGGCCATTCTTGGAGATGAAAGTCAAAAGTGAATTTTTTTGACTAGATTTGGTCATTTTTAGGGGCAAATTGATAGGGATCAAATGACACATCACCCAATTCGAATTTTAGTTTTGGAGGACCAAATCAAACAACCTTGGTAGGCTAAAACTGCACTTCATCAACAATCTTCTATTTTTAGAAATCATTAAATAAGACCTTTCCTATTTTGTTTTGATTTTCTATTCTACATCCATTTTTATAGGATCTCATTCTACACTTGTTATATCTATTTTGATTTGACTATTTTTAGTAAATCTGATCCATCTTTCAAGGATCTAGATTTCATCTTGTAAGGCTATAAAGCCAAAGACATTTGGAGCACTAAAGGGGTTCAATTTTGGATACTCTTTTGCTATTGTACTAAGACACTTATTTTTCAATACAGAAAGATAGTATTCTTTTGTTGTTAATGACATATTTCTTCATCTATTCCATGTTCTGTACTTTATTTCAGTTTAACTCAACTTCTAAGAACTGTTATCTTCTTATTAAGCTCATGAACTTGAACTAAAGGAATTCTTGCTGGCTTGTATGATCCTACACACTGCTGTACTTGATTATCTAGATCAGTTTTCTCCATACCTTTTGATATTACTCTGTCTAGTCATTGATTCCTAAAAGCACTGTTTCATTCGATTGCATTTTGAGTTGTCTTCTCGTTAGCTACTCTCTATTATCCCATTGATCCATACTTTCATTATTAATGATTCATTAAGCTACCGAGCATACTTAGTCTACAACCCTAAGGAGTTTCTTGGAGTGATAACACCTTCCAAGTTATTACAAACAATCCATCTAGTAAGTATTAGATATGTATAGAACTTGGAACACACAATATCTCTAAAAATTTCCACAACCACTTGGCCAACACATAGGGAGAAATATTCCCAACAATTCTCTTACCCAAAGAGAATTCTCCATAAGCTTGAAAATGTGCTTTTTCATCCCAAAGTACCAAGTATTTACCAGGTAACAATCAAATCCACCCCTTCCACTCTCGAAGAATAGGTAGGGATTATAAAATGATTGGAAAAAATAATGATAATTACACTAATTCCCAACATTATATATGCATGCGCCTAACTTGACACATGGTACTCAAAGAACCTGCTTTTTCTCCACTTGGTGATGTGTTCCTCCCACATAGGAACTTCAGATCAAAGATAACAGATGATGTTTTGAATTGGGAATACTATTATTCTATTCCCTGGATTAAGACCCCTTCACTTAGCATGTCCCTACTGTGGCGTCCTACACCCCCATACTCCTTTTGTTTAATTGGGTTTTCATAAGTGATGTACTTTATTAATACAATCATGTGTGATTACATATTAAATTTCTTAGACTTATTGGCCTTTCATCTCATAGGATCCTTGGCCTAAATCAAATAGGAAGTTTGTCCTTAAAACATATATAAAAGGGCACTCTGGCCCAAAACATACTCACTCACTAGCCTATAGAGAATATGTACATTCAACAATCAATTACATCATTAACATTCAACAAATTCTTTTTAAGAAAAGACACATGAAAAACATTATGAATAGAAATGAATTTGAACCAATATAATTTCACATAAAAAATGTATATCATATTGTTTCCTGGTCGATGTTCACAACATCAACATTTTATCGCCATTATACTTTAGTTATTTCATAGCCTATTGACCTGTAGATTAGTATATTACACAAACCCATACCTATCCATGCATTATCATAATGTAAATTCATTTAATCATAATCTCAATCCAATATCCACATACCAACAACTTTAAATGTCAAATTTTCAAGTTAGAAACAAATTGCATAATATCAAGCATAATTCAAATACCGTTAAACATTCATTGAATTGACATTCACATAGGATCATGTGTCTTAAAAGTTTTAGAGTATCATTAATAGTTTCACAGTGAATATAAAATAAAGGTACTAAGGCCTTAGGTAATTCTAGTTGTCTAAGTCAAAAGTTGGCATTACATACACCCAACCTTTGAAAAAACATATTCCGAAGGTGGTCAAAAGTGAGGGATGATCTCATCGTAAGATATCGACATTCTCCCAAGTAGAAAATCCTGGGCTATACTTGTCCCATTTGACCTTAATTTGGTCTACCAAACGGTTCCTGAGCTGTCGGACCCTACGACCCAATATGCATAACAGTTCGACCTTGAGGGTTCCCGCATCCAATACCCACAATTCCTTCCAATTTAGTTTAAGGGATTTGTTAGCAACATAATGATGTAGAACAGATACATGAAAAAAATTATGACTTTTATGCAAGTGGGGTGGAAGTATGAGACAATAGGAAACAAGTCCAATTCTCTCTTGTATTTTGAATGGTCCTATAAATCGAGGCGACAAATTTGTCCCCTCCTCGAACAGAATGGTACTCCTATTAGGCATGATATGAATGAAAAATTTATCTCCCACTTTATAACTTCGATCAATCCTATGTGCATCAGCATAACTTTTATTTCTATAATGTGCTTCCTTTAGTCGCTTCCTAATCTGAATCATATGTTCCTCCATCTCTTGAATCAGTTCTGGCCCAACTTTCACTCAGTCTTCTAACCTTTCCCAACTTAACGGTGTTCTGCATATCTTTCGATATAGAGCTTCGTAAGGTGGCATTCCAATGGAGCTATGAAAACTGTTATTGTAGGCGAACTCTACCAAAGGTAGGTACTTCTACCAATGGGTTTGATTATCCATAACTGGATTTACTCTCTCAATTTTCCCATCTATTTTAGGATGATAAGTTGTGCTTAAGTTCAATTGAGTTCCCAACGTTGACTGAAAACTTGTACAAAACCTAGAAGTGAATGAGGAATCCCTATATGAAATGATCTTCTTGGGTAACCCGTGCAAACGAATGACCTCAATTATAAACATGTCGACCACATCAGTGAGATCGTAAGTGTATCTGAACATAATAAAATGAGAACTCTTGGTTAACTTATCAACTATCACAAGAATAACATTGTGTCTATGTGATGTGAGTGACAATCCCACAACAAAATCCATAGAAATGACATCCCATTTGGACATAGGAAGATCATGCGGTTGTAGGAGAACTGTAGGGTGGTGGTGGTCATCTTTCACTTGTTGACACTCTAGGAACTTGGCGACGAAATGGACTGCATCATACTTCATTCCTACCGAGAAGAAAATATTCTTCATGTCTGCATACATTTGTTTCACACCCGGATGCGCACAATAAAGTTCTCTATGGGATTCCTTGAGTATGATACTTTGAATATCCCCACCTTCGGGGATGTACATCCTTCCTTGATATCTTAATAATCCATCTTCTTCAAGGATATATCCTACATAATTTGGATCTAATTTCCTTCCACTCTGGAGGGTTGAAGTAACATTTAAATATGAACTATCTCCAAGAAGTTTCCCCAACACCTACTCCCTCAGATTAAATTTTAAGGTTACCAAAGAGAAGACACATGGTCTCTTGTTCAAGGCATCCACGACCACATTCTCCTTTCCTTCGATGTGCGAAATTCCAAAATCGTACTCACTCATAAACTCACTCAACTAGATAGTGCCTCTAAGGTTTCAGAGCTAGCATTTCAGCTGCCAAATCTAAATCATGAGTAGCATAAAGCTCCTCATGTTTCTTCAACTTTCTTCACGCATACACTATCACTCCCCCATCCTGGATTAGCACGACCCCCACCCTTGCATCGAGGCATCCTTGCAGACTGTGAAGTCTTTTTCCATATCCGACACTCATAGAATTGGTGCACTAGTTAGTAACCTCTTAAGCTCAATGAATGCAATATCGCACTCTTTTGTCGATTCATACCTAACACCCTTGCACTACAAGGTGGTTTTGGGTTTCTCTATTTTAGAGAACCCTTCCACAAACCTCCGATAATAACCTATTAGCACCGTGAAGCTTCTTACCTCATAAGAATTTTTTGGCACCGGCCATTCCATAATGGCCCTTACCTTTTCTAGGTCCACAAAGATTCCTTCACCCGAAATGATATGAACTAAATAGTGAATTTATTTCTGGAAGAAATAATACTTTGACAACTTGAAATACAATTTGTTCTCTCTAAGGCATAACAACACCACTCGCAAGTGTTCCTCATGCTCTCTTTCGTTCTTGGAATAGATGAGGATATCATCCAGAAATACCTTTACAAATCATTCTAATGACTTTCAGAATACACCATTCATGAGGCTAATGAATACTGTTCGCGCATTGGTCAAACCGAAAGGTACTACAAGGAACTCTTAATGCCCAGATCGAGTTCAAAATGTCATTTTAGGAATATTGTCTTCCTTAATCCTTAATTGATGATACCCTGATCACACATCAATTTTTGAGAACATTGTTTCTCATTTCATTTGATCTCATCTCATCGACAACATGTATTCCAAAGGTTTCCCATCGAATTCCATAACTTACACCACATTCATACATGCAATTTCAATAGTGGTTGATTGGTTCCTAGTTTATGAGTTTGGGGGCTCTGCAGTGTTGTGGTCCTTCGATTTCTATTCTAGGTAAGCAATGATTTCCCTCCTACTTCACTCTATGTTTGTTTGATCGAGGGGCATGTATTTATTTTAGTTCTGCACGTTCAATGATTCTTCTTACCAGTGCGACTATGTTAGATGTGGGGTTTCCCTATTTCATCTTTGGTGTCCTGGTTTGTCTCCCTCAAAGCCTATCCTTTGTTTCATGTGGGATTTTGGGATTTTCAGTTTGGAATTTGTTTTATTTTTAGGCTATGCACAGGGGGGTGTTTCTCTAGAAGCCTCCCTCCATCAAGGTTGAATCAATAGCTTGTCATCTTGGGTTCTGTGATAAGCGCATTTATGAAATTGGGTTTAATTCATTTATCTATGTCCTCATGGATTCAATACATGCAATTTGGCATTTTGTTCAAAGGTAGGAAAGTCAAGTTGAAATCCATAACACCTCACTTCTGTAGCTATCCTCGAAAAATCATGATCATGAAGAAAATACTACAACTCAGTTGGAATTGTCATGGGCATCTTGGTCCAATAGAAGAGTCACATCAACAAATTCGTAGAATAATGCGTTGCTCTCCGCAGAATTATTATTAATCTAACTCAAGTGAAGGAGGCACTCATTCATAAAGGAAACCTCGATGGCTAGTTAGGCCAGGGATATCATAGTCCATCAAATTCCAAATCTCAATGTGCAGGTTAAGGATAACGATAATGAAGCAGGAAATGAAGTCAAAAACAACCCTACTATAGTTAATTTTTAATGTATTGCAATATTTTTAGGGTTTGTAACAATCCAAATAGGATTGGAGATGAAGAGGTTGCAGACCATGCAGACCATGTTGGCACAAAGATAAAATCTCAGTTTTGTGGGTGGTCAAGCCCAGGTTTCAGTTTTGAAATCGGGATTTGATACCATATGTAGAGCATGGTGATTTTCAAGACTCAAACTAATTAAAAGTTTTTCTAAAATCTTTTACTTTAACGATTAAAATTTAGTTTAGACTTTATTTCATGATTAAAATAGTAGAATAATATCAGCAGCAACAACAGATTAATGATAACAACAACATAATACATACATCCACGTGCACGTTGGTTTATCTAGTCCCTTTTTCTATCTAATCATGTTCTTTTCCTTGCCCAGAATGAATATTAACCTCCCATCCAACTAGGAACAGCCTCTCCGGCTCTCTAGCTCAAGGAATCTTTGCAGTTTTCTGGCCCCCGAGCCCAAAATTACGAGAAACACTAGTGCCTTGTGAGAGTTCCCCAAAAAAATTCTCTCAATTTCCTCCTCCTCCTCCTCTATCTTTCAGAAATTCAGAAATCCTCAAACATAAATGAGCTCCCCTTCCAGGGACTCCCCTTCTTCCTTATCACCCTCTCTCAAATCCCCCTCATTAATTCACAGCAACCTTATCACCCCATTAATTCCCCAACAACCTTATCCTCCCCATTAATTACTCCACCTACCTTTTAATAATAAAATAATAAAAGACTCATTAATACATTTTAATAATTAATTAAATTTAAATTAAAAACTATGATAAAATTATTCAATTTGGGTTGTTACACATTCCTAAGTGGAAATGACAAGTTGTAATGATGAATTTCATCACTAAGCTACCCACAACAAATAAGAAACATGATTCTATCATGGTGGTGGTGGATAAGATTACTAAAGCTACCCATTTTATTCCATTGAATCTCACTCACAAGGAAACTAACATTATTGATATTTATCTGAGAGAAATTACTCATCTACATGGCATACCCAAGACAATTATATGTGAGAGAGATCCAAAATTTACATCAATTTTTTGAAAATGATTATTCAAATGATTTGAAACCAATCTAAACTTTAGCACAACCTATCATCAAGATTCATATGGGAAAATAGAGAGGGTGAATCAAGTGATTGAAGATATGTTGATGATGTATGTGATGGATAAACCATCCAAATGGGAAGATTATTTGCATTTGGTGGAGTTTTCTTATAAAAATGGGTATCAAGCATCTCTAAAGATGATCTCATTTGAGACACTTTATGGAATAAAGTACAACGAACCAATGAGATGGGACAACCCAATAGACATAGGAGTGGTTGGACTAAAATTACTCAGGGAAATGGAAGAGGGGATGGATAAAATAAAATAGAATTTAAAAGATACCAAGGATAGGAAGAAAAGTTATGTTGATAAGAGAATAACTCACATAAACTTCAAAGTGGATGACCATGTGTTCTTAAAAGTTAAGGACAAGAGAAGTTCCCTGAAGTTGGAAAATTGTTCACAATTGGAAGCTTGTTATTGTGGGCCTTTTGAAATCTTAGAGAGGATTGGTCATTTATTAGACATTCCTTCCTTACCTGCATAAATGTGTATTCATAATGTATTATTTGTATCATTGCTTAAAAAGTATGTACTTGATGCTAATTATGTCATTGATTGGAATGTGATTCAAGTGGAGGAAGAACAAGACATCTGAGTTCATTCAATATGTATATTGGATTGGAAATTCAAGTTGCTCCAGAATCGAGCAATAGGATTGGTAAAGGTCCAATGGTTGGTCGTGATCATGCAACTTGGGAGCACCATGATGATATGCGGGAAGAATATCCAGATCGTTATGAAGAATTTTGAAGTTTTGATTGCATACAGTGTACATAATGCATCGAGGACAGTGAATAAATAAAGAGGAGGGGAATATAATTCCCCTAGGTCGAACCCCAATTGTATATATAAATGTAAATTAACACATAGGGTGGTGAACCATGATATTTGGGATAGAGTTCCTTTGTGTATATGTATTTTGGGGCCAGAGTGCCTCTGTGGTTATTAGGCTAGAGAGTGAGATGCTAAAATTTTGCAATGAGACATCATTGTAATATGTAATCACAAAAAAATATTAATGAACACATCACTACTACAGACCAACCATGTAAAAGAGTATGGGGAGATAAAATCCACTATATAGGGACAGGGGGCTAAAAATTTAGGGAAAATGCCTAAGCTAGGGGGGACTAATACTAAAGGAATATTATATTAAAGTTTCTTAAATTATAAAGTATGGATATTTATTTTTATCCTAAGTTCTAAAGATGAGGAAAAGTGGGGGTCAAGTGCACCCAAGGTAGTTCCCACCATGACAAGTGTCAAGTTGGGAACATGCATACATGTACTTTGGACTTTGTTCATTTTCCTATCATTACATTATTATTTATTCTCACCTCACTACCTCTATACTATGGTCATACGTACCTTCATTGAGTACATGTACATATACTTGGGAGAGCTTTGTATTTGGATTGAAGAGGTGGGTTGTCAAGCCCGTAGTACATTGAAGAAGCGGGTTGTCATGCTCATGGAAATTCTCTCCATGGAAGAGAAATATTGATAATTATTTTCCCAAGGTGTCAAATTGTAGCTATAGGGCTATGAGACTCCTTGTCTGGCCTCTTTGTCTGGCCTTTCGAAGCCCTGGAAGGGAAGTAGGGCAGTGGAAGGACTATTGAGAAGAGAAGGGGCACACTTCGTGGGGTGGGACACACATGTGGGCAATGAGGGACTGTAGTTTATTAGTTTGAGTTTGCACCCATGTCTGAGTTTATATGTTGTTAGATAGACCTTAGTCTGGTTAAAAATCCTTTACCAAGGTGGATTTTTATCCCTAACTCACTGGTGACCCACTGCTGAGAGTTTATGAGTGGTATGGTATAAAGATGTGAAGAACGGGGAAGGTATGCACATAGTTGGTGTTCCTTTTCTCAAAGATAAGTGTGAGTTGTGTGTTAATTTATGTGTTATGGTTATAATTATGCATTTATTTTCATGGGTTTTTCTTGTGTAATTTACATGTATATTTTTGTTATTATTTTGTATCAATGTGCGCTTGCAAGGTATTTTTATGAATAAAATTAGTATCATAGTTCGTAATTTTTGTTTGGCATTGCCAAGGAGGGATCTAAGGATGTTACATGAAGCGAATGCCTACATAATTTCATGGGAGAATATCAAAGAAGAGAGACATAGTAAAAAAGAGTACAAAGGTAAAACTTCAGAACCAATGAAAGGTACAACATTTAATCTTCTCATTATATTGCTTCCCATTGCAATATAGGAGTAACTAAAGATGTTTTTAACATTTCATCTCCTTCTTAGAGATATGCATGGTTTCTTGACACTAGTGCAACCTGCCACATGAAATTTTTAAGATACTTCTTCAAAGACTTCAATGACAATGTAGATTTCATTATGTATTATGCATATAGATAAAGTCTCAAACCTTAAGGAATGGACACCATCTCGATTAAGTTGCTTGAAATCCCATATTTTATTCTACATAATATGATTTATCTTCCTAAGATGCAATGGAACTTGATGTCCCTTGTGCACATCTCACAACAAGGCCACTATATTTCTATATGTTGTGTGGAAAAGTTGAAATAATGAAGGATTTTGACAACATGGTTTTCATCACCACTATGGAATATGGATGACAACTAAGATGAAAGGGACAACTTCCCATACACAAATTGTTACATACCTCTCTCATCACACTGAGGTATAATTCCATATAGTCTTTTGTGGCATGCTATATATATTCCTACTAAATTAAAGAAATGGAAATAAACATATAATATCTTCTATTGATGATTACACGAGTATGTGTTGGGTTTAATTTTTTTTTAAAAAATCACAAGCCTTTGAAAATTTAAAAATTTGTCATGTATGGATTCAAAATGAAGAATATCTTTGTATTGACTCTCTTCACACTTATAATGGAAGAGAATGCAAATCTAAAGAATTTTAAAGCTACCTTCTCCAAGACTATATTAAACATCAAGAAAACCTTCCATACGATCCTCAACATAATGGTGTAGCTAAAGGTAAGAACATGACACTCTTAAATATTGTTCATTCCATGATGCTTTTAAGAATGAAAAATTGATGTTTAAGGATAATGTTGTTCTATGTACACGTTAAGTGAAAACCATGTGTCCATATTATGCTCTTGAAAACAAGACTCCTTATGAAATGTGATATAGTTGCATTCAATCAATGAGGCCTATACCTTAAATCCTAAAAAGAAAAGAAGCAAGTTTAAAGCAAACATTCAAAAGTGCATCTTCTTGGGGTACTCAAATACCTCCAAAGGATATCATCTTAACGGTGAGGAAAAAAATAAATTCGCCGCGGATCAGGAACAAGTTGCTCCCAGTTGTGTATCTATACTCCTACTAGTAATAATGGTATCTTAATTCATATACCCTTGTTGCTGTGGTGTTGACCATCTGGAACCCAGGGATCTGTCTTTTAGACAAGAATCTAACCAGAGAGATCATCGAAATCAATTGACATCCTTCAATACATTCAACCGCTACCCTAATAGAATCTAACCAGACCAATTCTTAGATGAATCTAACACACAATTTGGCTTCATTGAGTTGAGTTCATTGAGCTGGTATCACTTTATTAATTGGACGCGGATCAGGAACAAGTTGCTCCCAGCTGTGTATCTATACTCCTCCTAGTAATAATGGTATCTTAATTCATATACCCTTGTTGCTGTGGTGTTGACCATCTGGACCCCAAGGGATCTGTCTTTTAGAATAGAATTCGGGCTCCACCTTTCTTTTTGGAAATGACATTCTCGATTCTCCATTTTCTCCTTCAGGTTCATCTACTTCTACTTGGTGCACCGTACGACGGTGATAGCCGTTATCCGTATCCATCTGCATTACCATCGTTAAGTAATTATTACTAATTTAGCTGGACGGGACGAATTGACAACTTCGAATCAGATACAGAATAAGTTGTTCATTGTGTTTAAGAAAAACCTCAGTCGGGGTTTGGTCATGACTCGAGAGTGTAACAAGAGCTTCATCAATT
>JZKD02S2144790.1:1191594-1211169 GCA_000966675.3 Picea glauca
AGGGAGAAAGAATCAACATCATAAGAGAAGTGCATTCTTCTCTTATTGCTGGTCATTTTGGTGTTGGCAAGACAGTGGCAAATTTGCAAAGATACTGCTACTGGCCTAAGATGAATGAAAGTGTTTCGTGATATGTTCGGGGATGTTCGTTGTGTACTACAAGTAAACCAAGTAATCGAAAGTTGGGTTTGTACACTCCACTTCCAGTTCCTTCTCGCCCTTGGGAAATTATTTCCATGGATTTTGTTGGTGGTTTACCTATGTCGAGAAAGGGTCATGATTATCTTTATGTTGTGGTTGATCGTTTTAGCAAGATGTGTATTTTGATGCCTTGTACTAAGAAGGTAACAGCAGAGCAAACGACACAGTTGTTCTTTCAAAATGTTTGGGTGCATTTTGGTTTGCCCAAGTCCATCATTTCTGATCGGGATTCTCGATTTGTTGGAAGTTTTTGGTCGAGTTTGTGGGCACTCATGGACACCAAGTTGAAAAAGAGCACATCTTTTCATCCGCAGACAGATGGTCAGACAGAGGTGGTGAATCGTATATTGGTACATCTTCTTCATGCATATTGCAGCAAGCATCCTAAGCTTTGGGATGAACATTTACACTACGTTCAACATGCGTACAATCGAGCTAAGCACTCTTCGACACAAACATCGCCATTTGAGACATGTTTTGGCTATTTTCCCAAGTCGCCTTTAGATTTCATCTTTGGGAAATATATTGTTGTTGATGGGAAATATGATATTGATCGGCCAGAGAAGTTCATTGAACAAATTCAGTCGATACATCAGGTGGTGCAAGAGTAGGTGGAGAAGAGTCAGCCTAAATAGAAAGCGAGACATGACAAGCATCGTGCTGATCACAGTTTCAAAGTTGGTGATGAAGTGTCGCTTTACATCAGCAAGGAGAGGCTTAAAGGAGAAGGTAAAAAGTTGAAACCAATTCGATATGGTCCCTTCGAAATTGTCGGCAAGATTGGTAACAATGCTTTTCGTTTAGCTTTGCCTCCATATATGCAGATGTATGCAGTTGTTAATGTTGAGAATTTGAAGTTGTATGAGCCTCCGTTGATTGATGATCAAGGAGAGCATGTTCAAATTCCTTCCATAGATGATTTTTCTCCAGAGTATCTAACAGAACTGCAGGAAGACACCATACTTGACAGGAGGATGCGAACTTCGAAGCGAGGAAATGTGGAGTATTTGCGAGTTGGTATTAAAGGGATGAATCAAGGCAAGGCCAAGTGGATTGAGGTTGGAAGGGTGAGAGAACTATACCCTCATCTTCACATAGACTGAGATAGTCTTTTGGAGATCCAAAAGCTTCCCAATGGGGAGGTGTGATCAGGGGATCAAATTTTGCTCAATTTTCAAAGTGCTCGGAATGCGACGAAAATAGTGCCATTGCGTCCATCTCATCTTCCTGATTCCGGCGGTATATTTACTTTAAAAAATAGAGTCCGTATGAAGGAGTTATCACGATCTGTCCACCAAGCCAAACAGGCAAAAATTTGGGATGTTGACTGTACCTGTCCGTACAGTCCATACAGTCCGTACAGTGATGTGCCAGGACCATACAGATCGTACAGAGGTGATGTGGCAGCTGTTGGTTGGTTGTTTGTTGACGAATACAGTGTTGACATGTGTCCGTTTGGGCGAATAATATGAGGACACGTGGCCCAACCCGAGGGCGCCACGTGTCGCTCATTCTTTGGTCATTATGTTTATATGTAAAATTGTTTTGGGAGTCCACGGGGTTCGACCCCTGCACCTCCCATAGAAAAAACTTTGTAAAGCCTCCGCTAACCACTATGTCGCCCATTCTTGCTTGTCATATGGGTTGGCGCCTTTGTATTTAAGTTTGAAGGTTGTATTATTTTGAAAAAGGGGGCGGGCCGGAGCTTATCCCCAACCCATATTGTATACCATACGTATAAAACATATGTTATAACCATATGTTATATAACATATGCGCACGGTGTATTGAACCAAAGTATATGCATTGTATTGTGTATCAAATGTTTGCACGCGAGTTGTAACATAAAACCGTAACATGTGACCATGTTAAATGTTGCGCGCGGTTTGGAGCGCGAGTTGGTTATACGGTTTAGAAATGGACCTAACCATTTTCCAAAAGTGCGCGGTCCTATGGCCATATGCCCAAGTGCCTAGGCGTTTAGGGGCTGGAGGCACCCTAACCGTCCTACGGTTTGCACCGTTGGCGCGGTTGCGCCTGGTGCCAAGTTTTTACACTTAAATGAGCGTGTGAGCCAGGTTTGCATGACAAGGGTGCGATTTGTAGAACCAGAGACAACAAAGTTGAAGAGGGAGACTTCAAGGAGGCTATCTTCTTCATTTTTCGACCGTTTCAGGTGCCAAAAGAGCCCAGACAGGGGTTTTGGGACGCTGTGAAGCCATTGGAGCAGTTGGTTTGTCATTTTGAGAATTGTAAGGCATGTTTTTGAGCACTTTGAGCAATTTAATAATAATGATCCATTGGAAGCTGGACCAGGAGATGTAGCCCGGAGAGGGGTGAACTCCTTTATCAAGTTGTTGTGTTTATGTGTTGATGTTCAATGTTTTATGCTGTTGTCTATGTGTATCTTACATAAGTAATCCTTAAATTTATGTGTTGCAAATTGATCCGGTTGCTTTAAACACATAACATTTCACTTGCAATATTTATTCAAGTTTTTCAAGTCTTCTTCATTTTTAGATCATAAAATAAGACAAATGTAGAAATAAAGCATAGAAGATACACAATACAATAGATACACAGATATACATGGCTCACCTAGTGTGGGATATTTCCACCAAATAAATTTATAGGTCCTTCATTTTTATTATCCAAAAAAATGAAGGGATACAACCTCCAACATATCCGTTGTAATTTCCTCTTCTTTCTCTCGCAGTCTCCTCCCTCAGAATAAAATAATCACCCTCATACACAATCATAATAAAATTCCCTCATAAAATAGGGTTTCCTTCTAGGGAAAAAAACCCTAACATAACTTCTAACGTCATATCTATGACCTTATAATGAATGGTCTATATTGACTACAAAATTACAATATTTTGCAAGGTAATTTTCCCAAAAAACATTTTGGTCGGGGGGCATTGGCCCCCATGCCCTTGCTCTGGGGAGGTAGGTCCCCCCGATCCCCCTTCATTTGGGTTTGAGCCCCAAAACCCCCGACAGAAGGGGGCTATGCATACCTGCATATAAATCAAGGAGATAATCAGGCTCCACAACCAACAATATCCCACTTGGAGATCGATCACAACAAAACCACTACTGTTATACCTATTGGATTATACTCCACCTTGGACTTGGAAAATTTCTCATATTCAGCTTCATGCTTGAACACCAACTGAAACTGAGAAGGAACTTAGCTTCTCTCAAGTTACTCCCTTTGTTAACATGTCTACAAGATTTTTTCTCGTATGTATCCTTTCCAGCTTCAATTTTCCATCTTCCAAGATGGATCTTATGAAATGGTACTTGAGATTTATATGATTAGTATTAGAATGGAAGGATGATTTACTTTCAAGATGAATGACATTCTCATTGTCACATTACAACATGTTATTTTCCTACTTCTTTCCCAATTCTTCCATAAATCTCTGTAACCAAATCATTTATTTACTAGCCTCTATAGAAGCAACATACTCTACTTTTGTTGTTGAAAATGAAACCACCTTATGTAGTTTTTAAATCCAACTTACTTTTGTTCCATCTACAGTAAAAATATACGATGTGGTGCTCTTCCTATCTTTATCACCTCCCATGTCTAAATCAATATATCCCTATAGAACAATGTATGAACCTCCAAAACATAATGCATGAGTACTAGTACCTATCAAATACCTGAGAATCCACTTTAATCCCTCCCAATGTTATTTACATGGATTGTTTAGATACCTTCTCACAACTCCCACAAAATTTGTTATATCTAGTCTTGTGCACACTATTGCATATATTAAGCTTCCGATTGCTTATGAATAAGGGACCATGAAAATGTATTTTATCTCCTCCTTTGTATTGGGAAAAATTTCCTTGGTTAATTTGAAATGGTTGTCCAAAGGTGTACTAATTGGTTTTGCATTATACATTCTAAACCTGTCCAACACTATTTCTATGTACTCACCCTGAGACAATGTCAATTTTCAATTTTTATTGGCTCTTGTTATTCTCATACCAAGGATTTTATTTGCATCACCCAAATACTTGATCGCAAATGAATTACATAATTTATTATTGAGAACATTCATATCTTTCATATTAGACCCTGAAACAAGCATGACATCTATATACAATAGCAAGATAATATAGCTTCCATTTCTAGCCTTTTAAAATAAACACAATGATCAAAATGACATCTACTATAACCTTGTTCGGTCATAAACTTGTCAAACTTCAAATACCACTGCCTTGGAGCTTACTTTAGGACATACAAACTTTTCTTCAACCTGCATACCAAATTCTTCTTTCTTTTGACCTCATACCCCTGTGGTTGCTGCATATAAATATCTTCCTCCAAATGCCCATCAAGAAAAGTTGTTTTTACATCTAACTGTTCATAATGCAAATATTATACTGCCACAAGACTTAAAATAGTCCTAATTGAAGTCATCTTAAAAGAATGAGAAAATATTTCATCAAAATATATACCTTTCATTTGTGCAAACCCCTTCACAACAAGTCTATCCTTGTACCTCTTTTTTTCTCATTCTTCTTCCTTCAACCTTTAAACCCATTTATTTTGAAATTCTCTTTTTCCTGCAGGAAACTGAACCAAGTCCCAAGTCTCGTTATTTAACAAGGAGTCCATTTCCTCTTTCATGCCTTGCTCCCACTTATTTTTCGTTTCTACCTGCATTGCATCTTCATAACTTTGGTTCACCAGAATCAATCAACAATAAGAGGTCTACTTAACCTGGTAGATATTGTAACAACACTTGAAGGAGTTTGAGGAACTTTTGAGGAAATTATTTCTCATGTTTTTGTACATATTGATTTTTTGGTACCTTTGGAATTTCGTTTTCAGTGATCTCATCAAGCACTGTATATTATGGTTTTTATTTTTCATGTTTCTTTCCTTGCAACTGATCTTTGTACATGAACTTCTCATTGAGTTTGAAATCTTTACTCCTAATTATTTTGTGATTTTCATAATCCCATAAGCGATAACAAAAATCATTAACATTGTATCCAATAAAGGTACACTTCTTGGATTTTTCCTCAAGCTTTGTTCTATTTTCTTTATCAATATGGACAAACGATTCACAACTAAGAGTCTTCAAAAAAGAGTAGTTTACCTTTTTACCTGTCCATAGCTCCTCTGGAATTCCACCATCCAAAAATATTGAAGTTTCTCTTTTATTAAGTAAAAAACATTATCTACAACATCTTCCCATAATTGTAAGTGAAACCCAGCATGAAATCGCATACTCCTTGCACGCTCCATGATTGTCCTATTCATCCTTTCTAACAAACCATTTGCTTGTGGTTTTCCTAGAACTATTTTCTCTCTATGAATCCCATGGTATGAAAAATAATCATCAAACTCATTGTTGCAATAGTCACCTCCATTGTTTGATCTAAGACACTTCAATCTTTTTCCTGTCACATTCTGAACCAAAGATTTTCATTTCTTAAAAGTATCAAAAACATCAGATTTTTGTCGAAGGCAATAAACCCAAGTTTTTCTAGTTGTATCATCAATATAAGTAACATAATAACGAGAGCCACAAAGAGACCTTTTTTCTGTCTCATTCCGAACCAAAGATTTCCATTTCTTAAAAGTATCAAAAACATCATATTTTTGTCAAAGGCATAAAACCCAAGTTTTTCTAGTTGTATCATCAATAAAAGTAACATAATAACGAGAGACACAAGGAGATGATACCTGAGCTAGTCCCCGTAAATGTGTATTCACAAGCTCTAAACTTTAACTCTTCTTTTATTTTCCAACTCTGAGAAATTTGAGTCTCTTCTATTTTCCACTCATTCCTTAATCATAGTATTCTCATCATGGGAGAGTCCAAGGAATAGTTCACTAAGTCTCCCTTAGGCTTCATGTATGTATCTTTGAGGAAGAACCTAAGGAATCATTGGTAAACTCTCTCTTGAGAATAATATTCATGTATAAGGGGATCCCAAAGAAGGGTTAACCAAACCTCCATCAATATTAACATATCTCATTATTTAGGATTGTATGGATGTGCCTTCTAATCATTCCTCAAGCACATTGCTCACGTTGAGAAGGATCTTAATGAATGGTCCTCTAAAAAATGCTCAAGAATGTTTTTTGTGTCAATCCTAAGAATGAAGAAAGGTAGAAAGGTTATTTGAATCTTTCCCAATAATGGTATTATCATTGAGGGGAATCCTAGGGAAATCTTAGTTAACCCTTTTGTAAGCCTAGTATTCTAATTGGGTAGTATATTCTATAAAAGTTGGAGGAACTTCCTTAAGTATAATATTATCATTGGGAGGGAGCCTAAGGAATGGTCATCTAACCCTTCCTTAAGCATAGTATTGGTGACTACAATAATCCTAAGGAAGGGTCCACTAACCATTATTCATGATTATTATTCTCATTGATTGTTATTCTCGGGAAGGTTATTTCAACCCTTAGTTAGGTATATTATTCACATTGAGAGGGAGTGTAGTGATTATTCAACCAACACTTCCACAAACATAACATTCTTATTGAGTGGGGTATTGAATAAGGGTGAGTTGACCCCTTATTAAGATTAAACATAGCATTCATATTGAGTGGGGTATTGAATAAGGGTGAGCTGAGCCTTTATTAAGATTAGTATTCAATAGAAGGGTTATCCTATAAAATGGTTAGTTCAACCTTATACAAGATTAATATTCTCATTGAGGAGGAGCCCATATAAGATCAACCTTTCGTCAAGCATAGTTTTCACATCTTAGGGAGCCTAAGGAAGGTTGAAGTGAGAGAAAAGTTTAAGGATCTATACTTATATGAAACTGTAGACACCTTGGAAATACTTACTAATTATTAAAATACAATCCATAAAATTTTTAGCAATATATTTATAAAAATATTCAATTTCTAAGGATTTTATAAAGTTTCTAGAAATTTTCTGTGATTTTTAGAGTAAAATAATTATATCATGTATAATTTCGGGGAATCATTCTAGAAGGAAATGGAAATTGATAAACCTTTTTTTGGTAGAAAGGATGGAAAATTATCCCACGTGAAAAACATTTCCTCTAAATTTTTCCCTAATGCAACTTACCCTTCCTTAATATTAGTATTCTAATCAAAAGTGAGACTAGGGATGGATCAATAGACCCTTCCGCAAGGATTGTATTCATGATGATATTTTTTCCTAGGAAGGGTATGAAAACCCTTCCTCAATCATAACATATGCATTTGGGAGGAGCCTAGGAAAGGGTCCATTCTTATTCAATGATTTCCTATCCCATTGTTGTCATCAATTTTATTTTTATTTTTGACATCTACAAAGGTCAATTTGTTTTTATTTTTTACATCTATGAAGGTCGAATTGTTTTGATTTTTTACATCACTCCCTTACAGTTCTCTCTTCATTAGAGTAGTCCCTCAGTGTGATGTCTCCCTTGGTGTAATCCCTTAGTGCACTCACTACCTTATAAAAATCCCTTAGAATTCTCATTTAGTTCATGATTTAGTAGATATGTCATTGGCTATTGAGGGAGATTAGGAAATATTATTGGATGTCAATATATTTGATATATTGATGGATATTAGAACACTCGTTTTTAATGCTTATTCATTTGTTGTGAAGATCACAAAACTCCTTTAGAAGACACATTCCCTTAATGGGGATAACTAGATTGGTATAGATTACATGATATTGAAGTAGGTCAACCTAGCCTTAATTAAGAAACAAATCCATCAAGGTGGAGCATAGAGAAAGTTTTACCAACCCTTCCTCTACATGAATAATTTTGTCACAAAAGACTTTCATAGAATCATAATTGATGTTTATATTTCCACTCAATTTTTAATCTAATTAATTAAAAGGATAGTGATATATCTCATTAATAGAAATACAACCTAATCGATTAGGTATACCAATTATTTATTATACATGATTTTAAGATCTACACAACTTATATCATTGCATTTCATTTAAAAAATACAAAATTGTTCAATTAATTAAAGAATGCTTTCCTAACCTTTCTACGACATTATAAGATTCTAGTTCAGGGATATCTTGGACAAGGGTTAGTTGATCCATACTCTAAATTAATACTTACTAATCGAGAATATTGGAAAGGGTCTGAACCTAAAACCTCTATGCAAATATTTTTTTCAAGGAGTATATTCAAGAAGGGTCAAATGACCCTTATTTAGTCATATAAATGACCCTTATTTAGTCATATGAATAGTATGATTTGTGTTTTAACGATTGCGCGATGTGACAAATTATCCTGAGATGTGTTGGGATGGCTAGCCATATAGGATCCATGGGATAATATTTCCCTATAGGGTAGAAGGATGGATGAACCATTATTAAGTTACCTTAAAAATATATATAGGTTGGAGTGCTCAATAAATTCAATCTCATATAATATTTTACTTTTATATTATAATTTTTCATTAAAGTTATACATAAGATATTATACTTATCTTGAAAATGTTTTTATATCATTTTATTTTATATTAAAAACAATTTATTTATATAACTATAATTATAAAAAGTTAAGTCCTTTTAATAAAATACAATTCAATAAGATTTTGTTTTGTTTCTTCATGTAACAACAAACCATAGCATTAGAGAACTCACAAATAAGTGGTATGTTGAGTCAACTAAATCACCCAATTTCCACACACATTTATATATTTATGAAGTGGATGGAAAAGAAATTACTTCAATTGGCATAGTCATGTTTATAAATGTGATTAGCGAAGACATAATGTATGTAAAAATTGAGATATCTAAAAAATAATGCTCACTTTCTTCTACAAACTAATGGTATGTTGAGTCAACTAAACCACCCAACTTCCACACACATTTATATATTTATAAAGTGTATGGAAAATAAATTACTTCGACTGACATAGTCATGTTTATAAATGCGATTAGCGAAGACATAATGCATGTAAAAATTGATATATTTAAGAATAATGCTCACTTTCTTCTACAAACTAACCCTCTTATTTGGAATTACTATCCATATCGAATATAAAATGACCTTCGCATTATATATTTTGAAAAACATTGTTGGGTTTTCCCATCATATGAGAGACAAAATTAGTGAACGATAAATAAGGAAAAAAATTATTTGAAATTTGTATTTTGGTCGTTTTAAAAGAAAATGGTTTGTGACAAAAACAACATCTTCTATATTACATTTGATGAAAATGATTGAGAAGTTCATTGATACTCACCATGTAAGTAATCTAACATTTCACGAAAAGGCTTGTAACAAAAATTTAGTTAAAGATATCGGTATGTTTGGGAGCATGTTATTCAAAGGTGATGATGCAGAAGGATACTAGAAGCTACAAGAAAAGTGATTGGGAGCATATTCATTCAAAGGTGATGATGAAGAAGGCTACTAGAAGCTACAATAAATATGAAATTTTTTGAAGGTATTCAAAATTATTAGATCAAGTATTTTTTATTCAATGAAATACAAGAAAAGTGATTGGGAGCATGTTATTCAAAGGTGATGATGCAGAAGGCTACTAGAAGCTACAATAAATATGAAATTACTTGAAGATATTCAAAATTATACCTTCAAAATTATTAGATGAAATATTTTTTATTCAATGAAATAAAATTCTTAGTTCCATATAATAGATCTGTTACATCACTTCTCAATTTTAATGTTTGAAAATTGAATGTTGAAGGTGTGGCTCAACTAGTGTACCATAACTCGTTCTTAGAAAACCTAAATTTTTTATCAAAATGCTAATCTATCTAACCAAGCACCTTTAAATTTGTTTTCTTCGGTGCATTCCAAATTCCTATCAGAATTGCAATAAATAAACAAAGAACTGATCTTTGATGAATAGCTTTGTCAATTGGATGCATATGTCGGGAATTCCACCCAACCTTAGACTTTGTTGCACATAAAATATCTACAACAGACTGCCCCAAAGATGAGGCTATGAGTCCATAAGGGTGAGTGTATAGGTTGACTCTAAAACAGACATTAGTGAGCTAACAAGCTCTCACAATTGTATCAACCACACAACAATCATAGTTTACCAACTCTTATTCGCCCAATATTTGATCTACCCCCTTCTTTACAATGTAATTCCTCAAGTTGTCCCACTTTTTTCCATTAGAATGTTACAACATCTCATTAAAATAGATCAACGTGTGATGTTAGAACATTTATCATCTCTTTCATGATTGAAATAAATGTGTTATAGACTGAAAACATCAAATAATTATTGAAACAAATATTATGTACATTAATTGTATATTTTGAGTAGGATCACTAATAATTGTTTTTAGTTTAATAATAATTATATATATATATATATATATATATATATATATATGGGGTTTATTTTTATTTCCATTATCTATTAACCATTTCTAGTGAAAGTATACTTAAATTACATATTCATGATGAATAAATTCTTTAATTTAATGATCTTTTATATTATCTTGTTGTAGTTTTATTTCTAATTATGGTCTTTGTGTAAGGTCAACTTCCACTCAATTAGAGGTGTTGTTGTTTGGAGTTTGAGTGTTTACTTGGAAATGAAGAACCTATAGAGAAATTTATTTTGTACATAATTATTATCATTATTATGCATGAATATTTAATCCTTACACTATTTAATCCTTACATTATCAATGTTGCATGAGAGTATTTTTTCATAGCTCTATAGTTAAGTTATTTCGATTGTACTTAAAAAAAAATCTTTATTAGTGAATTTGAATGGTTGAAGGATTAAAAGTTCATATTTATTTGGGGTCACCAATAATGTACACACATCTTTTACCATTCGTGAATATATGCATATATTTGTGGGAGTACTACATATTTACAAGAAATTGTTGAAAGATGTATTTATACAATATGGAGATAGATGTAGAAAATAAAACATATTTTTTATAAATGAATATAAATAACATTTAAAATACAATAGCAAGGAGAAATATTTGAAAACGATATCAAGATGGATCTTTAATGATTCAAATGAAAGAGATATAAATATAAAAACAATGGTGTGTTCATTGTTTAATGACTTGAGGCCTTGTCCAAACATGAGGCATTGTTTACAAACATTGAAATTCAAAATATAATATTGAGGATAATTGTTTTATATTGTAATCAAGTTGGACATTTAACTCTTCAAATGAAAGAGATATAAAAAATAAAAAATGTATTTTGATGATATTTGTTTTTGTTTTAGTAATTGCTTATTGGAAGAAAAAAATATTAATGAAACTATGTAAGTGGTAATGTGATGCAGGAGAATTGTCATCAGCTTTCATCAAGGCGAGGGGAGGACAACTCACCATCAAGCACACATTCAAAATGTTTTGGGATCCAAAAGGAGAGAACATCATTTCAATATTTTGAAAATATTGTAATAAAAGACATTTTAATGTTTTGAGGCTTGAGACGTTGTATGATACCGCAAATTATTGTAATCTCTTTAATAAGTTTTAGGATTGTACAAATATTGAACCCCAAGTCGTATGTGGGTTGTAAATTTCATTTATTGTGATAATTCTTAGTGGGAGAATGTTATAATTGTGATATGATAGCATTAGAATAGTGGGTAGGAAGGCTCGAGAAGCCCCTCCATGTATAAATATTTGTAATCTATGCCCAAATGAGGTTGTTGAGGATTATTATTACTATTGAGAGTTATGGAAGAGATGCAAGAACTCTTTGTAAGAATACTTTGTTGAATGAATATAATAGGAGAAGGTTACTTCCAAATATATGTACATGTTTTCATTTGAGTAATTGGGTAATGTCATTTTATTTTAATTTTGTGTTTTATATGCCTATGTGTACATTTGATGGTTAATTGAATGAACATGTAATGTTCTACCTCTTCTGTAGCACTGGTGCAAGGAGTGCACAATAGCCACACAAGGAATGCAAAGGCAGAGTCATTTTCAAAGTCAGAAGCTCAGAAGAGATAACGTGGAATTGTTCAAGATGAGTGAAAGGACTGCACATATACTCTCCAGAGTATAGGTGTTCTTTCTCCCATTTTGTATGACATTACGGTTATATTGCCACAGTCTTCCCAACAAAAAATGACAAAAATCCATAGGTATGACATCACATAGAACTTCATCATTATAACCACCTATCTTAAACTCAACCTTAAATTGTCAAATTACCATTACTTGATGTCCTTTCTGCAACCACGATACCTTGTATGGATTCAGATGTGCATTTGTCTCTAGATTCATATTTTCCACCATATTTGTGGATACTAAATTATTAGTAATTCCATTTTTTATGATCACCTTGCATACCCTCTCTCTGGTCTTGCAAGCAACTCTAAACAAGTTGTTCATCTAGAATAGTTACATCACTTCTTTCTCTAGTTTCATAATAACTTTCCTCATCATGAGAGATATCTCATCTTCGCCTACTTCTGCCTTCATCTCTCCCTCTACATTCCTCTTCTATACTTCATAAATGTGAGCTTATCCACCTCTCGTATTTTTCTCGTAGGACATTCCCAAGACACCTGCCATGTCTTTCCACAAGAGTAACACTTCACTTTTCCTCCTCTGCCTCTTTCTCTTCCTCTAGGAAAATATTTTCTTCCATCATAGTGTCCTCTTACATAAATTCCTCCTATTTTTGTCTAACTGTGATATCTTCCAGCTTCTGTCTAGGATTATCGAACTTTTCTTTGACTACTATTGTGCCTCTTCTTGGATTTTTTCCTTTCTTTCATTGACTCTTCTTTCTTGCCAACTTCTCTTTTTCTTTCAGGACCACCCAATAATCATCTTCTACAGTTCTTGTTGTCATAATTCTAATTTCATCCTAAATTTCATATCTCAAGCCATTAATGTACCTGGAAACCTTTTCTTCATCATTCTCTCTATGTCATGCTATGATATTCATCTTGTAAAACTCTTTGGTGTACTCTTTCAACGAAAACCCTTATGTATTAGGTTATGTATCTTTCTAAATAGATTCACTTGTTAATATTTGAGTATGAAATTATCGTTTAATTTAGCTACCATTCTATCCCAACTCTTAATTTTTGACTTACCTTTGCATATTTTTCAATTTGCAATTCATCCCACCATAACGTTGCATCTCCTTTCAATCTAGTCATCACATGCTTCACTTTATTTTCACCATAAATATCCGCATAATTGAATTACTTATCTAAATCACTTATCCAATCAAGAAATTCCTCCACATTTAAATTACCTTCATACATTGGGACCTCTATTTTTTCTATGGTTCCCATCTTGACAACAACTCTCGATAGTCGCTCCTCTGCTGCTTGTTCTCCTGCAACTTCTTCAACTTCTACATCTTGATTTTCACTTTCACTGACATCACCAACATAAGGTCCTCTTCTCTGCACTATCTCCATGGCATCCAACCTTGCACAAATTTGTCTCATCTCCTCTTCCATGGCTCCATTTACCACTGGTCTCTCCTTCCGTCTCCTTGGCGGAATGATTCCATGTCTTCTCCTTTCTATCATTTCCTGTTGTCTATAAATACCATGATATGATACCACTTGACACAAACCCCCAACACCTCCTAGGTCTCTTATGACTTCTTGGTCTAGGATTATTCATAGTATAAAGCCAAATCAACTCTTGGGCTCCTGTTGAACCCTTGAAAACTATGTTCCACGGGCCCTATCTTCTTCCCTACGTGAAAATATGCGTTTCTGAGGGTCTTAACATTCCAATAGAGTCTTCCACGTGACCCCAGGCCAAAAACGTGGGCCAATATTCACTTTTTTGAAGAATGTGGGACTTTAGATCTCCGGGCTTTGGTAAATCCAACAATAGCACACAATGTTCCGCATGAATGTCGAACTAGAAGACGGATGAACAAAGGGAAATATCAGCGGTCCTCAACGTTTGTCAAGATATACAACTCACAAGTATTTTAGGCCTCCTCGCTTCGAGATATTTACCCGCATTAATATGCAACTTCCCTAAATTCGTGAACTCCAAAGATGAAAATAGGACGACTGACGCTTGCCTCTAATCAATTGTTATGATTGGCTCTGGAACTCCGGACTTCGGGAGTTCTGTCTATTCCAACTTACAATACATCCAAACATCGAATCAATGAAGGATAGATCCACTCTCCATGTGTCCCTCTTCGATCGACGGTCAAGATCAACTCTGACCTTCAGGCCTTCAGGATTTTTCGACCCAAAATGAAATATGCCTCAATTCCTTCAAAGTACCAAATATCCCAACTCCAAGATCTACTGACACATGGCTCTCTGCATCGATGGTTAGGATTCTTTTTTAGCTTCATAACTTCAAGAAGCTTTCACGGCTTCACATCACATTCCAAATCTTCTGGATAATCAGACTTTTGAACTACTGTGGATCTATGGACACATGTCCCCAGAATTGGATAGTCTAGATCTTCTCTGATTCTCGAGACTTTTGGAAACAATCCTCCTTTGAAAAAAACACTTGAAAACCTCTTAATATGAAAAGCCCAAAGAACTTCAGGGGTTAACACCTACTCTAATTTCCCATCTATGACGGCTAGGAAAGGTTTACTCCTCCTCGAGCGGAGCTCATGCAATTGACCATAAAATTGAAATGGGTCTTCCTTCAAACACTTCTAGTTGTTATTTCTCTTGATATTTAACACTCAAGTGAATTGGGACTTCTGTGCACACCTTGCACTTCCTTGAAAACTTGATACTTAGAAATTTTTGGAAAATCTTCACATGCACTCCTTTCTCTCATCTTCTTCTTGGAGACTTTCTCAATGCTCGACTAAGTGTTGGCCATGTGCACAACTTGCAAGGGTCTTCAAAAATATGACCGGAATGTCATACATGATGAGAATATACTCATACATGATGGGTTGGGAAGACCATGGCAATATGACTAGAATATCATACATGATGAGAGAAAGAACAATTATACTCTGGAGAAAAATGGGTGTAAACATATGTTTCTACCAATATAAGATAAAGGAGTCAGAGAAGATTCTAGTCCAACTATACTTCTCATGAGTGGGAAGGAAATCCTCAAATAAGTAATACAGATTGACACCTTGATAGAATGAAGAAGTTAAGAATCAAGTCCAAGAATTATTGGATAAAGGTTTAGTCAGAGAGAGTTTGAGCCCATGTGTTGTACCAACAGTTTTGATTCCAAGGAAGGATGGAGGATGGAGAATGTGCACAGATTCAAGAGAAATCAACAATATAACCATAAGGTATAGATTCCTTTTACCCAGAATGGATGATTTGATGGTTGTTTTAAGTGGAGCTAGTTATTTTTCCAATATAGACTTGAAGAGTATTTATCATCATATAAGGCGGAGAGAGGAAGATGAATGGAAGAGAACATTCAAAATGAATGAAGGATTGTATGAGTGGTTGGTTATGTTGTTTGGTTTAACAAATGGACGAGTACATTTACGAGTTTGATGAATGAAGTACTCAAAGGTTTTATTGGTAAGTTTCTAATTGTCTATTTGAATGATATCTTAATCTTCAGTAAGATTGAAGGGGATCACTTGAGGTATTTAAAGATGGTCTTGAGGAAATTGCAGCAAGAGAACTTGATGAAATGTTATGTCATGAAAACAAAACTTGTATATTTGGGTTTTGTAATCTCTTCAAATGAGTTGAAGATGGATCAAAAGAAGGTGAGGGAAATCATCTATTGGACTTCTCCAAGAAGTGTATTCAAGGTAAGAAGTTTTCATGGATTGGCAAGTTTTTATAGTAAATCCATCAAGAATTTCAATAGCATTTGCACACCTATATTGGACACCATAAAGAAGGAGCATAAATATTTTAATTGGACAAAGGAATATGAAAAAGAATTTAGAGTGTTTAAAGAAAATATAACAGAAAGACCTATTTTAGTTTTTTCATATTTTAAGAAAACATTTAAGTTAAAATGTGATGCAATTGGAGTGGCCATTGGCCCAATTTGAAGTCAAGAAAACAAGTTTGTTTCTTATTTCAGTGAGAAGTTGAATGATGTCAAGAGGAAGTATTCCACATATGATAAGGAATTTTATGTTGTGATTCAAGATTTGAAAAAATGGAGGCATTATCATATTACAAAATATTTTGTTGTATATTATGATAATCAGGCATTGCAGTTTATAACCAGACAAGACAAGTTGAACCAAAGACATGCCAAATGGGTAGAATTCATGTAGAATTTTACTTTTGTTATTAAGGATATTAATGGAAGCACCAATTGTAAATGTTTTGAAACTGCACAAAATAGATCTAGCTAGAAAATACTACACACATTTGTAGAGAGAAATTGAGAAAGAAGAAGGAGAGAGAATGAAACAATTCTCATTAACTGTAATGAATAATGAATAATTTACACATGATATAATCTGTATAACTCAATGAATGCTCACTGGAGGAGAACCAATGTGCCATAGTTGTATTCTAGAGTGATATGGACACACACCAACAATTACGTGAGTGAAATTCCACCTAGTCTAGTATCTTAGGTAGTTACAAGAGTGAAGTGCCACCTAGCTGAGTTAACTAGTCAACTAGTCTTTAGTTAAATGACTGAACATAGTATAGTGAGGAGTAGATAAAGGAATGAAGGGTAATGTGACAATATAGTGATGATCCCAAGGAAAATGCACATTAGCATGGTGATGATCGCAATGTTGCATGGTGACAAAACCAATGAAGCATCTAGACTCAACTCAACTAGTCAAACTGAAGTGTCAACTAAAAGAGATTATTCTCCAAGTGGAAAATTCTCCCCTAAAATATAGGAGATTGGATAATGACTAATTATGACTAATAAACAAGTAAAAAATTTAGGAAAAATAAATCCTAGGTGTGTGTGAGGTAACTCCAACACCCCCCTTGAACATCACTATGGTGAAAATAAAGAATGGGTCCCGGAAACAAGACCATGTTAGCTACCTAAATACAAAAGATACACTGAAAATAAAGAGAGGAAAGAGGGAAAACCTCATGGGAAACCCCCCCCCCCTCAAGGCACAATGTATGGAAAAAGAAGAACTACAATTGTTAGGGAATTGTGTCCTTCACTCCAAGACGACTTCCTAGAGAATAAAACTTTTTCTCAGTGAAGGTCTTGGTGAAGATGCCTGACGTCTAGTCTTATAAAGGACATAATTGTAGGTCGATGATCCCCTCATGTACTAAGTCACATATGTAGTGCATGTGGATCTCGGTGTGCTTCGTTTGTTGGCTCTAAAGTAGATCTCTACAGAACTTCAGATTGCTCTAGTTGTCACACCAGATGAGGATTGTCCGATGAAACTGAATGCCCAACTCAGTGAGGAAATGTTGTAGCCACATAGCCTGAATGATTATGTTAACTACTCCTCTATACTCTACCTATGTTGAAGATAGATAAATGGCAACTTGCATATTGCTCAACCAACAAATAGGCCTAGAAGCAAGACTGATTGAGTAACCATATGTGGACTTGCGATCAATGTTATCACCATCTCAGTCAGAATTAGTAAAACGAATTAGATCTAATGTAGAGTCTGTTTCATAATGAATCCCAAAGGTGATGGTTCCCTGTATGTATCAGAGGATACACTTTGCAACATTCTGATGTAGCTCATGCGACTTCTACATGAACCTAAAAATTGTGCCAACTGCATAGGAAAGGTCTGGTATGGAGTGTGCGGGATACACAAATTTCCCCACTAGTTTTATATACAGTGTGTTGTGAACTAGTGGAATCTGCCTGCCATCATCAAGTTTGAATCCTGATAGGAAAGGAGTCGGAGCAGACTTACAGTCTGTCATGAGAAATCTATCAAGGAGATATCGTGCATACTTGGCCTGATAAATTTTGATGCCTGATGCATCATGAATGATCTCGAGTCCAAGGAAGAAGTGTAGTGGAACCATGTCCATCATCAAAAACCTGTCATGTAGAATCCTATTGACTACAACAATCGTTGAAGTCGAGCAACGAGTGATCAACAAATCATGAACATATAGAACTAAGATTAGAATTGAATCATCTGTCCTGAGAATGTAAACATTTGGGTCTGATTTACAACATACAAAGTTCTTTGACAATGGGTAGGAATCCATCTTGGCATACCATGCCCTTGGAGCCTGCTTGAGGCCATAAAGAGACTTCTTCAGTCAAAATACCAAAGATGAGTCCTGCATAAATCCCTGGGGGTGCTTCATATATATCTCCTCATCGATATCACCATGAAGAAATGCATTCTTCACATCCATATGATGGACTTCCCATCTGTTGGTTGCCGCAATGGAAAATGCTAATCGTATGGAATCCATCTTTGCTACTGGAGAAAAGGTCTCATCATAGTCAATACCATGCACCTGTTGAAAGCCTTTGGCAACAATCCTAGATTTGTATCTGTTAATTTGTCCATTCGTTACGCTCTTGGTCCTGTAGACCCATCTGCATCTGACAAGTTTCCTCCCAAAAGGAACGGGAACCAAATCTCAAGTATGGTTCTCAAGGAGGGAGTTGTACTGCTCCTGCATGACAGATTCCCAAAAGGTATTTCCAGTAGCCTCACCATAAGAGTGTGGATTTGAATACTGAACCAATAAAATACTCTTGGAGGGAAATGGTTCAGTGGCAGTGATTGCAACAATATGATTCTTGAAATCAGATCGAGTCCTCCTAGTATCAGCTAGATCACCAACGAGATCCCCTGCATCCTGAAGAGTAGTTTGTGCCCTCTTGGGCCTCTGCTCTGGCTCTGCAACTGCATATGAATTCTCTGACTCTGCATCTAACTATACTAACTCTTTATTCTAATCATCTAAGTCCTTTGAATCAAAACTTGCATATAGCATAGTTACCAACTTAACGAGAACTCTACAAGGTTCTCGTTTTTTGGGGGGTCATGTTTTGTACCCCGTTTTTAAAAATGGTGCTACTGGTAGCACCCTCCTCCCTTTTTAGGTGGGTTTTTGATATATTAAATTTTTGGATACATAAGGTTTCCACCTTTTTGTTTTTAAATGCTTGTATTTTCATTTATTTTCAAATTGTTCAAAAAAAAATTATTTTTTCTCAACGAAATTTTTTCATCTATTTTCAAACTTTTCTATTTTTTTTTTCATTTTTATTCAATGGTGTTTTTAATCATATTTACATGCTCCATCCATCCTTGAAAATGTTGTACACCATTTGTTTTTTTTTAAAATAATATTTTTCATATAATTATGTGTCCCTAATTAAGTTAGAATTCCATACTTTTTAAATATAGTGAAAAATATCATTTTTAACACATTGTTCTACCTTTACTTCAGTACATAGAAACTAATTGTAGTTAAATAACATTATTTTTAAATATTTACCAAAAATATATAATTCAATTTTTTTGGATCAATTAAAAAAAAAA
>JZKD02S2144790.1:1215644-1225669 GCA_000966675.3 Picea glauca
ACATTTAAATGCTGCAAAAGATTATAGAATGTTGGATCTAATATTAATACTAATGTTGTAAAGCAAGAATTAATGTGGTCACTTTATAATGTCAGTTTCATTCTATAAATAAACGTTGTAATCGATATAGAGTGTGGTATTATATTAGATATTAAATGTTGTAATGCCATTTAGAGTGGTCATGATAGAACGTCAGTTTCTTTTTATAATTAAAGGATGTAATTAAGTATAGAAGGTTGTATTTAATATTAAAAATTAAATGTTGTAATTTAGATTAAAAGATGCCATTAGAGCTTGCCATTTTTAATTCTGATGTAAATTGTTATTTTCAATTTAATGTCACCTATAACTATGATGTTATTCCATATGTTGACATCCTTAATCAATTGCTATCTTTAAGTATTGTCATTCATAATACTGATAGTTGTCATTTAAATTATTGCCCTTTTTAGTTATTGTCATTTAAATTTTATTATATTATTATAGATTTGTCATTCTTAAATCTGATGTAAATCGTCATGTTCGAATGGATGTCACCTATACTTATGATGTAATTCTATATATTGACATCCTTAATTAAGTGTTAGCTTTAATTATCGTCATTTGTAATACTGATAGTTTGTCATTCCAATTATGGCCCATTTTAATTATTATCATTTTAAATGTTATTATTTTACAGATTGCCACCTTTAGTTATGGTGTATTTGTTAATTTCAATTGATGATTACCTATAATTATGATGTTATTTTTAATGCATTATTATTGAACTTTATGATCATTGATGACATCGCATTGTGAGATCCTCATGTTAATTGAATGTTTTTACTTGGAAGGTCATTATCATTTTGGTGGTTGTAGCATATAAGAGGTATTGTAATTGTAGAATCTTGGTCCGGATAGGTGATATAACTAAAGGATGGTTAATATTTCATGACAGGGTTATTGTAATTTTTATTGGTGTTAACAATATATATAGTGCAATAGCTTGACTTACGCACAATAAATTACTCCAAGTTAGTAAATTAGGGTGGTTATTCATTTAAACCATGTTGAACTTGGGTGTTCATTGTCGGAGTCCTTTTTGTCGTATGCCATTCGTAAAGGACATAGTCGTCCTTCTTGTTTATGTTGCACTTGATAGTATTCAGTTGGTTGCTTGGTCGGTTGTGTCGGGTGGGATATAGTCACCCCCTGGTAGCCTTAGGAGACATGTCTGTGTGTGTGAATTTTCTGTGTAAAGAATCCAGTGCCGTATCAAGAGTCTCAGGCCCTTTAAAGGTAGGGTTTCCACTCTTGCAACAGACCTGACAGAGATTACTAGTTTCTGCCTGACCAGTCGGCCAGGAGCCTGTCTAATATTCTTTTGAGAAGACATAAGGCTAAAAGCCCTTCTTTTCTGTGAAGAAATAGTAAACTCTACTATTGGATTCTTCCATCTGTGAAGGTACTGTACTTAACACCTGGTGTCATTTTCTGCTTACAGCTGCTAGTTGTGCGTCTTATTTCTAGGGACGTTTATTGCTTGTTGTCACTGTGATATGTCGAGATCGTCTGTTTGTGTTCGTCCTGCCTGTGTCTTGTTCTAGGTCGGGTTACTAGTTTTTGCCTGAGCAGTCGGCCAAGAGCCTGTCTAATCTTCTTTTGAGAAGACATAAGACTAAACGCCTTGCTTTCCTGTGCAGAAATAGTAACCCTAGCACCATGGATTCTTCCCTCTGTGTTCTTACTGTGCACCCCAGTATGTCTCCATGTTTGTGTCATGCGCCTTATGCCTATGGTCGTATATTGTTGCAGTTACTCGTTGTGTGCCTTCAGTCTTCTTGTGCTGAACATCGTGGTTGCGTTTGGTTGGTTGTCGAGTGGCGACGTAGAGTCAAGAGTGTTTGTTAGTTCTACACACGTGCACACACCTTAAACAAAAAAATAATTTGCACCTGCTTTCATAGTTGTTGTCGTAACGAGGAGGGCATTACATATGGTATTAGAGCGGGCTCGACCCGTGACTTGGGATTCACTACAGCTTTCATTGACGTGATTGGATTGATTATACTGCTACTGATCGAGTGATTGTGTCCGTGCAGGTAATCATGGTTAGAGGACGTCGCGGAGGCAGACAACAGGGTGCTAGGGGAGGAGGTGTGATGCCTCCAGCAGCATCCACGCCTGAGGGGTCTAACCCCCAAGGAGGCGAGAAGGTTCTTGGACAGGAGCAGATCGCAGTTACCAATTTCGTGGGGATGATGAGATCTTTTCAGCGCATGTCAGAGGCGCTGATTAGCCGTTTGGACAAAGATGAGGCCAGGGCACCAGCACCTGCTGAGGTTCCGCCGCGCGCACCAGCCGTTACAGGTAGCATTCACCGTGAACTCGAGAAGGTGAAATTTCTCGAGTTCTTTGGTGCCCCAGACGGTGCAGCCGCTGAGGCATGGTTGGAGAATATGGCGATGTTCTTCGCACTTCGCAATTATACCTCCAACATGAAGGTCCGCATGGCGGTCTTTCAACTGAAGGGGAGCGCTCTTCTATGGTGGAAGACGCTCCTACCGCAGCTGAACATGGCCGTCGAAGACGTGTCATGGGAACTATTCGAAGAAGAGAGGTATCTTTCTGAGGAATTCATTGAGCATCAGCTCAATGAGTTCAATGCCTTACAACAAGGAGGTCGTAAAGTGCTCGAGTATGAGGCACATTTTATGGAGCTGCTTCGGTATGCTCCGCACCTTAACACAGAGAAGCTCAAGGTCAACAAGTTCGTGTTTGGCCTTAACGGTAGCCTGCGTGCAAGGGTTAGGATCTTGATGCCTCAAACCTTGCACGACGCTGTCCAAAAGGCCCTCATAGCAGAGGAGGAGCTTATCAGTGGGGGTCAGACCAGGACTCCATCAAGACCAGCAGGACAAGGTTCCACTGGTACACCGCAACATCAGACACCGACGAGACATACATCGGGTTATCGTGGCTTCGAGAGGGGATCCACGTTCACTACACCTCGACGACCGCCGTCTCAACAACGGACACCTTATCGAGGGCCACAGCAGCAGCAGCAGCGTCGCCCGCAGCAACAGCAGTTTAGGCCTATTCAGCAGAACAGAACAGGTTTCCAAGCCAGTGGGCCGTCATCTTCTACTTCGGGTACCCGGACTACTGGGCCGAAGAAGGGGTGTTGGACGTGTGGGGAGCCACACTACCAGCACGACTGTCCTGTGGAGAGGACCAGAGTGTCCAGATCAGCCGGACCCACTACAGTGGGAGATATGGGCAAGGCCCATCGGATTCATGTAGCGGTGAATAACCGCCAGGCAGAGCACCAGTCGACTGTGCTTGAGACGACAGGTATTGTCGCTGACCAGACCCTCAGTATTTTGATAGACCCAGGAGCTACTGAGAGTTTCATTTCTGGTGCAGCGCTAAAAAGGATTAAGGTAAAGGCAGTCGAACAGGACGAGTTTAGCTTCATAGAGATGGCTTCTGGAGCCAAACAAAAGGTTGGAGGAAAGGTTACGGGCTGTGCCCTTAACCTGTGAGATTTTTTCACAAGGGTCAACTTGTACGTCACGATCTTAGGGTCTTATGATGTTGTGGTTGGTATGGATTGGTTGGAATCCGATGAGGCGATACTCAACTGCAAGATGAAACGGTTGAGCTTGATCGATGATGAAGGACAGAGACGAGTGATTTTAGGACGGAACCAGTGAGTATCCCTGAGGTTCGTCTCTTCCTTACAGTTACGGAAGAGTAGGCGCAAGGGGTGAAAGATTTATGTGATCCTTGCGCTAAATGAAAATGGAGTAGCAGAAGGTCTAGAACACCTTCCGGTGGTGAAGGAGTTTGCGGACGTATTTCCAGAGGAGTTGCCTGGGATGTCGCCAGAAAGAGAATTGGAGTTTACTATAGACCTGAAACTAGGGACCGAACCGATAGTAAGAACTCCTTATCGGATGTCGACCCCGGAGTTGCAAGAGTTAAAAATTCAACTGAAGGAGTTGTTGGACCTAGGACTGATACGTCCTAGTGTGTCACCGTGGGGTGCACCGGTTATTTTCATTCAGAAGAAGGACAGATCGTGGAGGATTTGCATTGACTACCGTCAACTGAACAAGGATACGATGAAGAATCAATATCCCTTACCAAGAATCGATGATCTGTTCGATCAAATGAAGGGTGTGACACTGTTCTCCAATATCGATTTGTGATCAGGGTATCACCAGTTATGGATCAAGGAGGATGACGTCCCTAAGACCGCTTTTAAGACAAGATTTGGACATTACGAGTTTATTGTTTTACCGTTTGGATTGAAAAACGCCCCAGGGGTATTCATGAGTTTGATGAATGGGGTGTTCCGCGATTACTTGGAAAAGTTCGTCCAAGTATTCATTGACGATATTTTGATCTACTCTCGGACGACAGAGGAGCATGACGAGCACTTGCGCTTGGTACTACAATGTTTGCGAGAGCACAAATTGTATGGGAAGTTGTCCAAATGCTCTTTTTATCAATCGAGGATTCACTACTTAGGGCATGTCATCTCCGGCGAAGGTATCACCGTGGATCCAGCCAAGGTTGAGGCTATTRTGGAATGGCCTATGCTGACAAATGTCACAGAAGTGCGTAGCTTTATGGGTTTAACAGGATATTATCGACGGTTTGTCGACGGATTTTCAAAGATAGCAAGTCTGATCACGGAATTGCAGAACAAAAACAAGAAGTTTGTTTGGACAGAGAAATGCGCGGAAGCATTTCAGAGGCTAAAAGAGTTTTTTACGACAAGGCCGATACTAAAAGTCCCTGACATGGACGCAGACTTCTTGGTATGCACTGACGCATCCAAGGAAGGTTTAGGCAGAGTCTTGATGCAAGACGGACGAGTGATTGCTTACATTTGGAGAAAACTGAGAAGGCATGAGGAGAATTACGTGATGCACGATTTGGAGTTATTAGCCATCGTTTATGCCTTGAAGGTTTGGAGACACTACCTTGTTGGACGAAAATTTGAATTAAAGACTGATCATTGTGGACTACAACACATTTTCACGCAGAGCAACTTGTACGGGCGACAACGGCGTTGGTCGGAATTGCTTAGCGAGTACGAATTTGAGATTACTTACATAAAGGGAACAGTGAACCGAGTGGTGGATGCTTTGAGTCGGAGGCCATGCATCTTTTTGGTGTTAGCTCTTCAGACGAATCTATGTGAGAAGATTCTCACTTTACAGCATGACGATGACTGGTACAAAGAAGTCGAGGATTTTATCGGACAAAGAACAATGATGGTACCACGATATGAGGGATTTTATTTTCATAGCGATGGGTTATTGAGGTTTAGAGGTCAGATTTACGTGCTGCCAAACGACAAATTGAGGATGTTGATCCTGAGCGAGGCTCATAGAGCAGTTTAAATGGCTCACCCAGGAGTCACGAAGATGAGGGCAGACCTTAAGCCCTTGTTCTTCTGGAAAGGAATGAAGGACGACATAGTCAACTTTGTGGCTAGATGTCTCGAGTGTCAGCAGGTAAAGGCTGAACATAGACACCCGACAAGATTACTTCAACCACATGCCATTCTGGAATCGAAATGGGAAGTCATTTCGATGGATTTTATTGTTGGATTGCCACTGACGGCAAGGAGACACGACTTGATTTTTGTAGTAGTAGACACTCTGACGAAGAGTGATCACTTTATTCCTGTGCATACGATGTATCAGGCACCAGACATAGCGAGAGTTTTCATCAGTGAGATTGTGAGGCTGCATGGCGTGCCTAAAAGGATTATATCCGATCGAGGATCGGTGTTTACTGGACGATTTTGGACGAGTTTCCAAGAGGCCTTGGGAACTCAACTTAACTTTAGTACTGCATATCACCCAGAGATGGACGGACAGACCGAACGAATGAACCATACCTTGGAATACATGTTGCGCATGTACGTGATGGACCAACAAAAGCGTTGGGAGGAATTCTTGCCACTAGTAGAGTTCGCTTACAACAACAGTTACCAGAGCACCATTAAGATGGCGCCTTTTGAGTTCCTTTATGGACGACCATGTCGAACGCCCTTGAGTTGGGATCGGCTTGAGGATAGGGTCCTGGTGGGACCATAAGCAATCCAAGAAATGGAAGAGAAAATGCAAACCATAAGACAAAGGATAAAGAAACGCAGGATCGACAGAAGAGTTATGTCGATGCGCACCGAGTCGACCGTAGTTACGAGTTCGGCGATCGAGTCTTCTTGCGGGTTAAACCGCATAAGAGTTCGATCAAGTTTGGAAAGGGAGATAAACTCTCTCCTAGGTTCGTGGGACCTTTCGAGATTGTGGAGAGAGAGGGTCCTGTGGCCTATCGACTAGCCTTGCCTGATTCGTTGAGGTGTATGCACGATGTTTTTCATGTATCTATTTTGAGACATTATATTAGTGATCCTACACATGTGATTGACATGAGTTCCTTGCAGGTATTGGATGAGGGAGCGCTCACGGCTGAGCCAATCCACATTTTAGATCATCATGTTCGACAGTTACTACGTCGAACGGTAGATCAGGTCCAGGTCTAGTGGGACAGCTATAGTCTGCACTCAGCGACCTGGGAGGACGCATATGAAATGCGCCAACAGTTTCCATTTTTGTTTGATAGATAGACTTATGATACTGTGGCACTTATGATGCTGTGGTACTTTTATTTCGGCATTTATACTGAGAAACTTCGGGACGAAGTTTAGACCAAGAGGGGGTGTATGTAACATCCCACTCTGGCGCACTGATAAAACCTATTATTTGAGGACACTTGCTCGCACGTGATCTGGACCTTTCTGATGTTAAAACATATATAATCGATGATGATGCATTATGACAGATGACGTGATGTTTTACTATTGTATATACAGGTGCTATTGACTCAGTTTATTTGAGTGTGCAGGGTTTTTGACCTGGAGGATGCCGAGGCATTGACGGTACCCTTGGACTCCGAATTGAGTCAAGGAGTGTGATATTGAGTTGATTTATTTACCATGATATTTATTGATTTGATGATATGTTGTTGACATGTTCTAACATGATGGTTGATGATGCAGGCTGATGATAACTTGCCGACCAGACTCACATATGGAGTAAAGGGGCCACACATGATTTCCAGAGAGGTCAGGGAGAGGTGTGGACAGTAGCCCTGCCACAACCTACTAGCACTCCCGCCGTGGCTCGAACTGTAGGTTAATGATTGCCTAGTTCGAGAGGATCCGTGATGCCATGAGGGAAGACTGCGACAGTCGCTCGCGATGATTCTAAGGGGCGTGCAATAAGGCAGGGGCCTTATTCCTTAGATCCCTTAGTATCCCACAAGTTCACCTGATAGAGTGTTGACTCCAAGGGTTATAGATGTCTACCAAACATTCAAGACGGCGAGTGGCACCCTTGGAGCACGTGGTGCATCCTGAAGGGCACATCGCACAAAAGAAACACACGTTGGTGAGTGGCACCCTTGGAGCACGTGGTGCATCCTGAAGGGCACGTTGCGCAATAGAAGCAAACGAGGCGAGTGGCACCCTTGGAGGACGTAGTGCATCCTGAAGGGCACGTCACATTGATGAGGATGATGAGACAACCTAGATGACCCTAAGACCTTAACACCTTAATAATTTCTCAAAATGACTCCCCTAATGAGTTGTCGCCCAGTTCAATCTAAACCTAAATTTAAAACATCTCAAAGATAAAAATTTGATAAGCCCTAAGAAAAGATCCTACAAAAATAAACATAAGGGCGTAAACTAAAACCCTCCTATGTGTTAGTTAAAGTCTTCTTAAATTAAGGGGGGGTAAAGTAATGAGGGGGATAAATTAATTGAAACCCTTGGTTTTTAAATTTTAAAGAAGAATTAAAATTATTAAAGTGTGGGAGTATAAAAATTTAGGATTTTAAAAATATAATGAAAAGGTTAATAAGTGCATATATCTTATTGGGTTTTAAAAAAAAAAGGGGGGAAAGGAACAATTAATAGAAATAAGGAAACTTGTATTAAAGGAAACTTAATAATGGAAAGTAGGAGACATAGGGTAAAAAGCGAAAAGGAATCACCATTTAAGGAGTTACTAAAAATCAAAAACTTCATTTTAGGAAAGTTATTAAAAGATGAGAGGGGATCTAGGAACCCTAGGAGTAATTTTAGGAGCGACTTTAGGGGGGGTTGAGGGAAATGAGTCTTTTATTTAAATAAAAGAAAATAATTTTGGAGAAACATGGGGGACGAGTGACACTTGGACGACAGAGAATTTTTAGAGGTTGTCATTAATAAAATTAAATTAATAATGATTTAGGAAATTAGGTGGGTCTCAAATTCCTATTTATGAAGGGGAAAAGAAGGAAGAGGGATGAACGATGAGCGTAATGTTACACTGTCGGATTTTGGCTTGACTGTTTGCTTGTGAGGAGTTGGGAATTTCTCAGCTGTGTTGGAGTGGTAGCTCAGCCTTGAAGGCGAGCTGAGAAGCTAGTCTTATCTCTGGATCTTGTGTGGCCCCTTTGCGGCTCGAGAGGCTAAGGGGGAAGCAGAGTACCCCTAGCGATTGGCTGGGAGGTACCGGTGAGCTTTCTATAGTCGACAAGAAGGAGCGGGAAGGAGCGCGAGACATCGATCGAGGAGGTCGCAAGGAAAAAGGTACGCGCGTCATTTAGTAGAGTAAAATGCATTAGGTTATGATTAGATCTTCTTATGTAATGGAAATATAGATGGATGAATGTTTAATTTCAATCTATGCTGGTTTTCGTTGGGCTAAATGGTCGTTCTTTCATTGCTTACATCCAGCAGATTGTTGTGTTTTTAATGTTGGTGCAAAATTTTACTGTCACCTTGAGTAATCCTCCAGCCTTGAATTTATCTTTTCTTCTCCATCCCCTCCGACAAATTTCACTGTGTATTGTCATGCTGAAACACTCGTTCGGCAACTTCGTTTGGAATGGTTACTGCGTCGTAGTTCTGAAATTCTTGTTGGGTTAAATCGTTAATGAATTGGGTTTCTGGAATTTTTGATTTTGTATCTCGTGTTGTTGATGATGATAGAACACGTTTGGGGAAGAAGATTTACTGTGGGCGTTTTACATTTTGTGGTTGGGCGTTTTAAATGGCACTCAGGGTAATTATTTGGGGCGTTTGATCTGCATTTTAAATGCTTAAATGGTTCGTGTCTTACTGAAATATATCTGGGCATTTGATCTGCGTTTTAAAGGTTTAATGGTCTGCGTTTTGCTGTATATCTTGGGCGTTTTTTGGCATTCATTGTATGCGTTGGGCAGTAGTGTATTGGGCATTTTTATTTTTGACAGTGGGCAGATAGCATATTGGGCGTTTTTATCATTGACAGTGGGCAGTAGTGTATTGGGCGTTTTATCATTGATAGTGTGCAGTTAGTGTATTGTGCATTTTTATCATTGACAGTGGGTAGTTAGTGTATTGGGCGTTCTTATATTGACAGTGGGAAGATAGTTGTTGGGCATTTTTATTATTGACACTGGGCAGTTCGTATATTGGGCAAATTTTTATTTATATATAGTGGGCAGTCATTAGATGGGGCGTTTATATACTGTGCGTTCTCTTGATTACAGTGGGAATTTCGGCGGTGGGCACTTCAGTTATAATATGCCGTCTTCCGTTGTGAATGTCTGTCATTTCGTTTTACATTTCTGTCACTCCTTTTTACCACCGTCATCTAGTTGAGTCGATTTTGGGCAGTGGCGGGAATCCGTGAGGTGGGTTGCTCTAAGGCCACCGGTTGTGATTCAATGACAAAGTAAAACCCAATTACCAAATGCATTTATAAATTGGCTCCCTTCTGATTGTGTCCTCATGATCTCTCATCGATCGTTTAACCTGGCAATCCGTTTTGTCTTCTGGCCATCGTTTTATCTTCTGGCAACTGCTGTGGAATGATTCACTTATTCTGGGAGTTTTGTCAAGTATCTGTAGTTGTTTTCAAGGTTGTTTTGCTCAGGAAATTGAAGGATGGTCCCAGATATATTTAAGGGTTGCGATTTATTCAATGTGC
>JZKD02S2144790.1:1234008-1247794 GCA_000966675.3 Picea glauca
TTTTATTTTTTATTTTTAACCAAAAAAAAAATTAGTTTTGTCTTAAATTATTATTTTCCAACCAAATTTTAAATTGTTTTCATTTCATTTTAGTTTTTCTTTGGTTTTCACAATTTTGTTAAGGTTTGTTGTTTTTTTTTTAAATTTGGATTTTGAATATATTTTTTAAATGTATTTTTATCTTCATTAAAAAATATGTTTGTGAAGATTTTCTCTTTTCTCTTTATTTATTTTTTAATGTAAATTTAAGAAAAAAAAGAGTTAGTAAATAAATTTTCAAGTGACCATTTAGGATCCAATTTTAGGTTTTTTATTTGTGTAGTGATTTGTTGTCCATGCCACATTTTGAATTAGGTCATAATTAGCTGTAATTTTAACGTTTAGAAAAAACATTTTGCTTTAAGTAACATCATGTTTTTATTTAGGTGTTGATTTTAAGGTTTTTCTAAGCAACTATTTTATGTTTTAAGGCCATGCTTGAAAAAAGTTGTAATTTTGGCTCGGTCAGAAAAATTGGTGCTACCGATAGCACCACTTTTTGATTTGGGGGTTGATTTTAAAATGTATTTGAGAAGCCATTTGATACTTTAAGCGCATGCTTGAAAAAATTTGTAATTTTGACCCAGTTACAAAAAATGGTGCTACCGGTATCACCACTTTTGATTTGGGGGTTGTTTTTCATGTTTTTTATGAAAAAATATGATTTTTAAGGGCTAGAGTTCTCGTTTTGAGGTCACACTTCTCATTAAGTTGGTAACTATGTTATATGAAGAAGAGTCGGCATGTGCATGCTCATCATCTCAGACAGGTGGATGAATGAAGGTGATTGTATGGGGCTCCTCAGGTGCATGCAAGACACATTCCTCGAGTTGGACACTTCGCTCAATGATGAGCCAGTGCAAGGAAAGATCAATAAGTCTATATCCCTTCACACCGTCAAGGTATCCAAAAAAAAATACACCCACTTCGTTGTGGATCAAGTGCCTTCCTCTTTTCAAAGGGAATCTGGGCCCATGCACATGAACCAAAAATACGAAAGCGGGTCACTTTCAGTTTGAGGCCGCTCAAAGCCTCATAGGGGGTCTTATCCTTGAACAATCTATGGCAAGATTTGTTTTGGATGTATGTTTTACAATTAAGTGCTTCGGCCCATAGTCTCTATGGTAGTGACTTTGCATGCAACATGCAAGATCCCATCTCCTTTAGAGGTCTATTTTTCTGCTCAAAAACTTCATTTTGCTACAGAGTATAGGGAACTATGTGCTGCAATTGAATCCCTTCCTCATGGAAAATATTATGGATCTTATGATTGAAATACTCTCCCCCATTATCAGTTCGAAGGACTTTGATTTTCTTTCCGGACTATGTCTCAAAAAGGGATTTGAAATCTTTGAGGTGTTGAATGACCTTAGATTTTTGCCCGAGAAAGTAAATCCATGTAAAACATGAGAAATCATCAACAAAAATGAAATCAAACCTCTCTTTTTTTACCGATGGTTGTAGAAAAGGACCCATGAGGTCACTATGGATCAGATCTAAAGGCACGGGAGCTATCTGAGACTTTCCTTTTTCGAATTTCTCTTGAGCATGTTTTCCAAGAACACATCCCTCACATGCTCCCTAGGAGAAATGGATTTCCGGTAGACCATGAACCAGTCTTTTCTTGATAATTTGTTGCATGTATATGAAATTCAAATGTCCAAACATTTCCTGCCATATCCTACTACTTTCATCGACATGAGTAAGTAGTAAAGCAGAATCTGGTTCAATAAATTCAGAAAATGTATACAATCTAGACTGATGATTTACCTCACTGGTAGCAATCCCGGAGTTGGTTTGCATGTCATATATGTCCACGTAATTTGGTGTGAATATGACTTTATTTCAAGTGCCAAAATTTGTCAGCTGATACATGGAGAGAAGGTTGACGAAAAGTTTGGGAACGTGCAACACATTCTCGAAGATTTTGTTGGTGAGTTCAATCCTTCCTTTCCCAGTGACTTTCACTGAAGAGTTTTCCCCCATCATAATAGGAGTACCTTTGAATTCATCCAATGAAGAATAGACTACTTTTCAGGCAGCCATGTGATGTGATTCTCCTAAATCTATGATCCAAGCATCGAGAGAGGAGTTTATGGAAATCAGGGCATGGATAAAATTTCCTTTCTTGGGATTCTGATATTCTGGCTTCTTCTTCTTGGGACCCTCGGGGATTTGATCTCCAAGGTTGTTTTTCTGAAGTATTTGAGTCATTAAATATTTTTTTTCTGCATGCATGCGGATTCTAGATGGAATCCTTTGTGACAGTACATGCATTTCTCCCCTTTCCTTCCCTTTTCCCCTTTGGATCCCAAGGCATCAGTGAAGGGTTTTGAGTACCCTTCCTTCTTCATATTTCCATGATCTTTCTCTTTTCCTTTATATTTAGAGTTATGATATTGATGGCTTCCATCTTGCACAGTAAGTGCATGCACCTTTGGGCCTTTGATTTCCCCCTTGTTGATGAGCTTGGTTTGCTCTTGTGTCATGGATTTGATAAAGTACTCAAGAGAAGGCATCTTCCAGGTGGCTCCAAAGGTGAATCTGATCGAATGGAATATGAATAGAAACAAAGATAATTTAGGAACAAGTTTGGAGAGAATGGTGAGAACCATTTGTTTATCTTCCTTAGATTTATCAAACCTGCAAGCTTTGAGTTGCGATAATAAATACTTAAATTTTGTGAAGAAATATTGGATATTATCCAAGATTTTTGGATCCAATGTGAACAATGTCACCTACAGCATGTGTCCCCTCATCTCATCATATTTTACAAAGATACATTTCAAGGTGGTATAGGCTTCATTGGGATTCTTACAGGAAGATATGTGAAAAAGGAGATCGGGAGAAATAAGACTACAAATTGTTCTGAAACTTTCATCCATTCAATTTAAATACTTGTATTTTTCTATGGATGATGTCGGTTCTGTGTCTATATTCAATTTTAGCCTGTACAATACTCTATTTCGAAAATGTATCACTTTTTTCTCCTTCCATGCAAAGTAGTTGTAAGGTGTAAAAATGAATTCTTTTGGGAAATCCATATTTCCACTGTCTTCAATCTTTTGTACCTGCAAAACAAAATTGGTGTAGTTTTTTCTTAGCAGTCTATAAGCTCTAATACCATTTAAATGTGTTGAACCTAAACATAATATATATATCTAGAAAATACTACACATGTTTGCAGAGAGAAATTGAGAAAGAAGAAGAAGGAGAGAAAGAATGGAAGAATTCTCATCAACCATAATGAATAATGAATAATTTGCACATGATATACTATGTATAACTCAATGAATGTGCAATGAAGAAGAACCATTATTCCATAGTGCTATTATAGAGTGATCTAGACACACACTAACAGTTACAGGAGTGAATTTCCACCTAGTCTAGTCTCTCGGGAAGTTACGGGAGTGAACTCCTAGCTAGCTCAGTTAACTAGTCAAATAGTCTTCAGTTAACTGATTGAAGAAAGTGTAGTGAGGAGTATATCAAGGAATCGAGGGTAATGCACCATTCTGGTGATGATCCCAAAGAAATTTCCCATTATCATGGTGATGATCCTGATGTTTCATGGTGACAAAACCAATGCAACATCTAGACTCAACTCAACTAGTCAAACTGAAGTGTCAATTGAAAGAGAATATTCTCCAGGTAGAATATTGTCCCCTAAAATATAGGAGACTAGATAATCACTTATTATGACAATTAAACAAGGAAAAACCTTATGAATAATTAATCCTAGGTCTGTGTGAAGTAACTCCAACACTAACAAAGTTGTATATGCTTTGAGCATGAGATGTTTGATCTTGCATGAATTTCATGTGAAGACCTTGGGATTTGAACACATCAAGGAGATGTATCAAGAAGATCCATATTTAAAAGAGGATTATGAAGCATGTGAGAAACCTTTACTGAGGGAAAAACCAATGGAATTAATATATTATCCAAGGTGGATTTTTATTTAAAGGAAATCAGTTGTGTATCCCGAAGTACTCAATGAGGGATAACTTGTTGAAGTAAAAACATAGTGGAGGTTTGGCCAGACACTTTGGCAATGATAAAATATATGCACAATTGAATTATCCGTATTTTTGGCTACGTATGAGGTCTTATGTGAATAAATTTGTGGACATATGTAGAATCTACCTGTATGCTAAAGGAGAGCAACAAAACACTTGATTGTATCAGTCATTTCCTATTCCGGACAGACCATGGGATGTTATACGCATGGATTTTGTTCTGGGATTTCCTAGAACACAGAGAGGAAGTGGTTCAATTTTTGTAGTGGTTGAAAAATTTTCAAAGATGGCACATTTCATTCTATGTCAGAAAACCAGTGATGTTACTCATACAAATTTTTTTTTTTTCAAGGAGATTGTGAGATTACATGGATTTCCAAGGAGTATAGTTTCAAACAAAGACACTACATTTATGGGACACTTTTGGAGAACATTGTGGAGGAAGTTGGGGAAAAATATTTGTTTCAGTTCAGCGTATCATCCTCAAATGTATGGACACACTAAAGTGGTAAATTGGATTTTAGGGAACTTGTTGAGGAGTTTGGTCACTAATCATAATTTTCAATGGGATTAAATTCTTCCCCAAGAAAAGTTTTCACATAATGACTCACAAAATAGGAGCACTAGTAAAATCACATTCCAAATAATGTATGGAATGCATCCAAGAGGAATTTCATTGCTAAGATATTTGGGATGAGGTGAGTTATGAAGTGTAGGAGTAGAATAAGTTTCCGCAGAGATGCAAAATTTTCATGATCAGATTAAGGAACAACTACAGAATAGAAACCAGAAGTACAAAACCCGAGTAGACCAGAGAAGAAAAGAGGTAAACTGTGAAGTTGGAGATGAGGTTTTGGTACATCATAGAAAAGAGATATTTCCAAAAGGAAAGTAAAACAAGTTGAAGATGAAGAAGATAGGGCCATGATTATCAGATTGAATTGCCAAAAAACATTGGAATATCACCCATATTCAATGTAGCATACATGTATCCTTACAGGATGGATGATACAGATGGTGAGGAGGAGATTCAGTAGAAACAACAGATGCCCATAGTAGAGAAGCCACATATAGAGAAGATTCTAGATCAGAGGGTTGCTAAGAAGACCAAAAGAAAAAATTATTATGAATACCTGGTTAACTGGAAAGATCTTACCGTAGAAGATGTCATTTGGATAACTGATACTGATACAGAAAAGCATGTAATGAAAATGCAAGAGCTCATGGAAAGGATTCCATGAATCTTTTTGTCCATAGGAGTATGATGCAGGAAAAACATCATCAACATTCATCAAGGTGAGTGGAGGACATTTCAACATCAAGCATGCATTCAAAATGCTTTGGGATCCAAAAGGAGAGTGCATCATTTTAATATTTTGAAAAGATTGTAATAAAAGAGATTTTAATGTTTTTAGGATTGAGCCATTGTATGAAACTGAAAAGGATTGTTATGCCTTTAATAAGTTGTAGGATTGTACATGTATTGAGCATTGACTCGTATCTCAGTTGTAAATTCCATTTATTGTAATAATCCTTAGTGGGAGAATGTTATAATTTTGATATGATAACACTATAATAGTGGGTAGGAAGGATCAAGAATCCCATCTGTGTGTAAATATATGTTATATATGCCCAAATGAGGTTGTTGAGGATTATTATTGCTATTGAAAGTTGTGGAAGAGATGCAAGAACTCTTTGTAATAATACTTTGTTGAATGAATATAATAGGAGAATATTACTTCCAGATCTATGTACATGTTTTCCTTTGAGTAATTGGGTAATGTCATGTTATTTTATTTTTGTGTTTTATATGCCCATGTGTTCATTTCATGGTTAATTGAATGAACCTGTAGTATTCTGTAAGTTCCAATTATTTCTACTCTAAAGTATTGATTCAAGGAGTGCACAGTATCCATGGAAGGAGTGAGAAGGTAGATTTGTTTTCAGACTCAAAAGCTCAAAAGAGATAACGTGAAATTGTTTAGGGTGAGTGCAAGGAGTGCACATATACTCATCTGATTATAAGATCTCGAGAAGACCCTTGGAAGGTGTGCATAGGGCCAACACTTATTCAAGCATTGAGAAAGTCTCCAAGAAGAAGACGAGTGAAAGGAGTGTGTGGGAATATTTTCCAAAAATCTCTAAGTATCCACTTTTCAAAGAAGTACAAGGTGTACGCAGAAGACCCAAGCCATTTGAATGTTAAAGATTAGGAGAAATAGTGACCATAAGTCTTTGAAGGGATACCCTCTTCAATTTTATGGTCAGGTGGATGAGATCCACTCGAGGAGGAGTAAACCTTTCCTAGTCATCAGATATGGGAAAGTAGCTTGGGTGTTAACCATTGAAGTCCTTTGGACGTCGTATATTCGAAGGTTTTCGTGTGTTGTGTTCAAATGAGGGAAGTTTCCCCAAGTAATAGGAAATGGAGAAAATATGGACCATCTGATTGTGGGGACACTTTCCATAGATCTAGAGTAGTTTAGAATTTTGGCTATCCGAAAGAGTTGGAATGTGATTGTGGACGTGTGCAAAATTCTCAAAGTTTCGAAGCCCAGAAAAAATACTAATCATTGGCGTAGAGAGCCATGTGTCATTAGATATTGGAGTTTGGATATTTGGTACTCGAGAGGAATTGAAGAATATTTCATTTTGGGTTGAGAAATACCAAAGTCTTGAAGTCCAGAGTTGATCTCGACCCTCGATCCAAGAGGGACACATGGAGAGTGGATCTATCCTCCACTGATTCGATGGTTGGATTAATTGTAAGATGGAACAACCAGAACTCCCGAAGTCTGGATTTCTGAAGCCAATCATAATCATTGATTAGAGGCAAGGGACAACCATATGATTCAAATCTTTGGAGTTCATGAATTCAGATAATTTGCATGTTAATGAGGGTAAATCTCCCGAAGCATGGAAGCCCAAAATACGTGTGATTCATAGATCTCTATAGACATAAAGCTCTCCCTTTGTTCGGTCATCTTCTAGTTCGATGTTCGAGAGGAACATTGTGTAATATTGTTGTATTTCTTGAATCCTGGACCTATGAAGTCCCAAATTCTTAGGAAAAGTGAATATTGACCCACGGTTTGGCTTGGGGTCATGTGTAAGACTGTTGGAATGTTAGGACCCTCGCGAATGCATATTTGCACGCAGAGAATATGATAAGGCATGTGGAACATAGTTTTCAAGGGCTTGGTAGGAGCCTGAGAGATAATTTGGCTCCATACTATGAACGATCCTAGACCAGGAGGTCATGTAAGCCCCACGAGGTGGTGGGGGTCTATGTCATAATTTTTTTAAAACATTACATATCATATTTATGATAAATGTAGTAAGTAATTTTGAAAGGTACAAATAAAAATGTTTGTAAGATTGTGTGTTGTATATCTTTTCTTGAAGATACAATATTATCAAATAAATGGACAATTATATTCGATATAAATGAAGCATTGTTACACATGAAATTCATGAAATATCATTACAAAACAAGTCATTGAAGAAAAATATAGAAATTGATACACATACACTAATTTATTTTATATGGGTTTGGTTTAAATAAATCTTTGAATAGTTCCTTAGTATTTTTTAGTATGGTTTATGGACATCTACACAATAGAAAAATGTGAATGCTTTTTTTTCCATTTTTATTTGATAAATCTAGATTCTAACTAGAGAAATTTAAATCCATACTAACACAAGATGATTGTGACACCATATGAAGAAAGGGTTATGTTGGACCTGTTATTAATATGTGTGTATATATCAAACCTTTAAGTAAACTATAGGATATCTTGAAGGGTTCTTATGATGCTAGAAACACAACGATTGTAGATGATTGAAAAGAAAAACATGTTTTTAATGATAAAGGGAAATCAATAACTTCAAAAAAGGATATAATTGTGATGTTGTGAATTACACATATTTGTTGGATTGATTTTGACTTTTCTTTTTGATGTGAGATATATTATAGAAATGCATGGAACTATTTTTCTAAATAATGAAATCATATTTTTCTTAATGGGTTCAATATGTGACAATTCTTTTATGGCTAACGAGGTCTTCATATTTTTATATATTCACTTTCGTGACTAATTTATTATATATGAGGTGTAACCACCTTTAAAATTTATGAATGATATAGATTAAATGTGATGAAAAATTAAGTGCAAAATTGGGGTTTTCAAAGTAGAAATCAGATTCTAAAAGTTCTAATATGAGATTCCAAAAGTGCAAAATCATTGCTAAAGTGCCAATACTGATTTTCAAAAGAAAAAAATCATAGTTCAAAAATTCCAATATTGTCTTTCAAAAATGAAAAATACGATTATGAATGTGTGGGTACTAGATTTAAAAACTGAAAATTCCAGTTTCAAAAATGCCAATAGAAAATCAAAAAGTGTAGATTGGAATTTGATATTGACAATTTTGGAACCAGATTTTGCTCTATAAAAACCCCTATTTTGGACATTAGGACGACTATTTTTGGCTATCTTCAAAGGGTCTTTGAATAGAAAAAATCGAAATTTAATGAAAAGTGATTCTTTCTTTATGTTGTTGTTTTCATACAAAAAGTTAACAAAAGTGATTTTATTGGATTTGATTTCAGAATTTTATCTTATCAATATTTACTAACAATTCAAATGAGGTAGAAAACAAATCTTCGAGAGATTTTAGGAACTTGTTAAGACCAGTGGGGCACCTCTCTAGAATAAAAATATTATTTTCATAAAGAAGAAGGAAGATGAATATTCTAGCGAATGTAGTGTCAAAAACCTACTTTTTCCAAACATGCCTCTAATTTGTGAATATAAATGCCAAAAAGGGTAGAGGTAAATGGAAAACACTTAAACCCTATATTAAAACAAATATATTTTGGTTGACCCTCACTATTATTGAACATAGAAATAAGTTTCTCATAGAACCTTATCTCAATATCTCTCAATTCCAAGGGAACCCTTGACTCTTTTGATATCTTCCAAAGGGTATTTTTATGCACGATATCTAAAGTATTCCTAATGTAACAAAGAATAGGAAATGACCGATTTTGTTGTTTTGTAATTCCTCTACGATAATCCTATTATTGACTAACATCCAAGTGATTAAATACTAGCTTGTCCTTTAACCCCTTTTCCATAACTTTATAACCATATGCTAATATTATTTTCTAGAATAATTCCATATAACTTTTCTAGAACAATATGAATCACATCCTATAATTTGAGGGGGTTATTTATGTTCCCACTTAAAAAAATAAGTATAATAATGATTTTAGTCCATCATTTAGGGAATCATGTGTTTATTGTCAGATTGAAAATATTTTAAATGTAAGGGATACAAACATAGCCAACACTTTTTCATATTTTTACATGATAAAGTTGAGTGTCCTTAGATTTCCCTTTTCCCTAATTTCCTACAAAGAAAACCCCTTTGTTTACAACAAATATTTTAATGTTGTCCAAAAAATTATGGGATTCATATTTATATATTAAGTTATGTATTCGAGCATATGGGAAATTTAGAAGGAGCACTCTGCAACCCTAGCGCTCTACAACCCCTATGCCCTGTTAACGTCTGATACACACTCTGACTCCAGAGCCCTGCTGCTCACTTCCACGCTCTACAGAAGAGCACTTCACGAGTCCTATGCACACCCAACAATGAGCTCATGAGAGGGGGGGAAACCCCCCTCATACAACGATATCGTTGCCAACGACAAAAATGGAACCTGTGCTAAGCGCCCTGCCTTCGAGCCACCGGTGCACCTGAGGGATCAGCTCTTTACCCAAGAACAAGGACTCAACAAAGAAATGGAACTAGAACCCAACACATCTCATCCGAAAGCCTTCAAAAGATGGTTGTCAGGTAAGTGTATACCACAATTGGAAAAACCCCCACTCTATCATATCAAATCAACTCGGGTGGGGGAACACACCCAATTTATGATGGATCACGCACTGATTGGAAAATTCTTGGGCCTATGGCCAACTGAAAGAGACCTCACTCATTGGATCAAGGACTGGTGGAACCCCAAAGGAGACTATGAAGTACAGCTTAGCTCCAAGGGCTTCTTCACAATAATCCTGTACAACCTAGAAGATAAGGACAAAATCTTTGACAACGAACCATATTTCTACAACTCAGCGGGTCTTTTTTTGAGATTCTGGACCGACAGATTCAGTCCAGAGTAGGAGGATTTTTCAAGAGCCCCGGTCTAGATCCGGTTGTACTCTCTACCCCAGGAATTTTGGTTGGGGGAAATACTCATGGGCATTGGAAACACGATGGGACAATATGTTAAAGCTTCAGAAGCTACAAAAATGAGAAAGTACACCTCATATGCCCGTATCTACATCTACATGGACATATCGAAAGCCTTGCATGGTTCCATCACACTTGAATACCAGGACGAAGACTGGAACCAGACAATCGACTATGAACACATACCTTTTTGATGCATAAAGTGCCATGAGCGCGACCACTTGTTCAGAGATTGTCCTCTGAATACCACAGCCTCCAAGACCAATGAAAGAAAGAAAAAGGATGGTTTTGTCAATGTCATAGGAAGGCGAAAGAACACATCAAGAAAACAGAATCATAGCTCGGCCCCAAAGGTCCCCACCAAAAAATCATATGAAGCTCTGAATCAGATGCTGGAATATGAGGCAATACAGAACTCCCATCAAGCAACAACGCAAGTGAAAGGTAAAATCCCTGAAGTGCCAAACACTACTCCCCCAAAAGAAACAACCTAGACAACACAATGAGGCAGAGATGGAGACACCAACATGCTCATGGATGAGATGGATCTGGTGGAGATAGACCTGGAAAAACTGGAGGAAGCCCTCAATCAAAAAGACCTGCAACACATCCCAGTAAAACAGCTCTGGAAAGTTCATAAAGTGTTTAGCAACTCCACAGTGGGATATACAGCTAGACAGGGCATCTCGGTAGATCCAGGATCCGAGCCCAAAAGATCAAACAAATAAAACAAGAGAAAAGGACGTAAACCATCCCACCAACTTATTAAAGAGGCAGGGCACCTAATGATTAACTCAGGGTAGACACAGAGGTTATCGGAGGGATACCTCCACCCCCCCCCCCACCATCCTCATGATGAAGACAATAATTTGGAACATCAGAGGTCTCAATGGAAGATCCAAGCAGAGGACACTCCGAGAATGTATTAAAACAATGAACCCAGACATCCTACTACTGCAGGAAACTAAATGTGCAGGACAGGAGGCTGAAAACATCTTTTGACGTAGCTGGAGCGGTGGTGAATTCCTTTATCAGGACTTAGTGGGCGCTTTAGGAGGACTAGCCATCCTTTGGAACCCACAAATAGTCTCTATGCACCACCCCTTTTCTACAACAGGCACTCTAATGGCTCAGTTCAAAGCTATAGCCTGCTCCAAAGAAGGAGCCATCACCAATGTTTACAGCCTGCAATCCATACAAGATAAGGAGAGCTTCATGAAAACCCTTCAATATGTTAAAACCCTTATACACATGCCACACTAGATTGTTAGAGGTGACTTCAACATGATCCTAACGCTGGAGGAAAAAACAGGAGGAAGAAAATGGCTAGAGAAGGATAGCGGTAAGTTCAAAACCCTCATAGAGAAATTAAATATGGTGGACATCGAAAGCCGGAATGGAATCTTTACCTAGTCCAATAGAAGAACAGGGCACCAGCATGTAGCTTGCAGACTATATCGCTTTCTAGTGACCGAATCCCTCCTAGAAAGTGACCAGGCCATGGAAGTAAATATAATGCCAAAAACAAGGTCGAACCATTGGCCCATTGCCTTCTGTATTGACTCGAGCTGCCCCCCCAGGCCCAAGCCTTTCCTCTTTGAAATGTTCTGGATCACTCACCCAAACTTCCACTAGCTGACTCACACTTGGTGGGTCCAGGATGAAATAGATCATGGCACTCACATGTACAAGTTCCAGCAGCACCTTAAGAACTTCAAGCAATATTTGAAAAGCTGGAACAAATCCACTTTTGGAAACATACTCCTCAGGAAGAAGGAGATCGAGAGTCAACTTGAGGAACTTCAACGAAATTTCATCACAGGGAGCAGAACTCAGAACCTAGTGCAGGAAGAGGAGAAACTAACAACAGATTTGGAGGCCTGCAGGGAACAAGAAAAGATCCTATGGAGGCAAAAATCCAGGGTCCAATGGATCAAAGAAGGGGAGCGCAACACAAAAAAAATTCATAGAACGATGTCGCATCACATATACATCAATCACATTACTCAATTGGAGGATCATCAAGGCATCCCTATAAGAGATCATGACCAAATAGTGGAGGAAATCAACTCCTTCTATAAGGATCTCCTCACAGAGACCAATATGGATAGGGGGGAAGCCATCCAGAAGGTTACCCATCACATACCCAAGCTGATCACCTCTAATCAGAACAGAGCACTGAAAAGGCCAATCACTCAGTCTGAAGTGAACTCAACAGTAAAGGAAATGCCCCCAGGTAAAGCACCAGGCCCGGATGGCTTCACCATGGACTTCTTCCATTATTGTTGGGACATGATCAAGGAAGATGTCTGGCTGGCGGTGGAAGAATCAAGAACATCTGGCCAAGTCCTATCCACTCTCAATGCAACGTTCATCACTCTCATCCCCAATGAGGAGCGTGCCACACATCCAAAATATTTTAGACCATTCTCCCTATGTAATGTAATCTACAAAATAATTACAAAGGTCATTGCCAATCATCTCAAGCCACTCTTACCGTTCATTATTTCCAATGAATAGTCTGGGTATGTAGAAGGACGACAAATCATGGACAACATCATACTGGCCAATGAGGTGATCCACTCCTTAAGGATGAGTAAAATACCAGGTATGCTTATTGTAACACCCTCGTCATTAAGTCAACAACAACCGACACGTCATGCAAAAATTTGGGTATATATATATATATTTTTTTTTTCTTTTTTTCTTTTTTTTTAAGGCACTACTCTGTGGATTTCCATGCATTATCAACACGTGTGGTTTAAGGCCCAGCGGCTAACCTTTCATTCCCACAAGAGACAACTAAATGTAAAGCCATCATTCTAATTAAACTTATATATATCATCAAGCAATACGCAATTCCTTCCTTAAGTCAAGCAGAGTTGGTATAACATAACGAACTATAGTGGCATGACCCAACCAACCGCCATTTTAAAATTTAGTTTATATAAGTAGCATCTAAATTTTTCTTCATACCCATGTAGTGTCTCGTATGAACATAAGGTCATATAAATTCCTCCTTTGAATTAGGCAATGACACATGGAATTATAGCAACATATATTTCTTTTCATGCATAAGGCGATATCACATGCAATCATAATAACATAAGTTTCCTCCTTGTAAATAAGCAACGTCTCGTATAAACATAATGACCTATAGTTTCCTAGCAACATAAATTCCTCCATGCATATACAGTGTCACCTATAACCATAGTTCCCTCTAACATAAATAAGCAATTCCCTACACAACCTATAATGTTCCTTACCTAACACATGATCACATATATCCTAAATTCCATACATAAAGCATTGTCATATATGACCTAAAATTTCCATATAACTACAATAAGTAATGACCCATATGGTTTATAACAGCATATAATTTTTCATGTAATGAGCACTGTCGCATACAATCATAATAGCATAAATTCCCTTTTCATAAATAAGCCATGTCACATATAACC
>JZKD02S2144790.1:1263376-1314757 GCA_000966675.3 Picea glauca
ACCTTTGTTTTTGTCATTCATTCTAGTATTTTTTAAATTTCCAATATCCTCTTCCAAGGTTAGTTGTACAATTATTTGATATTTTATTCTATTTATTTTATTTTATCTCCATTATGTACAACTTATTTATCATTGTTATTATTTTATTTCCAATCTTCAAATGTAACTTTATTTTCAAGAATAACTATTAAATCTATTTAAATTTTAGTTTATATTTCTTCCCTATGTTTCTCCAATGATCTATATATTCTTAAAGAGAGTGCATAATTATTTTGCTAGGTCTCCATAGTTTATTTTAAACCTTGGGATCCTTTCATATGTTTAGTGTATTTCTCATTGTTAGAATGTGCCATTGAATTTTATCCAATGATCAATATATATTCTTAAAGAGAGTGCATAATTATTTTGCTAGGTCTCCATAGTTTATTTTAAACCTTGGGAGCCTTTAATATATTTAGTGTATTTCTCATTTTTAGAATGTGCCAATGAATTCCTAGTGTTCTTTTGTTAATTGTTTCTTCAATAACTCATTATCTTGTAAAAAGGGTTATCCAACACGCATCATGGGATTTTTTTCCTTTTCCCTCTGTCATATATAAAGTAGTTGAAGGAGGTCATATTGACATGTTGTAGTGAATATATGTGTCCTAAAGCATATGTGGAGGTATGTGATTGGATTTTGCATGAGGAATAAAATATGAACCCTTCCATGGATGTTTCCGACATATACACTAACAATGTCGTCATCCACACAAGCTCATGACCATTGACTTTCAGAAACACGAATCTATACATCACATGAAATCCATAGTGACTTTACAACATGCATCTAGGGTTAGTAGGTAGCTCTTGAGTAGCTACAACATGTCATCATGAAATTATCTATCTTCTCGCAGAAAAATTGGATATCTTTATGCATGACATCTAGTACCTTGCAAGGACATATGTACCTCATCTCTTGAGCATGCATCCAGGGCCGGTTGGTAGGTATCCAATAGATAAAACATATCATCATGAAATACACTACCTTGCGATAACATATGAATAAATCACTCCCTCTCAAGAGGGACTACATCGAGATTGTCCCTAAAGTACTCAAACTTCATCCTTGACAGTGGATTTTCAACACATCCACAACCTGCTCATTGGTAGCCATGTATTGGAGCCTCACTAATACCTTTTGCAATATTTCCTTGATATAGTGATACCTAATTTCAATATTCTTCAACTAATCATGAGACACAGGGTTCTCTGACAACTTTACACAACTCTGGTTGTCGCACAAGATACATGTCACCTCCATCAAAATATTGAATAATATATTCAGCAATTTCCAAAGCCATAATGCTTCATGACTTGTTTCACATGATACGACATACTCTGCTCGAGTCATATTGAGTGCTACACATGACTGCTTCTTAGTGATCCATGAAATCATATCGGATCTAAAAAATAAAGAAACGTTTTAATGTATTTTTTTGGTTTGCAGCACTATCGTCCAAATATGAATCTGGATGTCCAAGTAGACTGATCTCAGGCATGTTCAGAGAGACCACAGTATTGTCAATGGATTGTCGATGATTCAAATCCATATCAAGAACCATCTTCATGACAAGAAGCCTGGTTTTTAATTGGAGATAAGAGTTGGTTTTAAATACTAACGGTGTGGGGAGAATTATGTGTCGGCTGGAGTTTTTTGGTGAAKAATGTGTATTTAATAAATGAGTAAGTATGAAAATATTGGTAATTATTTAATTTAAATATTGGTAATCATTTTAATTAAATATTGGTATTCTTATAAATTGGAGAGAAGAGTTGGTAATAACCCTAAAAAAACCTAAAAAAACCTTCAAATAAATGACTACCAATATTTAATTAAAATGATTACCAATATTTAAATTAAATAATTACCAATATTTTCATACTTACTCATTATTAAATACACATTCAATTAAATGATTACCAATATTTAATTAAAAAAATTAGTAAAAAAAATTTAAACAATTTTTAGAAAAAAACCCTAAATAAACCTAATCTTATATCTTCACCAAAAAACTCCAGCCGACACATAATTCTCCCCACATATTTAGTATTTATAACCATCTCTGCTCTCCAATTAAAACTCAGGCTTCTTGTCCTGAAAATGGTTCCTTATATGGATCTGAAACGTCAACAATCCATTGACAATACTGTGGTCTCTTTGAACACGCTTGAAACCACTCCTCACCACAAAAATATAATCAATTAGATTAATCTCACTATCTGCAACATAATCGAGCCCATAATCCATTGTATCTTTAAGGTACCTCATCACATGTTTTACTGTAATCAGGTGAACAAGTTTGGGGTCAACCATGTATTGAGTCAGGATGTTCATAGAAAAACATATATATGGTCATGTATTCATCAAATACATGAAAAAACCCACCATCTTCCTGTATAACGTAAATTCCATAGTATTTAAAGTCGTATCCTACAACTACTTTATATTTGATACCATAGGTGTAGCCATTGCCTTGCAATCCAATATCCCGAACCTCTTCAAGATTTCCACTACATACTTCCCTTGAACTAGGAATATTTAACTAATATTTTTCCATACATCTAGTCCCAAGTAATAGTGCACTAGACCAAGATCCATCATATCGAACTTAGAGGGAAACTCCCTTTGTCACTGAAAAACCCTAATTTTCTAGTCTACCTCACTGGCTGCTCCCTCTGTGACTATGTGACAATATTTCCATTTACCAAAACACACAACATCATGGTAACCACCACATCAACACATTGACACAAGATTCATGTGGTCTCAACTACATAGGGTTTGTCACTGCTTATTATGTCCATCGCAATCACTCCTCATCAAATATGTGTGTTGATATTGATCTTCCTCTCTGTCAGGTTCTCTACATGAGCCTTGAACTCTTAGAATCTATTGAAGACATCATCCTTGCTCTTCTTGAAGAATATCCATGACTTTCACATAGTATAAGAATCTTTGTAAAATGACATGTGCTTAAAAGAACCACAATCTACTAACTAGGTATCCATGGTAACTTGCCTAGAACAAGAACAAGAACATCTCCATGGAACAAGAATTTCCATGATAACTTTCCCAAAACAAAATAAGAGAAAAACAATAATATTTATTATTATAAAATTTGTTGCAGTGATCCTTGCACAAACACATTTCCTATTCATGCTATAGATAATGATCAAGGTGGCGACCTTGTGATAGTATTTCTCAATAATCCTGTAGATGATGAATCCTCCATTCACATAAGGTCGAGTCCACATTCATAATTCCTTATCATTGTCTAGGTATATGAAAACCAAAGTCTAAATTATGTTGTTGTTTGATAATAAATTATCTATCCCAGAACCCGTATAAGTGTTTTTACTCCTCTCTTCCTCTTCCAAAGAGTTTAGGGATCACCTAGGTGAGGAACAAAACAAAAATTCCTTCATCCATTATTAACTCACCACTCTCATCTACAATGCCTATTTACAATAGAGTTTTAGTACTTCCCATCACCTCTATTGTTGTTACTATCCATTTACTTATGCCACTGTAGGTGTAACACTCAGAATATCATTAGATCCAAAATTACAAAGGAACGATGAATGGAACCCTACAAGAATACCCTCAACCTTATCGTTCATGCCAGATTTGTTTTGCACCTTTTAGACTCTGAAAAATTTATGTGGGTGCATAATCCATCCATATTTCCCTTGAACCTTTTAATTGGTTTCATGTGTACTTCGAGAATCAGTGTTATTTCATAAATGGGCATAGATTTGAACTGATTTTCTACATTTCTAGACAACCTCCTTTGTATCATCCTTTCCAATCTCCCCTTTAAATAGGTATTCCAATGTTTTTTCCTCTCTAAACGATGTAAATTCCTTTACAGAGAAATTCCCAATATAGACCTCTCTCCATATTTTCCAACACCGTAATATCTCTATCCTCCCACACTCGATTCCATATCCATGAAAACCTTAGAGAATATAATATCCAACATATTGTATTCGCATCCATCATATCTAATGGTCATTCATCTCACCAATGACACCACAAGGTGGAGCCTTATTGTCAAAAATTCAATGTCATGGTAGTTTACCACCCAAAGCGTATCGAATTGGTTGGAGTGCCCTTCCAGGAAGAATGTCGAAATGCACATTCTCAAATATTAATTACCGAGGGAAATCTTGGCCCTAGAGGTCCTTTTCTCCTAGACTTGTCTCACTATGCTCCAAATCAACAACTATATTCTCACATGTATTCCAACCCAATTCGTCGGATTTAAACATCTATTGTATTGCACCTTCATGTGCATGCAACTGATACACGACTCTTTAGCCATATTTATTTCATAGTCCCCTCTTATGCTGAAACTTCTCTTACAAGATTGTGCTGGCATGCAAGAACCTATTATTTTTGTTGATTTTCACTGCAACTACACAGACTGTAATGTGACATCCCCAAAAATAAAGTATTTTTGAAAATTAAATTTGTTGAAAATTTATTCCGATTTTAGTAAATTCGAATTTGGAACTTTTTTTTCCATTTATGGAAATTTTGAATTTTGAATTTTATAACTATAATTAATTATTATGATTGTTGGGCAGAGACCTAATTTGACCCAACTGACTATTTGAATATGACACTTGTATAAAAACATAATATTTTATATTGATTTTAGGAGGACAAATGGAACAACCATGTTAAATTTAACTGACCATGACTCCATGAGTGGGGAACATGTTGGAACCACCTCTAGGCTAATTGTTACAAGTGGAAAATCAGTGATTTGGCCATTGGCAGCCCCTAAAAATTAGGGATCTAGAAAGCTGCAAAAATTCCCAAGGGAGGGAAAAAGACCTAGGCAAATTGATCAATAGCATGTGTGAGGAGGCAAGACGCTACCAAGTATGTTGGGAAAGAGACTATTGATTTTTACTTGCTGTTATGAATACTACTGAGTGAGTGTGAAGCAAGAGGAATCTACTAGAATTGAAGGACATTGTTGAGGAGGAGTTCCTAGTTCACTCTCATGGATTCATGGTCAGGCTAGGTGATGCCCACGCCCTCCCAACACACTCGCAGGTCAGAAGGTCTACGTCGACATATAGGATATTTCCTCGTAAATGGCCCGAAGAACTCTAAGGCTCTTCCAATTCCCTATTGGGAATTCTACACCCACAACAATCTCCACGTGATCTCCTCTTTACACTCTGGAGATCGAAGCTCGCGACTTCGCAAATCCAATGGTCAAGCGTTGCACTCTCGAATCCCTGAATGTCGATACAGTCAACTCTGACCCTTTACTATTGGGGTTTTATCTATCATTATTTAACCACTCACGATGTCAAACAAATCACTTTACCGACTCTCGACTCCCAATATGCCGAAACCCCGATGCACGTGCGAGTTGACTATTCAACGGTCCTTCACTCCATCGGCATTTCGGAGTTCGCAATATCGCGAATCCTAATGCATATGTATCATGAATTCTCACTGTGAGACCCCGATAAGGCGTGCCACCTGTCCACTCGCCTACTCCACTATGGCCCACACTATTCCCTTTAGCTGTCAGGATATCGCGTATCGTGATATCACGATTCCTGATGAAGTATTACGGGACTTCAACCCACTAAACCCCGATGCATGATTTCACGTGAAAATCCGATGGCCCTTGTGGCTCAGAGCTACGGTTCTACCCTCCTAAGATTTGAAACTTTACACACTTGTGTTGTAACCTCCTTGCACATTTGTGAGATCTCACAGCTCCTGGGATGTCACGAATTCTCCTTAAATAATACATACCATCCGTCTTTCCTTGGTGAAATCTACGAAATAACTAAGTGTTCCCCTCCACGGAACTCATTCACCTGCACACAAACCTGCGACGCCTGTTTGAACACTCCACGACACAAACTTCCTATGATTTCCCTTGGTGATGACTCGAAGGTCCTATACCTTCTGAGCTTTACCAACTCTGCATCCTCTTAGAAACTCTCTTGCTCGCACTCCTTGCGGCAACCTTCAGACACTTTCAAGTGCTGAACTCCTTTCGACTCTGCGCACACCTACAGAAGTCCTTCAACTCTTACTCAGGTTTGCAACCCTAAACTTCACTCGGCCTACACGCTCCTTGCACGACTCTTGTGCCCAACTGCACCTTTGAGAGAATGAGAACAAAAGAAACCCTATCTGAACCCTCTGTCAATGCACTCCTTGCAGACACTTCGACTGCATTCCTTGCAAGAATCTCTGGCTCAGATAGAGAAATAATTGAAACTCATTCCTACCTCCTCTCAGACTTCAATTCAAACATGAAATCATATACACAGCATATAAAGCAAATGTATAATAGGAAGCAAGCATTTATGAGCATATTATTCAACATTAATACATAGAGAACAACACAAAACCATGAATTTGAATCAATCTCTTCTATTAATCCAAATATCTTTACATGGGTGTTCTTACACAACTCTCTGCATGCTCTTTCTCTTCTCAGCAATGCTCATAATCTTCCCATCTATGTTACAATACACAATGAGGGTGTCTATATCCCGTTTCCCTCTTGTGCTCTCAAATAGTCTAATCTAGAATTAAATTCTATCTACTTTACATTAACTATCTTAAATTCCTTCTACCTACTAAGGACGAGAGTTAAAGGCTCAAGGTCCATTTACATTACACGAGTGCTCCTCATCTCAATGGCTCATTTAATATCATGCAACAACTTCCAAGGTGATTTTCAAAATTTGTGTTGGCGCTCGTCTAGCTGTCTAATTGTCTCCACGTTGGCTCGCTTGATGTAAAGGCAATGCTCCTACATCATACTCCTCGACTTGAAAACTTTCATGGGCTCCTAAACATGAGCTCACACACGGTTTGTCCATGCCTTTGAATCTTTGCTTCAGTCTCCCAGCTGGCATCTTCAACTGGATGGTTCTTCCATCTGACCAGATACTCGAAGTATTGCTTTCGTTTGGTCCTCTTGCTTACTCTCTTATCTAGTATGCACTCCATCTGTGTCTTATCTGCAACTGGCATCTATTTTGTCCACTGGATCTCTTGCTTTTCATCTCCAGTCTGTGTTTCCTCAACTTTATATGGGTACAAATCAGAGATATTGAATATCGGATAAATTTTGATCCCATCGGGTAATTCAATCTCATAAGCGTTTGCCCCAAATTTCCTCAAGACCCTACATGGTACGATTTTCTTCATTTTCAACTTATTATATGTTCCTATCGGGAACCTTTCCTTATTCAAATGTGCCAGAACCAGATCACCAACCTCAAATTGAAGTTGTCTTCTATATTGATCGGCTTTGCGCTTGTACTCCTGACTTGAATTATGCAACCACTCCTTCACCCGGCTGTGAAGTTCCTTCATCACTTCTACGGACTCTTCTGCACTAGCGCTCCTAGTCCCAGTCTATTCTGAATCCCTTAGTTTAGAAATTCCTCTCGGTTGCACGCCATAAAAAACCTAGAATGGACTCTTCCCTATGCTCCTGTTAACTGAGTCATTATATGCAAACTCTGCCTGTGGCAATATGTTGTCCCACTGGATGTGGTGTTCTGTCACCAAGCTTCTCAGCAAGTCTCCCAGAATTTTTTTGACCACCTCTGTCTATCCATCTGTCTGAGGATGATAAGCTGAAATAAATGCCAAGTTAGTTCCCATATTCTTCCATAAGGTCCTCCAAAAATTCCCTATGAATTTTGTATCTCGATCCGAAACTATACTTCTCGACAACCCATGAAGTCAAATGACCTCTTTGAAAAACAGGTTCGCAATGTGAGTTGTGTCACTGTTTTTCTGACATGGAATGAAGTGTGCCATTTTGGAAAATCTATCCACCACAACAAAGATTGAATCAACACCTCTTTGTGTTCTTGGCAACCCCAATACAAAATCCATGCTAATTGCATCCCACGGCCTCTCTGGTATGGGCAATGGTTGAAAAAACCCCGCATTCTGCTTTCTTCCCTTTGAATGCTGGAAAATTTTGCATCTGTCCATGAATCTCTTGACATCTGCTCACATTCCTGACCAAAAATATGACTCGTTCAACTTCACGAACGTCTTGTCATGACCAAAGTTCCCTGCCAATCCTCCACTGTGTTTCTCCTTCAGCAAGTTCTCCCTCATGGAGAATTTCGGAATACACAGTTGATTTTCCTTAAACAATAATCACTCCTGGATCATGTACTCGTCCCACTGGCTTCTATCTCTGAGAAATGGATTCTCAGCTACTTCATACGCCTCTCCAAAATCCTGATCATCTGCGTACATGTACCTGAGATCATCAAAACCCAGCGTTTTGACTCCGAATTCCTGCAACAACAAACAATTCTTGCTCAAAGCATCAACAACTTTGTTAGTAGTACCAGAAATATGTTTAATCACAAAAGTGACATTCTACATATACTCAACCCATTTGACATGTTTCTGATTCAAATTTTCCTATTGAGTCACAAACTGTAGTGCATGATTGTCACTGTATAAGACAAACTCTTTCGGGATCAAGTAATGCATCCATTTCTTTAATGCCTATATGACAACATAGAACTCTTTATCATATGTGGAGTACTTCAATTTCGCTTCATTCAGCTTCTCGCTGAAATACGCTATCGGCTTGTCTTCTTGACTCAAGACTGCCCTGATTGCAAATCCACTTTCATCACATTTCACCTGAAATGTTTTTCAGAAATCTGGCAACACCAAAACTGTTTGTTTTGTAATCTTCCTTTTCAGCAGATTAAAACTTTTCTCAGCCTATTTTGTTTAGTGAAAATATTTGTGTCTTTTCTTCACTATATCCATCATCGCTGCGCTAATTCCACTAAAATTCCTACTGAACTTTCGGTAGAAACTAGCCAATCCGTGAAAACTTCTCACCTTGAAAATATTCTTCGGTGATGGCCAATTCTTGATCAATTCTACCTTATCTGGATCCATCCTCAACTCATTTGCAGAAATAAAAAATCCCAAGTAAATGAGCTCTATCTTCATGAATGAGGACTTCTTCATATTTATCAACAACTTTTCCTACTGTAGTTTCTGCATCATTGTAGCCAAATGCTTCAGATGCTTTTCCACTGATTTACTGTAAATCAGTATGTCATCCAGATACACAATGACGAATTTCCCGATGAACTCCTTCAGGACTTCGTTCATCAACCTCATGAAGGTACTTGGTGCATTTTTAAACCAAATGGCATAAAAATCCATTCATACAACCCTTCATTTGTTTTGAATGTTGTCTTCCATTCATCACCTTCTCTCATGCGGATCTGATGATAACCGCTTTTCAAATAAATCTTTGAAAAATAATTTTCTCCACTTAAGAAATCCATCAGATCATTCATCCTCGGCAATGGAAATATATACCTGATGTTTATCTTATTAATCTCCCTTGAATCAGTACACATCCTCTAGCCTCCATCTTTCTTCGGACTGAGTACTGTTGGAACAACACACAGACTCAAGATTTCTCTGGCCAAACTTTTGTCCATCAAATCCTGGACTTTCCTTTTAACATCTTCATTCTCTTGTGGTGTCAGCCTATACGTGGCTTTGTTTGGAAAAGTAGCTCCTGGTATGAGATCAATATGATGACTCACACTCCTGATTGGTGGCAATGAACGAGGTAGTTCATCCACTATGATGTCAGCGAACTCTTCCAGCAGTTCTTGAACTTCTTCTGGTAAATCATCCACCCTTGTGCTAGTTAGAACAATCTTCGGTTTTCTGACCACAATAAACTGTGGATCCTCCTTCTTATTAACCTCATTAAGGAGTTCCTTCCCACTCATGAGAAGTACAGTGTTTATTACTCCCAGTTTCACCTCCTTATTCTTAATCGGAAGAAACATGTGTGTCCTCCCATTCTTCTCTAGGGTGTATGTGTTCATTCTCCCATCATGAATCACATTCATGTCATATTTCCATGGTCTACCTAGAAATAGATGACAAAAATCCATAGGAATGACATCACATAAGATCTTATCATTATATCCTCCTATCCTGAATTCAACCAAGCATTGTTTAGTGACAGTTACCTGGTGTCCTTTTTGTAGCCACGAAACTCTATATGGGATTGGATGATCAGTCATCTCCAGCTCCAGCTTCTCTACCATATCTGTAGATATGAGATTATCTGTGCTACCACTGTCTACGATGACCTTGCATACCCTGTCCTTGGTCTTGCAAGCAGTCCTAAAAAGTCTATTCCTTTGGATTGAACTCTCCACCTCCTTCTCGGGTGTCAAAAGGACTTTTCACATCATCAACGATCTTCCGCCTTCAGCGTCTTCTGCCTCAACATCCCACCTCCATGCTTCAGCAATGTGAGCTTCCCCAATATCCTTCTTTTTTTCTTGACACTCATAAGACTTGTGCCCATTCTTTCCACATGTGAAGCATGTGATTACTCCACCTCTTCCTGTTCCTCTACCTCTAGTACGAGAAAAAGTGTTGTTGTCAGCATAATCTCCTCTTTTCTCAGTATGTTGTCCTCTATATTCAACATATGGCCATCTCTATGAGGTTCCACCTCTCTCTGTTAATTTTCATTTAGGCTCAGACCCAAACTTCCAATCCTCCTTGGGTTTCTGATATTTATCCTGGGCAACTGACTTGCCTCTGGGCTGACTTCTGCCTCGACCCCTTTGACTCTGCTTTTGACTCAGCTTCTCTTCCTCTTTCAGAGCCATCTAATAAGAATCTTCCACCATTTGGATGGTTACCATGCTCATCTCATCCTGGATATCATATCTCAGGCCATTCATATACCTGGAAACTTTTTCATCATCGCTTTCCTGATGACCCGCCCTGATGTTCAGTTTATAGAACTCCTCAATGTATTCTTTCACTGTCATTAGCTTCTATCTCAGGTTCTGCATTCTCCTGAACAGAGTAATTTGATAATCCCTGGGGATGAATTTCAAATTCATCTTCGCGATCATTTGATCCCAACTCTTGATATTCTGCTTGCCCTTGCAGTGTCTGTCAGCTTGTAGTTCATCCCACCACAATGTTGCATGTCATTTCAGTCTTGTGACAACATGCTTGACTTTCTTGTCTTCCTCGACATCTTCATAGTCAAAGTATGTATCTAGAGCTCTAATCTAGTCTAGAAGCTCCTCTGCATCCAAGTTTCCCTCATAAAATGGAATGTCCATCTTTTCTCTTGCACCCATCCTGGCAATAGCTCTGATCAAACGCTCGTTTGATGCATCTTCAGTTGCAACTTCCTCTTCACGTTTAGCCTCAAATTCTCTTTCGGAATCACTCAGATCCCCTACACTAGTTGTGTGTCTTTGCACTGTCTCCATGTCTTCGAGTCTTGCTCATAGATTACGCATTTGTCTCTCTATAGCTGGATCTGTCATCTGCCTGCCTCTTCTGCACGACATTTGCCTATCCTCTGGTGGATCGGGTGTCTGCATGTCCCTTCTCCTGGGCGACATGGTGAATTCTCTTCTCTTCTACAGAAAGAAAAGTACCCTTCTGAGCTCTGATACCACTTTATGCCCACTCCCTCCCAACACACCCACAGGTCGGAAGGTCTACGTCGACTCACAGGATCTTTCCTCGTACATGTCTTGAAGAACTCTAAGGCTCTTCCAATTCTCTATCGGGAATTCTGCACCCACAACAATGTCCACGGGATCTCCTCTTTACACTCAAGAGATTGGAACTCACGACTTCATGAATCCAATGGTCGAGCGTTGCACTCTCGAACCCCCGAATGCTGATACAGTCAACGCTGACCCTTTACTATTCGGGTTTTCTCTATCGCGATTTCACCACTTGTGATGTCAAAAAACTCACTTTACCGACTCCTGACTCTCAATATGCCGAAACCCCGATGCACGTGCGATTTGACTATTCAATGGTCCTTCACTCCATTGACATTTCAGAGTTCGCAATATCGTGAATCCTAATGCATATGTATCGGGACTTCTCGCTGCGAGACCCCGATAAGGCATGCCACCTGTCCACTCGCCTGCTCCGCTATGGCCCAGACTATTCCCTTTAGCTGTTGGGATATCGTGTATCATGATATCGTGATTCCTGATGCAGTATTACGGGACTTCAACCCACGAAACCCTGATGCACGATTTCACATGAAAATCTGATGACCCTTGTGGCTCAGATCTACGGTTCTACCCTCTTGAGCTTTGAACCTTTCTACACTTGTGTTGTAACTTCCTTGCACCTTTGTGAGATCTCACAGCTCCTAGGATGTCGTGAATTCTCCTCAGAGAATACCGACCATCCGTCTTTCCTTCGTGAAATCTATGAAATAACTAAGTGTTCCCCTCCAAGAAACTCATTCACCCGCACACAAACCTGCGATGCCTGTTTGAACACTCCATGGCACAAACTTCCTATGCTTTCCTTTGGTGATGACTCGAAGGTGCTATACCTCCTGATCTTTACCAACTCTGTGTCCTCTCAGAAACTCTCTTTCTCTCACTCCTTGCGGCAACCTTCAGACACTTTCAAGTGCTGAACTCCTTTCGACTCTGCACACACCTGCAACAGTCCTTCAACTCTTACTCAGGTTCGCAACCCTGAACTTCACTCGGCCTGCACACTCCTTGTACGGCTCATGTTTCCAACTACACCTTTGAGAGAATGAGAACAAAAGAAACCCTATCTGAACCCTCTGTCAACGCATTCCTTGTGGACACTTCGATTGCACTCCTTGCAGGAATCTTTGGCTCAGATAGAGAAATAATTGAAACTCATTCCTACTTCCTCTCAGACTTCAATTCAAACATGAAATCATATACAGAGCATATAAAGAAAATGTATAATAGGAAGCAAACATTTATGAGCATATCATTCAACATCAATACACAAAGAATAACACAAAACCATGAATTTGAATCAATCTCTTCTATTAATCCAAATATCTGTACATGGGTGGTCTTACACAGCTCTCTGCATGCTCTTTCTCTTCTCAGCAATGCTCATAATCTTCCCATCTATGTTACAATACACAATGAGGGTGTCTGTATCCCGTTTCCCTCTTGCGCTCTCAAATAGTCTAATCTAGAACTAAATTCTATCTACTTTACATTAACTATCTTAAATGCCTTCTACCTACTAAGGACGAGAGCTAAAGGCTCAAGGTCCATTTACATTACACGAGTGCGCCTCATCTTAATGGCTCATTTAAGATTGCACAACAACTTCCAAGGTGATTTTCAAAATTTGTGCTGCCGCTCGTCCAACTGTCTGATTGTCTCCACGCTGGCTCACTTGATGTAAAGGCGATGCTCCTGCATCACTAGGGGTGAATCGGGCAAGTGATTTTGGCTACCTATTCTATGGTTGGGAGGAACGTGGTTGTTCCCTTTGTCATTCCGAGAATTGGTTCAGATATGTTAGATTCCTCCTTCTTTGCTTGAATGATTTTGGGTAATATGATATTATGCATCTGTTGGTGTTAAGATGAAATAATTTCCATGAACGATATATGTTTTTTTTTTGTATGAAGTTACAGTAAAAATTTAAATCTGTAGGAAGAATTACCTATGTACACTTGAACTTGAAAGAACAGATCTATCTACAGGAGTACGTTCATTTCTGTAACTTAAATATTAGGAAGATCTATCCATAAATATTTGGAGTTGAGCAATTCTTTATATATACTTATATATATATGATTACATTTTATTATCTGTTGTAGGAACGATTATATCTATATGGTTTATGTACGTCATATATTGGATAATCATCTATTCTATTAAGGAATATACTTATATTACTACTATATTGTGAATCGTTGTCATCAAGGGTTCCACGTACAAGTGGACGGGTTTATAAACAACACATATTGTTTGTAGTGGTAATAGAATTGAATGTGGACAATGAACTATTTTACAAAACCACTGTGTTTTTTGTCCTGCTTAGGATAGATCTATTCTTCTCCAAGCATTAAATTCATCATGCAAATTTTGAAGCTTCAAGTCCTAGAAAATCTTCTACCTGTCATAAGATAATCATGAGCCATACGAATTTAAGGGTTCATTTCTATAGTGGATTTTCAAACCTATGTAAACATTTGTAGAAAACTGGAATGAATTTTCAGAAGCATTATATCCTTTTTTTAACTATACACATTTAAAGGCCTGATTAATTTAATAAGGGGTTTATGAAGTATCAAACAAACTTATGACCGTAGTGATGAATATATATATATATATATATGTAAATGTTCATTCAGTAATCGTTATAATGGATGGAATAGAATTAGTGGCATAAAATTGTAAAGGATTACGCCAAAATCAAAACACAAAGAAATCATTCACGTTACACTGATAGATTCTAGACTCCTCTGAATACCCAAGGTTTAAGATTTCGGCTGGACCAGCTTGACAAGGAAACGATTAACTCAGACATTCATATGTTCGGAAAACTAGGTACTTAGTTCCATAAATTGTTGTAGACTCGGGTCGAACACAACAGAAAGATAGGTCTAAACTATTACAAATACAGGATAAACATTACAAGAGAAAACACAAGTGTTTTTATTTACCAACACACTTATAGGTATGCCCAAGATCTACGATGCTAAAAATGAATTGAAGTAAGGCTACAAGAACTGGAAATAAAATACCATTCACAATTCATTTCATTTCAGAAATGTCCAGAACATGGTCCTAGTATAGGAAAGAAATCAGTCATATTTTTTTTCTTCGAATAATACTTAATACAAGTCATAGTAAGAAATTGATTTAATCCTTGGTTAAATATACAAATTTAAAGTTGACTCTCAAAACTCGACTCTGAGAAGGAGTAACAAAGTTAAAATCTAACACACATCGAACGAATTGTTGTTCCTGAGTCTGTACTTAAGGATTAAACGTACAGTGTCAAGGCATCCGAAAGTGGGTGATAGGTGTAGAAGAGGCAAGCGTAAACCTTCGGTGAAGGAAACTAGGGAAGATTTCTACGTTGGCACTGTCTAGCTTCCAACTATTCCTGGGTAGTTATGTCTCGTTCAATGGATTTCCATGATTGTTCAAGTTCAGCCCGGTTAGTTTCCATTTTAAGAATGATGTCGAAGTGATTTAAGGCAATGTAAGTTTGATTCGATAGTCCAGGCTCAACGTTAGGTTGAGTTGGTACATGAACTTTCATGGGGGAACAGTAAAGGTAGGAAATAATTTAAAAGCGATTAAGTGTTGTCTCAGTTGGGTCGCATAAAAGAGAATTTACGATTGTAGAGATAAAATATGAATGAAAATCTAAGGCGCTTTCTCGTACCTGTATTATATTTTAATAAAAGGTGTGAAGTGGGGGAAAAACATTCAGCTATATATAATGCAAGGCTCCTGTCAAAGGGAAATCTAACATATAAACATAAGATAAAAATAGTAAGGAAACAACCGACGTAGCATAGAATATATGTAGAATTCTGAAAATGTAGATTGGTCTTACACCCGCTGATAGCTGGTGCAGGGGAAAGACAATAAACAATTACAAAAAAACAAAATTCATTCGTTATAGTAGTGGTCATACTAAATTATAATGAAGCACATCAGTTAAGAATATGAAATGAAATGGAAAATTGAGATGCAAGGAAGCAAACTTTTAATACAGTAGTGACGGAATCGAGAATCTCCAGATCTGCTTGTATTAACTTTCAATGTAAAAACTCTATTACAAATGACTCAAAAAGGTCCAGCCTTGTTTATTTCTTTCTGGGATATATTTATACAATTTTTACAAAGCAGGTAGAATCTCAATAGTCGCAAGATTTCGGTTATGACAGAGAAGAGAGTGACCGCTCCATTTCGCTTACTCTGTCTTCACTTGGTGCCAGCTGTTTGTTGTCGCGCGGACTCGGTGCAGGCGATACATCTTTCCACTAGCTGGGATATGACTCATGATGGTTCTGCTTGACAGCTGGCTTCGACGAAGTAACATTCTCGAGCTAACTACTGCAACCTGTCTTCCATTTGTGAGTCGATGATGTCGAGGGCACTTAGTTGTGTGTTGGGTTTGATCATGTACTTATCAACTTGGACTATGTCCACCATATTCATCCAAGAGATATCATCTGAATCTCTTCCTTCCTTATCTTTCAGATCAAGTGAGATTTGTTCCACATTCATTTTCCTCAACTCTTTGGCATTTCCTCCGCTGTCAATGCCCAACAGCTCGCCGTCTATAGAATTAAAGGCTTCTTCTAGGGAATTGGTTACCTTTTGGGCTTGCTCCTTTCCCATGGCGATGTTGTGCTCCCACTCCTTCAAAAGAATATTTCCTCGGGTTTGCTCTGAAATGGTGAACCTGGGAGTATCCACCGAAACCCGGTTGTTCGTGGCTATTATCGCCTCCTGGACGGTGACCCGAGCCGCTCCTGCATCCCTTTCTCTGAACGATAAATTCTCAGAAACCTGATTGATCAACAGACAGTGTTCCTGGGTCGCTCCCACCTTGGCGAGAAAATTCTACTATGCCGAAGAGATTCTGTTCTGAATCTCGCTCACTTGGGATTTAAATATCCCGAGGTCAATCATTCTTCTCTCGGCGATTTCTACCCGAGCCCATAGCTATTCAATCAAACTACTCTTTTGGCTCTCTTGCGTACGACCATCCCGCACCGCCAACTGTGCTTGCTCAAGCTTAGCTTTGAGCACCTCTATTTCATTGTTGTCGGCCAATCTGGCCTGTTCTATTTCCACGCTTGCCTAACCTTTAGCATTCTCCGTGGTTGTGGCCAATCTAGCTTCAAGAGTCCTAATTAGGCGATTCTTTCTTTTAAGTTGGTTCTTCAAAAGTTCGACTGATAATTGATTCACCGAGGCATACGCCCCTACCATCCCTACGATTTCAGTGGCGAATTGCTCGTTCTTTTTATCTTTTCCATCTATCATAACTTTATACTTTTTGGCAGTCGACTCTCCTTCCTAGTAGAATTAACTTTTTACTACTGATTTTGTCTTTTTATCAAAGAAAAACTCGTTCGGAGGGAGTTCTTCTGCTCTTATGGGCCTCATCTCCTCATTAAATATCCATCCTTCTTCTATATTTCCTTATGTCGACTGCAAGGGGGTGACAGATGTGATGGGTGCTCCGATCTATTTCACCGATTTTCCTGGGGTGTCGACTGGGTTCTGCTTCTTTGGTGGTTCTTGGGTCTTTATCTCGGTCTCGGATTCTGTTTCTTTAGTGGGTCTGGAGTCTTTTCCTCAGCTTCTGGACTCTTTGTTTGTTCCTCCTTGTCCTGGTGTTTTCCCTGGCCAGGAGTCGCATCTTTAGAACCTTCAGCATCCTTTTTTTTCATTTCTGAAATATCGGGACCCTCACTGTGCATTACAGTGGGGAGACAGCTACGTCGGTGTCCTTGGAACTTCAATACCTCGGCTCTATCCTCGGGTGCCAAGGATTGAATCTGGACTAGAATTTCCTAATAGGACCTCTCTCCTCGAAAAACATCATCCGAGGGTGAATGTTCAAATCTTTTTAGCCCGCAATTGGCCAAATGATTTCTCATGACCCTCTGTGGATCGTGCTTCTTGTATTCGATGGAGACCAAATTAAGGTCTTCCAGGGCAGCAGTCTCGGCTTTGGCATGCCCGAAATCTGATAAAGAATAAGAATTCAAACGAATGGGAAAAGACGGACATACATTCTTTGAATACCCTTTGAGCTCCTTACTTACACCGCCAATTATTGTCTACCGGGCGACCTAGCGACAAGTCAACTTGTCAGGAATGAACAATGGCAGCGCATGCGGGGGAACAGCGGCTCCGAAAACTCTGAGGTATGAAAACTCTGCCTCCACGTACCAGTCTTCTATGCTGCTCAGATTTGTCTCAATGCTGTCTGAAATATGAGGTGGCGGGTGACCAAAAATGGTGATATGCAGGGGCACCATTACCCAGTTAAAAATTTCATATGAGAACTTTTCTGCTTTTTTTTCCCATAGCTTTTCATGATATACATGTATGGGTTTGTCTTTGATCAGAGTGCAAATCCAGCTCATAAATGGAAATGGTGTCATAGAACAAATTGTGTCCATAATATATGAGGACATGAAGAATGAGGACGGCCTCCCATTTTCTTTCTGCTCCCGATACTCTATGACCTGATTAGCCAAGATATCCGAAAGTATCTTTGCCCAATTAAAAGAACAACCTTCTGCAGCCCGAAACATTAGAGGCACCCATGCAAGGTAAAAATGTGATGTGTCTTCTCTCCCATATAACTGGCATGTCATCATGGCCACATATTTATACTGTGGTTCCAATGAAGCGATTGAATAAATGCCTTGGTCATTAGCTCTGAACTTCACGGTGTGCGAAACCCAATCCTTTATCAAACCGAACATGGTTTTATCATACTGTGTGCACTCCTTCTCCTTGAATTCCTCCAGGAAATCAACACCATATGTGTATTCATACGTCGTAGGTAGCTTATACATGGTTTGCAAATGCTCAGGCCTAAAAGTCCCTATAGTGACTCTCTACTCATTCATGATAGTCCTGGTCGGTATGTCAACATGATCCAACGCCCATCGAACCATGTCATAATATGGAAGCAACTATGGCTGGGCTACTACTCTGTGCATTCCAGATTGGATGACTATTTTGTACTTCGTGTTTAGATCATCTCTTTCATTGTCATCGGAGTCGTTGGAATAATCCACCAATTCAGATTGCAGGATGTCTGAAACAAATGACCAGTTAGGGACCGAGTTGACACTTTGGGGAGAAGTATCAGAGACATTTTCTGAGATTTGTCCTGCAACCTCAATATTTTCCTTTGCTGCTTTCTGTGGAGCCATGGCTGAAGCTTGCGTCTTAGCTCTTCTGCGATTGAACTGCGTATACATATAGAATTTAGTTTACTCAAAAGTGATGAGCTCTGCGTGCTATGAAAATGCATTTGTTACAATGAATTGCAGCTCTTACATATATTTGAAAAACTCGGTACCTTTCAAAACAAACCTATCAATTCAAAATTAGAAATAAATTTATGCCGTAAAAATCCGATCTTACACATAGATTTACCCTATTTCCCCATTAATGTCATAAATTTTGGCAGTTTAAAAGTCAGTTGGCATATAGAGTGAAAAGGATTCCTCGAGAATCATGAAAGCATTGAAACATGGGATGTGTCTTGATTCATCTTAATTACCCCAATTTCGCCAACGGTAATTAATATCTCGCTATTCGCTATATCGATAACTTTTCTTTAACATTTTGAGTCTCTAACTCCCGAGACTGCGAAGATCGATTTTGGTTTAATTAAAGGTAATCGTGGTTAGAGGCATAATTAATTTTATAATCATTTTATTTGCCATATCACAACTCGGAACTTCGAGGATAAGTTTCTGGGGGATTTATATGCCGAGTTGCGAAACCGCGAGATCACGATAACAAGGTTTAATTAAGGGGAAGATAATATTGGATTAAGTGATTAATTAATCATGTTATAATTACATCGTGACTTCGTGAGTCAGGTTTAGAAGCTGTAACTTTTGAAAAAGATAGTGCCGAGTGGCGAAATGCCAAGAACAAATTTTACCATGGTTAGATTTTTGCCTTTAATCCTTGACCTGGGTTATCCAGACAAGACCTCGTGTCCTCGGCTCTCGAGGATGTAAAAATAAAAAAAATTGTTTGGCAAACTCCGAGGAATGAAACCCCGAGGACGTCTAATCATGAGTTGAAAGATTTTACCCTGGTTACCGTTTTGAGTGAAAATTTAAAATGAATTCACCATTTCGTGACTCGGGACATGTGAATTCATGAATTATAGTATCCGATCTGTGAGATCCTGAAGTAGAGAAAAAAGAGGGAACATTCTTACGAAATGTAGGACTTTCTTCCAGAGTATAAAATCATCGTTGCTCACATGACAAGGTTTCAGAGGTCTCAAAATTTCGGAGGGAAAAAGAAAACCATCTCTAGATTTCAAGTATCAAAATGAAAATTGTGATAGACTAAAAAAAACAAGGGCAACTCCAACATAGAATCCAACTAGGGATCCCGCCTTCCTATGAGGCGGGAATAACAGTAGACCACATGCCAATATTGGGTAAATGGAGTCAAAAACTCAATCAGGCGGAAAGGCTGTCGAGAAAAGAGGATCGAAGGGGGAAAAATACTCCGTTCTTTACCTTGAAAAGATTTTTCAAAATCAGATACTCTTTCCAAACACAGCTATAGTCCCTTTCAAAAGTTTCTCTTTCCCGCTGCTAAATTTAGGTATGCTTTAAGACAATCGAAACGACCTTAGGAGACCCAACAGAGCTTGTGGCTCTTGGCTTGCATCAAAAGGACGAGATTATATGTTTTTAATTGGGGAGTCTCGTCTAAATTTGGGATGTGGATCAGGTTTTCAGAAAGCATTGGTTACAAGAGTAGAGTGATATTCATGTATAACATCCTTACAGATATCTCAGACATTGATTCACTGCCAGCGAGCCTGTTCAGTACCCCGGTGAAGTTATCTGGCCCCTTTTACTGAATTTCCTTTCACCACTTCAGGATATATTTATGCATTTAAATGTTGAGACGAGGGAAATCATTTATGAATTTCCTTTCATCATCTCTTGGACTAGGTGGGGGCAATCATTTCTGAATTTCCTTTCACCACTTGTCTTATAATTTATTTTTCGAGCGCGAAGATGGGGGCAGTCAGTTTGTATCAGGGCTGATATCTGTGTAATCTTTTGCATTAGAGGTCTATCAACCTACTTTGATTACTCGGCACCAACCTTCCCTTGACCTTCACGACATCTTCATTCTTAGGGAGAAAAGGGAAAATAACTTTTTAAGGGCATCCTATTTGAGCAATCTTTAATCCTCCGATGCTGTTAAAAAACCTAGGAAAGTTAGGATAGCTCTAGACGTTCCTTCGCTTAGCAGGGGATCAAGTAGTTGTGAAGACCTGCTTGCCTATCAAGATCTGTTTCGAAACTCACGAGGTTTAAAATGAAAAACTTTTATCCCTTCATAATGACTCAGGAAGATGGTGACTTGCTAAAAGTTATACCCAAAGATAGACAGGATACCAGGTAGCGATTCATTGACTGAAAATACAGAAGGTCAAACAATTCGAGATTGACTCTTGTAGATATCTTTGGGGACAGTTCATTTTTGACTGACCGTTTTTAGATTTACTGTATCGCTATTTTCAATAAAAAATTATCGATCCAAGAAACAATCTTGTTATCTAACATCTTAGCCTATATTGTAGTTTGAATGGCGCTACCTCGGTTTCCTTTAACAGTCTTTCATAACATATGTTTTTGAGAAAGTTCCTTTTTACCTTTTCATTTCAATTTCTTTGCGCAATATGAAACTATTTTAGGTATCACCTGTTCTATGCCGATCCATTTCTGACACCGACCTGTAAATTTCTTTTCCTACTAGTTTTCGTATACAACTGGACTCCTGTAAAAGAAAATACGAATCTTATTGGAAATGTGTCAAGATTTTATGAACAAAAACCGAAAATCAAAAGCAAATGTTTAAATGAAAATATATGTATGTACAAAACACATATAATGAAATTCATTTATTTGCGATTTTTTATTTTTTTTTGTTAAACTGGCGACTGTTACATCATGTAATGCTTTAGATACCACCGTGTTGATAGGGGCGCTGAGGACTTCTCCGTCTATATTTTCCAGAAGGAAGGAATTTTTCCCTTCCGGAGCCGAGACCCTGAATGGTCCATACCAGAGGTGGTCAAATTTACCATGGTTCGCGTCTTCCTCTTTTCTTGCATCCCATCTTAGCACTAAGTCACCTGGAAGGAATTTCCTATCCTTTGCATTAAGATCAAACAATTATTTCATATCATCTTGGTACTTCTTCATATTTTCATCAACTTTGACTCTATGTTGTTGAACCTCAATCAACTGGTTAATTCTCCTAGTTACATGATTGGGTTCTTCGTTTTGATCCTGCCATAACTTCATCACTGGAAGCGCTAGGTTTATAGGTAGGACCGCATCTATCCCATAGACCATTTGAAATGGCGAAATGCTGACAGACCTTTTAGTGCTGATGTGGTTTTCCCATAATGCGTATTTCAAGTGCACATGCCAAGACCTTTTATTTTCATCCAGTACTTTCTTCATTATGTTCACTAGGATCTTGTTAGACGATTCGGCCAATCCATTCCCCTGGGGTTAATATGCAGTGGAATGGCCGAGAACGATATTATACTTTTGATAGAAGCTGCTCATAGCCATAGATTTAAAGGCCTGGGCATTGTCGATAACTATCTTTCGGGGACAACCGAATCTTGACAAAATATTGTCTTCCAAGAAATCGATCACGACCAAATCTATTGCCCTTTTGGTTGGAATGGATTCCACCCACTTAGTAAACTAATATGTTGATCCATGTGGATATCGGTGGCCACCCACCTTTTCCGACTGGCTCAAAACAGTTTTCTAGCAATTTTGGCAATTTACTATTTTTAGCAGGTTTTAACTTCCGGGGCCATTTTGAGGGCCTAAATGAAGGTTTTTTTGAGATCAAAGTTCTCAATGATAGCCAAAGAAATGATTGAGCCCCCAAAATGAATCTCCTCAATGATACCTTTCCAACAAGCTATCACACGCCTAAAATGGAGATCGTATGCAAAAGTTACGACCCCGGGAAGTTGATGTACTAACTTACCCAAACAGGGCCCACATGACTTTTGGCGCTTCATCTCCTAGGGTTAGGTTTTTGGATGTCCATGAATTTTGGAATTCTTGTCTATTGTAAAAATGCCTCTAGAGCCTCATTGTAATCATCTTCTTGCGAATGCGAGTAGCCGTCAAATCTCTTCTTAGAGATAAGCTGCCACCATTCTAGCGAGTCTTTCACTCTGTATTTTTACAGTCTTTGTACATTTCTTTCATTAATAGAAATCGTGTATTACTGTATCTCCGTGTTTATGGTTGCATCTCTGATATATTTCTATTATATTACTGGATATACGCAATATCTCTGTGCATTTATTTATTATATCTCCGCTCTCATTTCGTGCCGAAAATAATCCGGATCATCTATAGCTATTAAGATCCACTTATGTTGAGCACTGGAATGGGGATTAATCTCCCTTATAAATTATAGACCCCATTGTTGAAATGGAGCTTTAGCTTTGACTGGAACAAGTGGAAGTGTAGGGAGCTTCTGTTTACCAGCAAATATTTGACAAGGGTTGCAGGCACGCGCTTTGGCATTGACGTCTGAAAAGAGTCTCGGCCAGTAATATCCTGCCCTCAAGATTTTGTAGGTTGTAGCTCTCCATGCGTGATGCCCCCCATAGACTCCCTTATGAAATTCATCTATAACCCGCTGGGTTTTTGATTCTACTAAACCGACTAGCAGGAACCCGAGTGGATCCTTCCAATATAGATGGCTTTCAGATATACAATATTTAACTACATGGAGTTTTAAGGTTCTTCATTTAGATGGTGATAGTTCGTCTGGGCATATTAGATTCAACAAGAAAAACACTATGTCTCTGTACCAGCCCGATGATAAGAACTTCTCTTCGATCTGGTTGGGACTCATTTCTTCATCTGGTTCATTTAGGTCTGTGTCTTTGTTGCTTCCCTGCAGGCAATTTATATCAAGAGCCCTGAGATTCGATTAAGCTAAGAGTCTGGCTAGGCCTTGCCCTTTTATCAATTTGGTCGGTTTAACTTCCAAATCGAATTCTTGGATTTTAGCAAGCCATCGCCCTCTCTTTCCATCACTGTCTGGCTATACCAGGATATCTTTCACATAACTAGTAGGCACGTACACGATCATTTTTGAATGTAGTACATAAGTTCTGAATGCCTTTAGCGCTTTTACCATGGCATATGCCTTCTTTTCTATTATGTCATACTTCAGTTCTGCGTCTCTGAGGCTCTTGCTAAAGAATGTGATCGGCCGTTCGAACCCTTCATCATCCTTTTGTAGGAGCACCGCGGCGATAGTATGTTCAGAAGCAAATGAGAAGATAAGAAAATCTTTCAGATAATCTGGGCTTGCTAACATAGGTACCTCGCTTATGAATTTTTTAATATGTGTGAACGATGCTTTGGCTTCAGTCGTCCAATTTACTCCGCTATCCTTCTTCAACATTCCTGTGATCAATTTGACAATCTCAGCGAAATTGGGGATAAACCTTTGTAAAAAATTTATAGTTCCTAAGAAAGATTGAATCTCTTTTACATTTTTGGGAATATTTATAGTATTTATTGTTTCAATCCTCTTAGGATCAATCCTGATCCCATCTCTAGATACGATATGGCCCAGAAGCTTACCTTCTGACATAGCGAAATGTGATTTCTTTGGATTCAAAGATAGACCAAACCTGCGGAAATTCTCGAAAGTTTGTTTTAGATGGATCAAGTGTTATTCAACGGTTTTAGAAAAAACCGTCAAATCGTCGAGGTAAATGACTACGAACTTGTCTCTTTCTCCTACGAAAGCGATGTCCATAGCACGCTGGAATGTATCCCCTGCATTCATCAAACCAAACGACATTTTTTCATACATAAATGTACCTCATGGTGTGGTGAAAGCAGTCTTTTCCCTGTCTTTTTCATTCATGGCGATTTGGTTATAACCAGAGAACCCATCTATCATAGACATTCGGTTTGATCCAACTACTTTTTCTAGTACATGGTCCATCTTGGGTAGTGGATAATTATCTTTGAGAGATGACTTGTTTAAGTTTCAAAAATCCACACACAGTCTGATTTCCCCATTCTTTTTCCTAACTAGGAATAGGTTAGCTACCCAGTCCGAATATCTCAGAGGTACGATTATTTTCGCGTCCAAGAGTTTTTTAACTTCCTTTTCTATCACAGGTTACAGAATGGGGTTAATTTGCCTAAGCTTTTGCCTAAACGGTTTGACCCCATGCTTCAACAGTATCTTATGATCAATAATGGAAGTGTCATACGTTTTCAATTCATCATAGGACCAGGCGAAAACATCTTTATACTGTCTAAGTAAGTATTTGTACTTGACCTTTACTTTGGGAGGGAGGAACTTGGATATCTTTACTACCCTGGATTCTTTTTTAGTTCCTATATCACAGTCCTCCACTTCTTCTGGTCGGAGCTGCAAAGTAGATTTCACAGGTACGTCATTATGATCAAAAAGTATTTCTAAAGGAATTAAGCCTTTCGGAATCTGATTACTTTTAAGGATCAGCATACGGTCATCCACAATTTTTTCTCGAAAGGTTTCAGGGTCTTCCCCTTATTGCATGATCCACATTGGGTCATTTTGATCTTCTTGGTCAGCATGAGTTTCAAAGAATTCGCCTACTGCTGTAAGGAATTTCTTAATTTGTTCGTCATCTTCAAAGACTCACCAGTGTTGGATATTGTCTAGTATGGAGGGTTTGTATTTGATTTCAATGTGATACTTCAGTTTAAAATTCGTGGGGGGGGGAGAAGGTTGAAGCTGCCTTTGCCAATGCATCAGCATGTAGATTCTCTCTGTGAGGGATAAAATGGATATTTATGGATGAGAAAAAAATTTCCATGAGATCCCAAGCACAATTTCTATACGTTCTTAGTCTGGGATGCTTGGCTAGGTACTGTCGGTTTACTTGTTCAACTATTAATTCCGCATCACCATATACTTCCAATTTTCTTATATTTAGCTTTTTGGCAGCCTCTAATCCTAAGATCAAAGCTTCATATTTTCATACGTTATTAGTGTAATCTATGTCCCACTGCAAATGGTAAGATAAAGGAACAATGAACTTACCTTCAGGTGCCACTAAAAGCACTCCAACACCTGCCCCTTCAGAAGATAAGGCACCGTCAAAGTACATTTTCCAGACACCGGTACAAAACAACTCTTCTGTCATGAGGTTTGACTCTTCTTGCTTTGTATCGATTTCCTCTGGACACCCATCCAGACCATCATCAAAAGACAAGATGCAATTTCCCAGATCTTGGTTTGCAATGTAAATAGGGAAGTTGTTTAGGTTTTGAGGGTCACTGACAGTATATGCTAATCTTGTTTCTCTGTACAACCGAGTGAACTGACCACCGAACACAGGGATTATGTTATAAGTCATGTCCAACTGTAGAGAACCCCACAACTTGGCTCCCCATGACCTAGATAACAACATGCCATACTTAGGGGGAATATCTGTGATAACCACATCCATCAGGATACTCTTAACAGGGACCTGTGCTAGGGTAACTACCAGATATTTTATCATCCCCATGCATTTAAGCTTCCTTGAATCAAAAGAGTACATATTTCCATAAGGCCTTGTAATATGGAGACCCATCTTCTCCATTATAATCTTGGGCATAACATTATGGGAAACTCCGGAGTCTAACATACAATTATGCAACAACTGATCATATACATTCAGAGTGATATAAAAGGGAGCGATGTTGTCTTTGGACCCTTCAAAATGGGGACAAAAAGTGATGTTAGGTCTATCATCTTCCAAGTTTATAACATCGGACTGGATTTCTAGTTCAGAGACACCTATCATTTTGGTAATTTGTTTGCGATAAACAGGGTTTTTCGCTAATTCCACCAAAGGGATTGGTATTTAAATATTGTTCAACTCATTTTCAAAACTGAAAGCTTTGCTCACCTTGTCTATTTCTTCGGTTGAGACTTCTGAATTCTTCCTTTCTGACTTATTTTTTTGGACAACTTTATCATTCATGGTCCTAGTTAAAGACGTATCTTTATTTACGGGTTCGGTTTCCTGTGTTTGAGTTCCAACTTTTTCCACCTCGGACTCTTGAGAACTTACTAGTTTAGTTTTTTTGTTGAGTTATAAGGTATGGTCTGAAGGAGGATCATAAGCTTGACCTCTCTGAAGGATTTTCTTGGGTTGAGTCGTTGAGGTGGGCTTACTCTTAGATCTCAGGTTGTACCTCGGTTGAAACTCAGCCATCATTATCTCAGTTTCTGGTTGAGATTCACAGATCTCGGTGTGATGACCCTCCTCACTCTCATTTGATGGCTTCGGTGTATTTAGAGACTTTTCATAGTCTTTGCGAGTCATATATGGTTGACTACAGTCATCAACGAAGTTCGTGACATCATTATCCAAATCCTTGAAGTCTTGAAAATCGTTAGCTCCTATAAAATTTTCATTCTTTAAGGGAGCTTGTATTTTTTGATCTTCCTTTTTTATTTGTCTTTGTTGGTTCGGGGGGTTTGGGTTCCTCTTGAAATATTTTTTGGGGTGATATTTAGCCTTAGCCTATTCAAGTTCCATTCAGGCTATTTTATTTGAAAACTCTTTAATTACTCTAGCCATATCGTCCACCCTATCGTCTGAGGATCTATTGGACCCTGAAGGGCCAGCTTGTTCTCTAAAGTGCTTGGTCTCTCAGTTTCCAGTCTCTAATATAGCTTTAAGCTTACCTGAAGCCATCATGTTATATTCTATTTCTACCGCATTGTCTTGCATTCGGTTTAAGGTGGCTCCCCTTTGCTCTCGTAGAAGGAGTGCAAAATCAGGTTCGAAAGCTCCGGCGAAAGTCACTTTGGCTGCAGGTTGTGATGGTTTAACCTCAGCTGGGATTTTATTGTATAGTTTGTTGAATCTCTGAATGAATTCCATGACTATTTTTGAGTTCTCTTTCTTCAAAGACCCAAATTCAGTCAAATAATAGAGATGGTCTTTTCTCTCGCCCCATTTCCTGATGAAAGCATCTTCTAAAGCGTCATATGACAAGATAGAAGCTGCGGGTAGGCTCTGAAACCAAGTTCGGACCTCACCTTCAAAGGTTTGGACAAGGAGCCTCGAATAGAAATCCTTGTGCTCGATACCAAATATATCTACAAATTGGTCGAAAAAATTAATATGTTCAGTAGCGGTCAGATCTCCCTCCCCGGTGAATTTTGGTAAATTTTTTATGTAATTTTCTGGAAGATTGTGTAGGGGGATGGGAAATACTAACAGAGCGTATCTGGCCACAACTTTCGCAAAGTCTCTGGGAGGGGGAGCAAGACCTTGGCCTCCACTCCCTCCTAGAGGGGCCCCTCCCCCTCCTCCTCCGATAAACCCTCCTCCTCCTCCTATAAACCCTCCACCTCCTCCTCCAGCAGCTGCCATCGTTGTTTGTGGAACGTTATAAAGGGGGTTTTGGAAAATTAAAAGGGAATCTTTATTTTCTTCTCGAAGAGGAAAATTTGATGAGGAAAGATAAGGGACGCGAGGACTCGGTTCCTCGGATTTGTAAGAGACCGAATTGGGAAAACCGACGGGTGTGAGAAATGAGTGTGTAACACACTCTTAAGAATTTGGTGAAGTTGGGAAATTCAACTGAAGAAAGGAAGGTATTTTAAAATCCAACGAACTTTCAAGCAGGTCCTTTCCCTTGTGTGCTAAGGGGATCGTTGGATGAATCTCACTCCTAATTTCGGAATGGATTGGCGTTGAATCTTTAGCGCCAAAGTGAGGACTGAGTGAAGTTGAGGAGGATTTGGATGGACTCTCATCCTTCAGTGATGGGGTTTCAGGTTTGTAAACTGAAGCGGTTGGCTTAAAAGAGCCTCTCGTCCTTAGAATTTTTTCGGGATCAGTAATGGGCGTAATCTGCGTATCATCCGGGCTTTGTCTAGTATTCCTTCGACCGAATGCCAGTTTATTTCTCATGGAGTTGCCAAGTGAAAGATAAAAATCCTTAAAAGGTGTGTACTCTTTGTTCACTATCAAAGGGTAACACTTTCAATGAAAACAATTGTCGTTTTCCCAAGGAAAAAGATTTCGTAACTTCGTTCCCCGCAATGGCGCCAGAGAGATGTCGTTCTTGAGTCTATACTTAAGGCTTAAATGTACAGTGTCAAGGCATCCAAAAGTGTGTGATAGGTGTATAAGAGGGAAGCGTAAACCCTCGATGAAGGAAACTAGGGAAGATTTCTACGTTGGCGTTGTCTAGCTTCCAACTGTTCCTGGGTAGTTATGTCTCATTCAATGGTTGTCCATGATTTTTCAAGTTCAGCCCGGTTAGTTGTCATTTTAAGAATGATGTCGAAGAGATTTAAGGCAATGTGCGTTTGATTCGATAGTCCAGTTTCAACGTTAGGTTGAGTTGGTACAAGAACTATCATGGGGGAATAGTAAAGGTAGGAAAGAATTTAAAAGCGATTAAGTGTTGTCTCAATTGGGTCGCATAAAAGAGAATTTACGCTTGCAGAGATAAAATATGAATGAAAATCTAAGGCTCTTTCCCATAACTGTATTATATTTTAATAAAAGGTGTAAAGTGGGGGAAAAAAATTCAGCTGTATATAATGCAAGGCTCCTGTCAAAGGGAAATCTGACATATAAATAGAAGAGGAAAATAGTAAGGAAACAACCTACGTAGCATAGAATATATGTAAAATTCTAAAAATGCAAATTGGTCTTACACCCACTGATAGCTGGTGCAGAGGAAATACAATAAACCATTACAGAAAACCAAAATTCATTCGTTATAGTAGTGGTTGTACTAAAGTATAACAAAGAACATCAGTTAAGAATATGAAATGAAATGGAAAATTGAGATACAAGGAAGCAAACTTGTAATACAGTAGTGACGGAATCGAGAACTTCCAGATCTACTTGTATTAACTTTCAATGTAAAAAAAATATTACAAATGACTCAAAAAGGTCCAGCCTTGTTTATTTCTTTATGGGATATATTTATACAATTTTTACAAAGTAGTTAAAATCTCAATATTCGGAAGATTTCGGTTATGACCGAGAAGAGAGTGACCGCTCCATTTCACCTACTCTGTCCTCACTTGGTTCCAGGTGTTTGTCGTCGCGCAGACTCGGTGCAGGCGATACATCTTTCCACTAGCTGAGATATGAGCTGGGATGGTTCTGCTTGACAGCTCACCTCGACGAAGTAACATTCTCGAGCTAACTGTTGCAACTTGTCTTCCATTTGTGAGTCGATGATGTCGAGGGAACATAGTTGCACATTGGGTTTGATCATGTACTTATCAACTTGGACTATGTCTACCATATTCATCCCAGAGATATCAGCCGAATCTCTTTCTTCCTTATCTTTCAGATCAAGTGAGATCTTTTCCACATTCATTTGCCTCAACGCTTCGGCATTGCCTCTGCTGTCAATTCCCAACAGCTCGCCATCTATAGAATTAAAGGCTTCTTCTAGGGAATTGGTTACCTTTTGGGCTTGCTCCTTGTCCATGGCGATGTTGTGCTCCCACTCCTTCAACAGAATATTTCCTCGGGTTTGCTCCGAAATGGTGAACCTGGGAGTACCCACTGAAACCCGATTGTTCGTGGCTATTACCGCCTCCTGGAAGGTGACCCGAGCTGCTCCTGCATCCCTTTATCTGACTGATAAATTCTCAGAAACCTGATTGATCAACAGACAGTGTTCCTAGATTGCTCCCACCTTGGCGAGCAAATTCTACTGTGCCAAAGATATTCTGCTCTGAGTCTCGCTCGCTTGGGATTTAAATATCCCGAGGTCAATCATTCTACTCTCGGCGATTTCTACCCGAGCCCGCTGCTGTTCAATCAAAATACTATGTTGGCTCGCCTGCGTCCGACCATCTCGGACCGCCAACTGTGCTTGCTCAAGCTTATCTTTGAGCACCTTTATTTCATTTTTGTCGGTCAATCTCGCTTGTTCTATTTCCATGCTCACCTGACCTTTAGCATTCTCCACGGCTGTGGCCAATCTGGCTTCAAGAGTCCTGATTAGGTGATTCTTTCTTTTAAGTTGGTTTCTCAAAAGTCCGACTTAGAATTGATTCGCCGAGGCATACGCCCCTAGCGTCCCTATGATTTCAGTGGAAAATTGCTCGTTCTTTTTATCTTTTCCATCTGTCATAACCTTATACTTTTTGGCAGTCGACTCTCCTTCCTGGTAGAATTCTCTTTTTACTACTGCTTTTCTCTTTTTATCAAAGAAAAACTCATTCGAAGGGAGTTCTTCTGCTCTTATGGGCCTCATCTCCTCATTAAATATCCATCCTTCTTCTATATTTCCCTGCATCGACTGCAAGGGGGTGACAGATGTGATGGGTGCTCTGATCTGTTTCACTGATTTTCTTGGGGTGTCGACTGGGTTCTTCTTCTTTGGTGGTTCTGGGGTCTTTATCTCGGTCTCCAGAATCTGTTTCTTTGGTGGGTCCGGAGTCTTTTCCTCTGCTTCTAGACTCTTTGTTTGTTCCTCCTTGTCCTCGTGTTTTCCCTGGTCAGAAGTCGCATCTTTAGAACCTTCAGCATCCTTTTGTTTCGTTTCCGAAATACCGGGACCCTCACCGCGCAGTACAGTGGGGAGACAACTACGTCGATGTCCTTGGAACTTCAATACCTCGGCTCTATCCTTGGGCACCAAGGATTGAATCCAGACTAGAATTTAATCATAGGACCTCGCTCCTCGGAAAACATCATCCGGGGGTGAATTCTCATGTTCAAATCTTTTTAGCCCGCAATTGGCCAAATGATTTCTCAAGACCCTCTGTGGATCGTGCTTCTTGTATTCGATGGAGACCAAATTAACGTCTTCCAGGGCAGCAACCTCGGCTTTGGCATGCCCAAAATCTAATAAAGAATAAGAATTCAAATGAATGGGAAAAGAAGGCCATACCTTCTTTGAATACCCTTTGAGCTCCTTACTTACACCGCCAATTACTGTCTTCCGGGTGACCTCGCGACAAGCCATCTTGTCAGGAATGAACAATGACTGCGCATGCGGGGGAACAACAGCTCCAAAAACTCAGAGGTATGAAAACTCTACCTCCACGTACCAGTATTCTATGCTGCTCAAATTTGTCTCAATGATGTCCGAAATACGAGGTGGCGGGTGACCAAAAATGGCGATATGTAGGGGCACCATTACCCAGTTAAAAATTTCATATGCGAACTTTTCTTCTTTGTTTTCCCATAGCTTTTCATGATATACATGTATGGGTTTGTCTTTGACTGGAGTCCAACTCCAGCTCATTAATGGAAATGGTGTCATAGAACAAATTGTGTCCATAATATATGAGGACATGAAGAATGAGGACGGCCTCCCATTTTCCTTCTGCTCCCGATACTCTGTGACCCGATTAGCCAAGATATCCGAAAGTATCTTTGCCCAATTAAAAGAACAACCTTCTGCGGCCCGAAACATTAGAGGCACACATGCAAGGTAAAAATGCGATGTGTCTTCTCTCCCATATAACTGACATCTCATCATGGCCACATATTTATACTGCGGTTCCAATGAAGCGATTGAATAAATTCCTTGGTCATTAGCTCTGAACTTCGCGGTGTGAGAAACCCAATCCTTTATCAAACTGGACATGGTTTTATCAAACTGTGTGCACTCCTTTTCCTTGAATTCCTCCAGGAACTTAGCGCCATATGTGTATTCGGACGTCGTAGGTAGCTTATACATGGTTTGCAGATGCTCAGGCCTAAAAGTCCCTATAGTGACTCTCTTCCAATTCATGATAGTCCTGGTCGGTATGTCTACATGATCCAACGCCCATCGGACCATGTCATAATATGGAAGCAACCATGGTCGGGCTGCTACTCTATGCATTCCAGATTGGATGACTATTTTGTACTTGGTGTTTAGATCATCTCTTTCGTTGTCGTCGGAGTCATCGGAATAATCCACCAATTCGGATTGCAGGATGTCTGAAACAAATGACCAGTTAGGGACCGAGTCGACACTTCAGGGAAAAGTATCCGAGACATTGTCTAAGCTTTGTCCTGTAACCTCAACATTCGCCTTCTCTTCTTTCCGCGGAGCCATCGCTGAATCTTGCGTCTTACTTCTTCTGCGATAGAACTGCGTATACATACAGAAGTTAGTTTACTCAGAAGTGATGAGCTCTGCGTGCTATGAAAATGCATTTGTTACAATGAATTGCAACTCTTACATATATTTGAAAAACTCGGTACCTTTCAAAACAAACCTGTCAATTCAAAATTAGAAATAAATTTATGCCGTAAAAATTCGATCTTACACATAGATTTACCCTATTTCCCCATTAATGTCATAAATTTTGGCGGTTTAAAAGTCAGTTGGCGTATGGATTGAAAAGGCTTCCTCGAGAATCGTGAAAGCATCGAAACGTGGGATGTGTCTTGATTCAACTTAATTACCCCAATCTCAYGAACGATAATTAATATCTCGCTATTCGCTATATCGGGAACTTTTCTTTAACATTTTGAGTTTCTAACTCCCGAGACTRCGAAGATCGATTTTGGTTTAATTAAAGGTAATCGTGGTTAGAGGCATAATTAATTTTATAATCATTTTATTCACCGTATCGCAAGTCGGAACTTCGAGGATAAGTTTCTGGGGGATTTATATGCCGAGTTGTGAAACTACGAGATCGCGATAAGAAGGTTTAATTAAGGGGAAGATAATCTTGGATTAAGTGATTAATTAATCATGTTTTAATTACATCGTGACTTCGTGAGTCGGGTTTAGAAGCTGTAACTTTTGAAAAAGATAGTGCTGAGTGGCGAAATGCCGAGAATTTTTTTTACCATGGTTATCTTTTTTCCTTTAATCCTTGACCTGGTTTATCCAGACAAGACCTTGTGTCCTCGGCTCTCGGGGCTGTAAAAATAAAAAATTTGGTTTGGCGAACGTCGAGGCACGAAACCCCGACGACGTCTAATCATGAGTTGAAATATTTTACCCTGGTTACCACTTTGAGTGAAAATTTAAAATGACTTCGCCATTTCATGACTCGGGATGTGTGAATTCATGAATTATAGTATCCAATCTGCGAGATCCCGAATTAGAGAAAAAAGAGGGAACATTCTTACAAAATGTAGGACTTGCTTCGAGAGTAGAAAATCATCATTGCTCACATGACAAGGTTTCAGAGGTCTCAAAATATCGGAGGGAAAAAGAAAATCATCTCTAGATTTCAGGTATCAAAATGAAAATTGTGATAGACTAAAAAAAACAAGGGCGGCTCCAACACGAATTACAGAAATGGTTCCTTAATTGAATTCTTCTACCATTAACTGTCTAGGCCTTCTTGGCAGGGGAAAAATGGAACCCAAGTACCTATTAAGAGGGGTTGAAATCTTCGACCATGTGTCCTCGTGTGGTCGAAACCCCTGCACAGAGTTGCGAGAAATACCCTTAAATGTTTGTTCAACAAAAATACAAATAAAATAAAATAAAAAAAGAAACGAGCAATTTTAGGAAAGAGTTCACCAAAGTAATACTTAACTTAAGTAGAGGGATATGATTATCCTTCGCCATCGCTAAGAGCCGCATATTTCTCTAGACTCGGAAGGGGAAGAGGAGTCCTAAACTTCCTGATGTTTACCCTCACAAAACCAAAGGGGGCCATCATTAGCATTAAGAATCAATGAATAACCGAAACAAGAACAGATCCAAGAACCAATATATGAATGTTGGAACATGACCAAACTGCATAAAATCATAAACTCAAGATACATCTTACAGAAATATAAAGAAAACAATAGATCAAAACCAATGATCTATCTAACACTCACCAAATAAGTTTTAAGGAAATGCAGGGTCGACAGGATTCCAAAACCCCAAACTCGTATGCCTAGTAAGTCACTCGAAAATAGCAAAGGGGGGCATGCAGAACTTAACCGAACATATTTAACTTTAGTCAAAGTATAATCCCTGCTTAAGGGTTTGTCCAACTACTATTATTTCTGGGAGATTCTGAAATAAGGAAAAATCACAATCTTACGAGTTGTCGAAGAGTATTTGGGATGGACCCCTGTTTCTTTTCACAACCCAGATGGAAACAACTTGCCAAAGAGGTTCCAGAATAAAAAATAAATAGGCTTAGCATAGAGGCATGTATAAGACCCTAACCCATTTAAACATATGATTTTCTTTTTCGACGAATCATAACCGAGAATAGTAATAAAAGAACGACAAGCACAAGAGGAGGGAAAGAAGGGCCTACGAGCAATAAACAGGATAACACCAGAACAGTAAGCCAGAAAAAAAGGACAAAAAATACAGTAAAATTATTATTTAGGATGGATACATACCGAACAGGAGAAATATGGGAGATTCTCCAAGGCACCATGCCCGTGCACAATAAAGTCAAGAACAGAGGAAAACGCAGGATTCAACTGAGAGTAGATTGGCACAAACATGAAAAAGAATCATCGTTGCTACCCTAAAACATGAGCCCGCGCATATTCAATGTGGTGGGTATGATGAGGAAATGCACCATGTGACAGAAGTGAAGTGGAGTATTAGGGTTGGAGGAGGGTATAGGGTGACTTTCGTTTCCCCTCCACCTCCTTTAATGGTTGGACAGAAAATTAAATTCGACTGTCAATACATCTAGTCACATTTAATAAAATTAAGAGGCCAAGTAAGGATCTCCTCAAAACCCTTTTACTGCTAGTTCATTTAGTGGTGATGGTTGGAGTTAGTTAAGCCTGGAAGGTTTAATCATCTGCCACCTTAGGGATTCTCTTCCAACCAAGTAGATTATTGGGTTACGAATTTGGTCAACAAAACAATTCCCAAGGAAGCCCTCGAAGTCCATGGTCACCTTTACCAAAAGCAAAACCATTAAATCTAACATTAAAGAAAATATTTCGACCCCCTTCCTTGAGTCTCTAAAGTTTTTTGGGGACTTGAAGTTTAGGCTTGTGTGTGTGTATGAGAGTGGATGTTTAATAAGAGGTTGAAAACCTAAGTACTAGGCCTATGTCCACCTTTTGCATTACTACAAATTTTTAACATTTAACCACTTACAAAGACGAGTATAACTTAAATGAGTATTGAAGAGTAAACATAAATTGAATACACAGGATATTATGATTTTAAGGATTAATCCCCTTATTATAAATCTATCATACAGACTTACAGCGTAATTCTCTTAGAAGAAAAAAAATAAAAAATTATGACAAAATTGAAGTTTATTACATATGGTATAAGAGAAAAAGTTACAACATTGGGCCTGAACAGGGCCACATTAGTTTCTTAGTATATATATTCCGATTAAATTAAAACTAATAAACCTTATGGTTACAAACAAAAATCCTTTTCTGCTTTGTACTAATTATGGAAGCTCAGGATGATGCAGAAATCGGGATGGAAGGAAATCCACAGCAAATACGCCTTGGAGATCCAAGACAGAATAGTGACGAAAGCTCACCCACGAAGGTGTTGGAAACAATGAGGAATGTTATTGTTGAACTATAGATTTTCAAAGACGACAATGAAAAATTGAAGAAAGCACAACAGGAACAACAAGAGATAAATGAAATCCTGCTGCATAGTATAGTCACCAAGAAAATCCCAAAGGATGATAACCATGATGAAGAATTCAACAAAACAACCTCCAAGAACTCTGGGACAGAAACAAAAAAAGGAGACAGTTCGTTTGAAGGAACACCTTCAGCTGAAGAAAAAACTAAACCAGACAGAAAAAGAAAACAAGTAGACCACCTTGAAGGAGAATTTTAAAAGATTAAACCAGCTACCTTTGATGGAGAATCCAGGATAGGAGAAGAACCTGAGGCATGATTGTTGGACATCAAAAAATACTTCTAGATCTACAATTATTCCAGCAACATGAAGGTCAGAATGGCCATCTACAATCTGAAAGGGAAGGCCAGCATTTGGTGGCAAGACCTAAAATTGGCCAAGGTCCTAAAGGAGAAACAATTGGAATCGTCTGACTTTAAGAAGTATTTCAAGAAACAATACCTTTCTGAAAGCTATTATGAAAGGAAGACGAAAGAATTTTACGAGTTACAACTTGGACAGATGACAATGGAGGACCTTATAAATAAATTTCTAGAATTACTAATGTTCGTACTGTACATCCAGGAGGATAAGGTAAAAATCCAGTGATTCTTAAGTTGTTTACCACAGTCGTACAGGGACAGAATTGAGTTTGAAAACCCTAAATCCTTGAGTGAAGTATTCAGGAAAGCACGAATGTAATATGACCAGTATAAACAATGGGTAGAGTTTCCCAAATCCTGGAAGGATAAGAAGCAATATTGAATGAACCAGCGGAAGAAGGGATACCAGCCAGCTCGTTATGGGAATGCAGCAAAAAGTTTTTTGAGGAAGGATTTCCACTCCAATCATCCAATACGCAAAGCATCAGTAAACTGGTAAACCTACAAATGAAGAAGTTTGGTGACATCTCCTGCGAGCCATTAAAGTGTTGGGAATGCAGAGAGACTCATCTAAGGAGGAACTGTCCATGTTTAATTTTAGCAAACAGAACTACTATTCATAACTTGCAGGAAGCCTCGACGGTGGGAGATGTGGGCAGAATCCTGCATCGAATAAATGCAGCCATAGAATGTCGACAAGCTGACCACCAGTCCTCAATGGTATAAATCGAAGGTAAAATCAATAACACTCAAATTCCTGTTCTAATTGACCCTAAAGCTACGTTAAGTTATATTACCCCTGATGTAGTAGAGTCAAATAAACTTAAGAAATGAACGCACGCAAAATCATGGCTTGTACAACTAACAACAGGTACTAAAAGGAAAGTAGTTGACCTTATTTTTTACTTTGAGTTCAACTTAGATGGTCAATATATAAGAGCAAATATAAACATCCTACCACTAGGATCTTATGATACGATTATTGGGATGGATTGGTTGGAACAACACAAAGTAGTACTAGATTGTTATACAAAGATACTTAGCTATAAAGATGATTTTGGCACTGCAAGAACAACCCAAGGTATACCAAAACCGGTATCAATTAGATAAGTTTCAGCGATGCAACTCAAGAAATGCATGAGGAAGGGATGTCAAGTTTATGCCATCCAAGTGACGAATCTGTTAGAAAAATAAGTTAAGCCAAAGTTAGAAGACTTCATTGTCCTACGTGAATTCAAAGACACGTTTGTGGATGAGATACCAGAATTACCTCCTAGAAGGGAAATAGACTTCTCCATAGACCTACTACCTGGTTCAACCCCTATCTCAAATGAACCATATCGAATGAGTCTACCAGAACTGATAGAATTTAAAATACAATTACAGGAATTGTTGGAGAAAGAGTATTTCAGACCGAGTGTCTCACCATGGGGGGCACTAGTCCTCTTTGTGAAAAAGAAAGACAACACTCTAATATTATCTATCGATTATAGACAACTAAAAAAAATGACTATTAAGAACAAATACCCCTTACCAAGGATAAATGATCTATTCGATCAAGTAGGTGGGGCCAAGATCTTTTCAAAGTTGGATTTATGATCTGGTTATCATCAAGTTAGAATAAAAGACAAGGACATAAGCAAAACAACTTTTCGAACAAGATATGGACACTACGATTTTGTAGTCATACCTTTCGGACTCACTAACGCACCAACCACGTTTATGTGCCTGATGAACAATATCTTCAGTTAGTACCTGACAAGTTCGTGGTAGTATTTATCGACGATATTCTGGTATATTAAAAAACAGAGGAAGAACATGATGAACAATTAAGTATAGTTCTATAAACGTTGAGGAAACACAAACTGTACGCCAAATTTGACAAGTGTGACTTCTATCAAAAAGAAATACGATACCTAGGACATGTAATTTCAGCAGAAGGCATTGTCATAGACCCAGAGAAGACAAAATCCATTATGGAATGGTCGATACCTAAGGACGTAGTGGATATCCGGTCATTCATGGGAATCACCGGATATTACCGCAGGTTTATAGAAGGGTTTTCTAATATAGCCTACCCTATAATGTCATTACAAAAGAAAGGGACCAAGTTTAACTGGTTAGAGAAGTCTCAAGGAAATTTCAACAAACTAAAGAAATTATTGACAACTGCACCCATATTGAAGGTAGCAGACTCGGATAAAGACTTCACCGTATTTGTTGATGCAAGTAAAGAAGGACTAGGTGGTGTCCTAACTCAGGAGGGATATGTTATTTGTTATCAGTCCCAGAAATAAAAAGAACACGAGTGAAATTATGTCACTCATGACTTAGAATTGTCAGTGGTAATACATGCCTTAAAAATGTGGTGACACTACATAATGGGTAGAAAATTTCTGCTATTGACGGATAATAGAAGGGTGAAATATCTGTTTAACAAACCAGACCTTAATGCAAGACAAGCATTATGGCTAGCCTTCTTGATCGAATTTGACTTTGAGGTCAGACATATCAAGGGTAAGGAAAATAAAGCAGCATACGCTTTAAGCAGAAGAGTCCATGGGTTATTTAAGATAAATATCAACAGGGAAAAAAGTGATATGGAACAAAGGATAAGGATGGCAGGTATTAACGACAGAAATTACACTAAGATGATGGAAAAATTACAAAATAGTACCACAAACTCAGATAAACCAGATCTAAGTATCGACAAAATGGGACTATTACGATTTAAAAACAAACTTTACATACCAGATTCAGCAGAGTTAAAATTAACAGTTTTAGATGAAGTGCATAAGAAACTGTATTCTGGCCATCGAGGTTACCAAAAAACAATAACAACACTTAGAAAAATATTTTATTGGCCTAAGATGAAAGGCGAAACAGAAAAATACTTTGCTAGGTGCCAGGATTGTCAGGAGGTTAAGGCCGAGCACCAGCATCCAACCGGCCTATTATAGCCATTACTAGTACCATAATGGAAATGGGATACCATATCGTTGGACTTTATAACAGGTTTGCCTAAAACTCAGAAACATAATTATTCTATCATGGTTGTAATCGATAAACTCAGTAAGTCTGGACACTTTATTCCTATAAAGTCTACTTTTAAAGATATAAACATTGCTAAAATATTCATGAAAGAAATTTTTAGACTACATGGTATTCCTAAAATGGTGACTTCAGATAGAGACATAAAATTCGCATCCACATTTTGGAAGGAATTGTTTGCAGAGCTAAATACTAATCTGAATTTCAGTACAAGTTATCATCCACAAATGGATGGACAAACCGAAAGAATAAACCAAATTGTAGAGGATATGCTCTGCATGTACGTAAGAACAAAACTGAGCAAGCGGGAACACTATCTGCACTTGGTATAATTTTCATATAACAATGGGTACCAAAATTTCGCTAAGTTGAGCCCTTTCGAAGTACTATACGACAGAAAGTGTACGAATCCAATTGGTTGGGATAACCCAACTGACAGACTCATGGTTGGACCAGAGATGCTCCAAGAAATGGAGAACATGGTAAGGAAGGTACAACAGAACTTGAAATAAGCACAGGATAGACAGAAGAGCTACATAGATCAGAAAAGAAGACACTTGGAATTTCAAGTGGGAGACCATGTTTATTTGAAGGTCAAAGCACGAAAGAGATCGTTGAAGTTAGGGAACTGTGCCAAACTGGCACCCAGGTTTTGTGGGGCCTTCGAGATACTAGCTCGAATTGGACCCGTAGCATACCAACTTACACTTCCCGCTAATCTAAGAATTCATAATGTATTTCATGTTTCTTTGTTAAAAAAAATATATTCATGACCCTACTGATATGATTGATTGGAACTTGGTGCAGGTGGAACCCGAAGGCGAGTTCTAGGTGGAACCCCTTCTCATTCTGGACCAAAGAGGAATAGCACTTCGAAACAGAGTCGTCGCTCAGGTAAAGGTGCAATGGAAGCAGTTTAGTCCCGAGGAGGCCACTTGGGAGTTGGAGGGAGATTTGTGGAAATATCATCCAATCATGTTCCAAGGAAGGGATGAACACTGAGGAAAGTGTTTTACTGAAGGGGGAAAGGATGTGATATCCCCAAAAATAAAGTATTTTTGAAAATTAAATTTGTTGAAAATTTATTGCATTTTTAGTAAATTCGAATTTGGAAGTTTTTTGCCATTTATGGAAATTCTGAATTGCGAATTTGATAATTGTAAATTAATTATTATGACTGTTGGGCAAAGACCTAATTTGACCCAACTAACTACTTGAATATGACACTTGTATAAAAATAGAATATTTTATATTGATTTCAGGAGGACAAATGGAACAACCATGCAAATTTAATTGACCATGATTCCATGAGTGGGGAGCAGGTTGGAGCTACCTCTAGGCTGATTGTTACAAGTGGAAAATCAGTGATTTGGCCATTGGTAGCCCCTAAAAATCAGGGATCTAGAAAGATGTGAAAATTCCCAAGGGAGGGAAAAATACCTAGGCTAATTGATAAATAGCATGTGTGAGGAGGAAGGATGCTGCCAAGTATGTTGGGAAAGAGACTATTGATTTTTACTTGATGTTATGAACACTACTGAGTGAGTGTGAGGCAAGAGGAATCTACTGGAATTGAAGGACATTGTTGAGGAGGAGTTCCTAGTTCTCTCTCATGGATTCATGGTCAAGCTAGGGGGTGAATCAGGCAAGTGATTTTGGCTGCCTATTCTATGGTTAGGAAGAACGTGGTTGTTCCCTTTGTCATTCCGTGAATTGGTTAAGATATATTAGATTCCTCCTTCTTTGCTTGAATGATTTTGGGTAATCTGATATTATGCATCTGTTCATGTTAAGATGAAATAATTTCCATGGATGATATATGTTTTTTTTTGTATGAAGTTACAGTCAAAAGTTAAATCTCTAGGCAGAATTACCTATGTACACTTGAACTTGAAAGAATAGATCTATCTACAGGAGTACATTCATTTCTGTAACTGAAATATTAGGAAGATCCATCCATAAATATTGGGAGTTGAGCAATTTTGTATATATACTTATATCTATATGATTACAGTTTATTATCTGATGTAGGAACGATTGTATCTATATGGTTTATGTAGGTCATATATTGGATAATCATCTATTCTATTAAGGAATATACTTATATTACTACTATATTGTGACTCATTGTCATCACAGGTTCCAATTACAAGTGTACAAGTTTATAAAAAACAAATATTATCCGTAGTGGTAATAGAATTGAATCTGGAAAATGAACTATTTTACAAAATAACTGTGTTTTTTGTCGTTCTTAGGATAGAACTATTCTTCTCGAAGTATTAAATTCATCATGCAAATTTCGAAACTTCAAGTCCTGGAAAATCTTCTACCTATCATAAGATCATCATGAGCCATACGACTTTAAGGGTTCAATTCTGTAGTGTATTTTCAAACCTGTGTAAACATTTGTAGAAAACTGGAACAAATTTTTAGAAGTATTATATCTTTTTTTTAACTGTACAAATTTAAAGGCCTGATTAATTTAATAAGGGGTTTACAAAGAATCAAAAAAACTTATGACCATATTTATGAATATATATATATGTAAATTTTCATCCAGTAACCGTTATAATGGATGGCATAGAATTAGTAGCATACAATTGTAAAGGAGTACACCAGAATCAAAACACGAAGACATCATTCATGTTACAGTGATAGATTCCAGACTCTTCTCAATACCCAAGGCTTAAGATTTCGGCTGCACTGGCTTGACAAGGAAATGATTAACTTAGACATTCATACATTCGGAAAACTAGGTACTTAGTTCCAGAAATTGGAGTACACTCGGGTCAAACACAACAAAAAGATAGGTCTAAACTATTACAGATCTAGGATAAACATTACAAGAGAAAACACAAGTGTTTTTATTTACCAACATGCTTATAGGTATGCTGAGGATCTACGATTCTAAAAATGAATTGAAGTAAGTCTACAAGAGATGGAAATAAAATACCATTCACAATTCATTTCATTTCGGAAATGTCAAGAACACAGTCCCAGTATAGGAAAGAAATAAGTCATATTTTTTTCCTTCGAATAATACTTAATACCAGTCATAGTAAGAAATCGATTTAATCCTTGGGTAAATATACAAATTTAAAGTTGACTCTTGGAACTCGACTGTGAGAAGGAGTAACGAAGTTAAAATATAACACACAATGAACCAATTACAAAAATGGTTCCTTAATTGAATTCTTATACCATTAATTGTCTAGGTCTTCTTGGCAGGGGCAAAATGGAACCTGAGTACCTATTAAGAGGGGGTCAAATATATGAGCATGTGTCCTCGCGTGGACGAAACCCCTGCACATAGTTGTGAAAAATACCCTTAAAGTTTTGTTCAATATAAATACAAATAAAAAAAAATGAGCAATTTTAGGAAAGAGTTCGCCAAAGTAATATTTAACTTAAGTAGAGGGATATGATTATCCTTCACCATCAGTGGGAGCCGCATATTTCTCGAAACCAAGAAGGGGAATAGGAGTCCTAAAATTCCTAATGGGTACCCTCACACAACCAAAGGGGCCCATTATTAGCATTAAGAATCAATGAATAACCGAAACAAGAACAGATCCAAGAACCAGTACACGAATGTTGGAACATGAAAAAACTGCATAAAATAATAAAATCAAGACCCATCTTACAGAAATATAATGAAAATAATAGAACACAACTAATGATCTATATAACACTCTGCAAATAAGTTTTAGGGAAATGCAGGGTTGACACGATGCCAAAACCCCAAACATGTATGCCTGGTAAGACGCTCGAAAAGAGCAAAGGGGGGCATGCAAAACTTAACCAAACATATTTAACTTCAGTCAGAGTATAACCCTTGCTTAAGGGTTTGTCTTGTTGGACAACTGAGGGGGGTGGGGTGAATCAGTTGTTAGCTTGCTTAAACAATTATGCTTCTTTTAAATTCTTTACAAGGCACTCAATGGTAATCACAATAATGCAGGAAACTAAGCAATGTGACATTTAGGATTAGTCACATGTATGAGATACATAAAGACAAATATTTCCCAAGGAAACCCATAAAGGGTATAAACCTCTTCTTCTTTATATGATAAGAATTATTTACATTCTTTACATTATCATACGTATGAGCACCTACTCATTGTGAGGCTACAACCTCTGTTTTTGTAGGCTGCAACTTGTTGAGAGCACCAACTCTCTGTTTTCTCTAGCACCCACTAGAAGGAAGCACCGACTCCCTAGTTTTTCTAGCACTAACTAGAAGGAAGCACCAACTCCCTGGTTTCTCTAGCACCAACTAGAAGGAAGAACCAACTCTCTGGTTTCTCTAGTACCAACTAGATAGAAGCTACAAATCTCTGTGTTCAAGCACCCACTTGAACCTCTAAGGACACCAGTCCTCCATAGCACCTCCCTACCACCCTCATTTATGAATATGAATTACTAAAACTTATTACAGTGATATAGTATTCAACAAAAACTTACCAATCTCATGACTGATCTGCAATATTTCATTGCTTTGTCTTCCTCACTGTCTTCCTGCACACATCCATTGCACTTTTCTGTTCTTCTGCCTCTTGTGCTTTCTACACCATTCCCTTTCAATGCACCTTTTGTCTTCTATCCATCTCAGCTATTGTACTCTCCTCCTTCTTCACACCTTTGATCATCACATAAAAATAGCCATCACTCTTTTCTTTATTCTGTGTACTTATATTCTTCGTCCTCTACATGTCGATTGCTCTCCCTTTTCATCATCGCAACTCTTCAGCTTCACTACTTGTTAAGAACATCTGTCCATCATCACTGGGTGTCATGATCAAAATTATTCACATCACAGGTAGTTGAGATTCTTCATCTTCTGTTGTAGTTGACCTTAACCTCTTTGTCGCAGTTAATGACTCCAACACTCTTCCAGATGTCAATAGCCTCCACAAATAGTCTTTTCTCTTACTGACAGATGCCTTGTGACCCTTCATTTTCTATGGAAATCACACAGAAGTCTCTTCAAGTCCTCTTGTAGAAACCATCAGTGGTTTCTAGCAGTTACACTGAGAAGTGCTACAGTATCCCTCCGATCTTCTTCAGTTTCATCTGCACCATTGGATTAACTTCTCTAAATCTTGCGTTCATTTCGGCATTCCGCTCTTTGGCATTTTGGGATCACCATGGTGGAGTATTTTAGTGCTCTCCATTTCCCGACCCCCGAAACTCCGAAAAGGAGCTTGTCCTCACTAACGCCTTCCCCCATCTTCCGCCGATGTGACCAATCATTGTGACCTAATCCTTAGTCGAAACTACATTTTTCCATTTCGTGTTTCGACATTTCGGCATTTCAGCACTCTTGGTGGTGAAGTGTTTCGACACTTCAACTCCTAGTATCCAGAACTCCGAGATGGACTCAGATCATCGGTCTGGTACTCCAATATATTTCATTTTGACGAATCGACATTTTGGTATTCCTGTGGTGAAAGACCTTGACATCTCCAACTCCTAGTATCGGAACCTCCGGTATGTAGTCTGTGACATTTCGAGACTTTGAGTTTCACAATTTTGAGACTCCTGTGATGAAGAGTCTTCACTCTTGACTCCTCCTACTCCCGGTATTTGAAACTCCGATATGGATTCTTTATCATTTCACGACTTTAGGTTTCGCGACTTCAGGACTCTTCATGATGAGAGTCTTTGTCATTTCCATCTCCCGGTATCCGAAATCCCGATATCCAATACTTTTAAGTGGAGTTGGATCAACGGTCCACGATATCCTTGAACCAACAACAAAGATCATTTTTCCATTTCGTATTTCATGATTTTGACACTCCTATTGATGAGAGTCTCTGACATCTCCAACTCCCGGTAACCAAAATCCCAATATTCAATACTTCGAGTGGTGCGCCTATTTCGGGTTTTTCAGGATTTCACATTTCGACACATCGGGACTCCTGATGATGAGAGTCCATGACCTCTCTATCTCTGGACATTCAAAACTATGGTAGCCGAAACTTCGAGCAATGCGCCTATTTTACGATTTTGCGGTTTTGCATTTCATGATTTTGGGACTCCTCATGATGAAGAGTCTTGAGTCTTCCAACTCCCGGTACCCAAATCTTCGAAATGGAGTTATTTCCTGTTCTACAAAACTCTTCATTTATGTGCCTCTTTCAGGATTTCAGGATTCCAGATTTCGCAACTCCGGGACTCCTATGTTGAAGAGTCTCAGTTATTGATTTCTCAATTTTCCAGTATCCGAAACTCCAAAATGAATTTTACGCCCGGTATGTGAAATTCTTTGTTGATGTACCTCTTTCGGGATTTTGTATTTCGCGACTTCGAGACTCCTGTGTTCGAGAGTCTCGACTCTTGACTTCTCCATCTCCTAGTAACCGAAACTCCAAAATGGAGTCTTTTTTGAGGTGATTTTTCAGGGTTTCACATTTCACCTTGATCGTTAAAGAGCGTGTAATTCCTCCTGGATCCAACGTAGATCAGACCTCGGGCTCACATCTGACATTCATCGAGAAATATTCAATGAGATCCATCGTTGCATACTCTGATCTTGTTGAGCTTTCTCTGCAACGTCTTCCCAAAAGACTTCTAGTGCCCACCTGACACATCCTTCATGTACTCAAGTCATCATCGTTGTTGTACTTGTCATCGATGACAAGCATACAATGCATGTAAAAACATGCCAACATGGCCAACTACTATTCTTTCTGGGAGATTCTCAAATAAGGAAAAATCATATTATTACGAGTTATCAAAGAGTATTTGGGATGGACCCCTGTTTCTTTTCACAACCCGGATAGAAACAACTTGACAGAGAGGTTCCAGAATAAAAAATAAATAGGCTTAGCATACAAGCATGTATAAGACCCTAACCCATTTAAACCGACGATTTTATTTTTCGACGAAGCATAACCGAGAATAGTAATAAAAGAACGATGAGTACAAGAGGAGGGAAAGAAGGGCCTATAGGAAATAAAAAAAATAATACCAGAATAGTAAGCTGAAAAAAAAGGATGAAAACAACAGTAAAATTATTATTTAGGATGGATACATACCGAAAAGGAGAAATATGGGAGATTCTCCAAGCCACCATGCACATGCACAGTAAATTCAAGAATAGAGAAAAATGCACGATTCAACTCAAAGTAGATTGGCACAAAGATGAAAATGAATCATGGATGCTACCTTAAAACACGAGCCCACACATATTGAATGTGGTGGGTATGATGAGGAAATGCACCATGTGACAGCAATGAAGTGGAGTATTCGGGTTGGAGGAGGGTACAGGGTGACTCTCATTTCCCCTCCACCTCCATTAATGGTTGGACAGAAAATTAAATTCAACTGTCAATACATCTAGTCACATTTAATAAAATTAAGAGGACAAGTAAGGATCTCCTCAAAACCATTTTACTTATAGTTCAGTTAGTTCCAGTGGTTGGAGTTAGTTAAGCCTAGAAGGTTTATTCATCTTCCAACTTAGGGATTCTCTTCCAACCAAGTAAATTATTGGGTTACGAATTCGGTCAAAAGAATAATTCCCAAGGAAGCCCTCGAAGTCCCTGGTCACCTTTACCAAAAGAAAAACCATTAAATCTAACAGTAAAGAAAATATTTCGACCCCATTCCTTGAGTCTCTAAAGTTTTTCAGGGACTTCAATTTTAGGCTTGTGCATGTGTATGAGAGTGGATGTTTAAAAAGAGGCTGAAAACCTAAGTACTAAGCCTATGTCCACCTTTCGCATTACTACAAAGTTTTAACATTTAACCACTTACGAAGACGAGTATAACTTAAATGAGTATTGAAGAGTAAACAAAAGTAGAATACACTTGATATTATGATTTTAAGGATTAATCCCCTTATTAGAAATCTATCATACAGACTTAGAGCGTAATTCTCTTAGAACAAAAAAAAAATATTATGACGAAATTGAGGTTTATTACATGTAACAAGGAAACCTTAAAAGTGTTGTTGAATTAACACTACCAACAAAAATAAGTATAAATACATAATATGATCAATCTATCTCCTCCGTAGGTGGATTTTATGGGATCTCCATAGAGGAGTATAACTTCTTTTATATCATTGTTCAGTGACTCTAACAAGCCTTCTAAATTATCACTACCCTTAATGGATCTCACTCACGGTCATGATTTCAATGTGATAGATAGAAACAATACTACAAACATAGTAGTAATTCACTCAGTCAAACTATATACTCTCTTACTCTCATAGGTCCCATTTATTTTCCATTTCCCTAGGCCTTCCTGTGAGGGAGTCAGGCCCAATCCTGCTTTGACACCATGTTGATTTTTCATAAGATATTATATTGTATGTGACTATATTATTAAAATGATGGTTTTTCCATATATAACGAACATATGGTGACCATCCATGAAAGGATGCATCCCTTGGATAATAAATAACTACATATTTATTATATATATATATATGGAGAAATGTATTCCCAATGTTTTTCAAACATCTACATGTATTGGTTCATCGAAATGAGCTTTTGCTTTCACAATTTTAAATAAATTTTTGTAGCCTAGCTTAGGTCATTTTATTTTTTTAAAACCTAAAGTATTTGGAAAAAAATTTAGGTTTGGTGGTTTACCAAGCCTATCTTTTTACCAAGCCTATTTGTTTTACTGAACCTAGACATTTCTTCCAAATCTAATAACTTTTGATCTGAGAATCCTATTTGGGTAAAATGTTTTTCTAAGGGTTGATTTATCCATCGTCTACAAAACTAGTCTCCTTCCCTCCTCTTTAAAGCAATATAGATCATACATTTAGATTTTTCATTGTATGACCATTATTTTTTTTCTTATATCTACTTCAACATGTCAATTTACTCTTCTTAGAGGGCCAATTTGTGTGTTTTGAGGGCCAATTTCTCCGTGGCTACAACGATTTGTCTAATTAGAGGGTCAATTTTTCTTTGAGGGGAAATTTTTCCTCTTTTTTTTTCAATGATATGTCCATTGATTGGTCTAATTTTTCTATTTTCATGTTTTCATTCAAATAAAGGGTCTTTGTACGTGAACAAACATTTTTTTCTGATATCCTCTCATTTTTCTCTCAAACCAAGTATGACCAAACCTCTGTACAACCAAATATGCCTTTGTTGAATCCCTCTATGCACCCAAAGGAGAATATGATTGTGTTATTTCCCTGATAAGGGGGATTTCACTTAACCATGGTATTTTAGTAGTTTTTTAATTTATGTTCGAGGGTTTCTCTCTGTTGGAGATCCAATCTATTGATTGTAATGCCATTTTTATTTCATCAAAGGGTCGTTGTGGCTATTTTGGGGAGCAATTTTCCTGTTATAAGGTTATTTCCTCAGATACGAGGTTTTAGTCAATGTTATCCTCTTGTGCATATGAGAAAGTCTTTATAGCCTCAAGTTGGCTTCCACACGCACCGTACAACCTCAATTTAAACATATTTTTTTATCTGTCTGTGTTTCAAGTCATCTACATTTGGTTATTTCTCTCAACATAGGAAAAAAGGGTTTGTTGCATATCTACAACCTTTCCATTCATACCTATATTTTCACAAGTATATAATCAAGATATTTTATTTGGTTTATGTTATTTTTCTTGCATTTATTTTTGTCTCTCATACTTGATCATATTAACTTCATAGGTTTCTTAAGTTCCTGAGTTAGTTGGCACTAACTATATTATTTATAAGATAAATATGATTGAAATTATCAAGGGAAATAATCTCTGGTTCTTGGTCAATAGTGCAAGAATAGAACCAACTAATGCAAAATAATTAGCTTCATGGGAGGATCACTATGAACATGAAATAGGTATTATTGGGAAAATAGTCTTAGAGAGTCTATAGGTACATATCAAAGTTGAAGATTACCCTGTCAAGCTATGGAAAAAATTATCTTCCTTGTATGAAAATATTGATGATGTTTCTGCTTATTATCTTGATAAGAAAATTCATGAGCTATATCCCAAAGACTTTAACATAACTGAGTTCTTTCTTTAGAATTTAAAGACTATAATGTGAAGCTTAAAATTTTTGGTAAGGATTACAAGAAAATTGATACAACTCTCATTATTGTTGTACAACATAAATTTCCTTTAGTTTACGATATGCTCATACAAACTCAAAATAGGACCATTGAAATGTTTGATGGAACTGTGAAACCTACATTTGAATATTTTTGCAAAGGCTTGATTTGTGAATACGAAAGGTGGATCTCATCAGTACAATTGGTCATTCACATATCCCATTTGACATAGATAATCCATATATAGTTTCTCATAAGAATACCAAGTATCATAATGCTAGTACTTCCAATTAAAATTATAATGATGCTCTTGCCAATGCCTTGAAGAAGAAAGTATGGAAGCATTGCAAGCATTGTGGAAAAACCAATCATCTTGAGAAGAATTTCTTTCAGAGGAATAATCAAGTAGCAAAGGATAGAAACAAATTCCATAGATTAGTACATAACTCTGAGTGGCTATATTGTTCACCTGTGTAACTATTATTCTTATCTTCAATGTATTGTGAATTCATGTGCTTCTAAACATATGATTGGTATTGCTTCATTATTCACCTCTTATGACAACAAAAAGTATACAACTCATAAAGTTTCTATAAGTGATGGTAAATAGCTTTAAATATTTGGTTCTGGTTGATCATGAAACAATTTTCTTAAGTTCATTAGCCTTACTTCATCTAGCAAATAACCATTATATTCTTGTGTTGCAGATGCTTATGAAAAATTTGAGTCGTGGAAAGAGAGTTTAGGTCATTCGAACTATGGTAAATGAAAATTTTATCTAAAATCGTACATGGCTTGCATACAATTTATTCCACTAAAGGTGTTTGTTAAGGTTGTGTCCTTGGTAAACATCACATGGAATTTTTTTATAAGGATAAGTCATTGTGTGCCCAAGAATAGTTGCAACTACTTCACAATGGCATATGTTGTTCTCTTGAGATTCCATAATTATCAAGTGTTTTCTACTTCATTTCCTTTATCGATGATTACAACAGGGATACATGGGATTATTTATTGAAGCATACAAGTGAATATTGTGTTGTTTTCCAATAATTTAAAGCCTTAGTTGAAAAAGCATCTAGTAAATGCATCAAGAATCTTAAAAATGACAATGCATGGGATTACATTAAGCATGGATTTACAACATATTTATCCAAGAATGAAATATAGTATTAAAGGATAGTTCCTTACAAACCCCAATAAAATGGGGTCGCCGACAAGAAAAATTAGACCTTGGTTGAAATGGCTAGATCTATGATTTATTCAGAAGGACTACATAAATTATTTTGTGTTGAAGCTATTTGTTGTGCTAACCATATTTTGAATAGGGTTCCTACTAAGGAATATTTACAGGTTACGCCCAAAGAAAAGTGGAGTGGAATATGACCATATAATAGAAATTTAAGGATATCTGGTAGTGAATTTTGGCACATATCCTAGATGAAAAAGATAAGAAGTTGGAGCCCAAATATAAAAAGTAAATATTTGTTGGTTGTACTGAGGATTATAAAGTTTATAGGTTGTTTTATTCATACAAACAAGATGTGTTGAGAACCAAATATCAGTATAACATAGAAAAACCTCAAAAAAAGTACTCAACGCCTTGAAAAAGAGATAATTTCAGATAATAATCCTCTTCGAGGGGGAAACCTCCTTTTACCCCACTTAAATGTTCAAGTA
>JZKD02S2144790.1:1334570-1380030 GCA_000966675.3 Picea glauca
GCCTACCATTCCGTTACGTAGTATTAGCTCTTAATATTCTCCTCCTGATCACCAGATCTCACTGTTGCAACCTTAGGTCTTGAAAATCCACACGAGTACATGTCACTAGAGTAGCGGTAACATAAATCAACATTGTAATTTCAATATATGTTTTTTTTTATATATAAACCAACTAAGAAATGAAAATTAAATCTAAAGTATTTTTATTTATAAAGATATGTGATAATAGGTTATTTATATTCCTTAATAAATATTGAAAGCATTTATAAATATATATATATATATATATATATATATATATATCTTATAAAGTGATGCATTATGTGTACAAGGGGTTGCTATAAAGAAAATACTAATGACTTTTCCTCATTTTCCTCTTTTCAATTATTGATATCGTTGTCTTTAATTAGTTAGAGTAATGTCATAGGAACCAGAATTAACAGGTAATGTCAAGGTTAGAAGCATATCAATTCATTTTTGGGGTTATTCTAAGATACTAAGTTATTGCGATGATGTGAAATGGCATGTACCTTACTGCGAGCTCTTGTTAGTATAATGTGTGAGTATTCTAATAGGTGGGGATAATTGGAATTATAATTTTATCATTTAATGATTAGGTTATTCAATTTCTCATCCATTGTTATTTATCGATTGTTATAAGGGTGCATTGCTGTCTAAATTGCATTAATAATTAGTTTAACTGCAAGTTGGTAGTATCATTGCCAGTAGGGTAGCCTGTATGATAACCTAGGAATGTAAGGATATTGTTTACAATGAGGTGGTGGTATAAATGTAATGATGAGGTTAATTCATTGATTCTTTTTCTTTTTCAACACCTAGGGTAAGGCCCTTAAACTCACGGAAATAATTTAATTAGATGTGCCTTATGCTAATGCACTCGGAGTTTAATAAATTTAGATGGAAGGGTGGGCTATTAACCAATTACTGTTGAGTCCTAGACCTTCCTTGTCTTATCTGTTTGTGGTCGTTGTCTGAATCCTTGTCTTGTGCCTTCCGTAGAAGACATAGTTGCTTTTGTCTTTTGTTGCATGGGGATGTAATATTTTTCTGCCTTGTCTACTACATTGGGCAGGATGTAGACACCCCCAGGTACCCTTAGGATGTTGTGTTTGTGCATGTGATTATTTCGTGTAAAGAATCCAGTGTCGTATCAAGAGTCTCGGGCTGTTTAAAGGCACAGTTCCACTCTTGCGACACACTCTGAGCCGTATCAGTAGTCTCGGGTTGTTTAAAGGCACAGTTCCACTACTGTGACTCTACTGTCGGATTCTTTCATTCTGTGACAGTACTGTACCTAACCATTGGTGTCTTTTTCTGCTTACTGCTGCTAGTTGCATGCCTTATGTCCAGGGGCGTTTATTTCTTGTTGTCACTATGACATGTCGTGTCGTCTTGATTATGTTCGTCTTACTTGCGTCTTGTTGGTTCGAGTGGTGATGTAGGGTCGAGGGGGTTGTTTCTTCTACATGCGCGCACACACTTTAACAAACAAAAATAAAATTTGCACCTATTTTCGGAGTTGTTGTCGTAACCAGGAGGGGTGTTACAACATTACAGAAACGTTTTTATAGGAAAAATTTCACAATGACTCAGTTAAGGATGATTCGAGAACCCTACCTTATACAGGTTGTATCTTTGAAAGTATAAGGCCTCAGAAGCTTAATTTTGAGCCCAACCTACCTTGATCCGTCTACTAAATATCCTCCAAGCTGTTCCTTCTGAAATTTTGTAGAAAACAAGTTATAGTGAAAATTCCAAGGTCTCTTAGATGTAGCAGTGAAACCCCAAAACCTTGAGCTCTGATACCATATGTTAAGAACCAAATATCAATATAGCATAGAAAAACCTCAGAAAAAGTACTCAACGCCTTGAAAAAAATATAATTTAAGATACTAGGCCTCTTCGAGGGGGCAACCTCCTTTTACCCCACTTAAATGTTCAAGTACAAGACGATTCAAAATGAAAATGCCTCCTTGGTATATATAGGAGACTAGGAGGTATAATTACATGTAATGGCCTAAAGCCGACATAAATAAAATAACATTCCTAATATAATATGCCCCAATTAATGGGTAATGAGCCAATATTAGGGCTTAACAAGATGTTATAACATATCATTCAGTGAGATGTTCAATTAAATGAAGTCTTTCCACCACCTGAGTCTATCGAACCTCATGTTACCTTGCAATTTCCTCAATATCTAGTTGAAGTTGTGTTTCTTCCTCCTTCATCAAGTATTTTGGAACTCTTATATCTTGACTCACCTACTAGTTCGAGTGATCCACCTAAATTTTTTCAAGATACTAGATTTGTTCCCACTACTACCCCCCTCTTCTAGTTTGGGAACACTAGACAGTTGAGTCTATAGGTTCTGATTATCCATCCAACGCTCGAAGGATGAGATCTGATTTTTCTCTCACGCAAAAAAATTTTACTCATAGATGATCCCTCCATTTATCTAGAATATAAAGGAAAACCATAATGAGAGAATAAAATGGTTGTTTAATATGATTCTTTGATCAAGAACAACACTTGGAATCTTGTCCCACTTCCTCTTGCTAAGAATATGTTTGGTTGCAAATGGATTTAAAAAACAAAATTCGCTACAAAAGGATAGATTGAAAATCATAAGGAATGATTGGTCACTAATGTATTTCATCAAATGGAGGGTATTTATTATATTGAAGCATTTTTTCCTCTTTCTAAAATGAGGACAATCAAAACCATCATTTATGTTGTTGCATGATCCTTTCAATGGGAAATTCAACAAATGGATGTGAAGAATGAATTTTTAAATAGTGATCTTCATGAATAAATTTATATGCAACAACCACCTATTTTTATCTCCTCTAAAACTTCAAGTTTGGTGTGAAGGTTGAATTTTATCATCCCCATCCTCCAAGATGAGCCATGTCACAAAAAAACCCAACTTATATCACCAATGAATATTTGAATTTATTTTAATTCTTCCCATTAGTAATTTGATACCATTTAATGATTAACATTCCCTGAGTATGCAAAAAAATGTAATTTACCATCATGCAATTCATGCATAAATATGTACAATTAAATCATAACCAATTGAAAAAAATAATCACATGTAAATCATTAAAAACACATAAAAGGCATATCTTTTAATTCAAAATAAACTACTAGTTGTAGAGCTCAGGCGTTCCTCCTAGTTGTAGACTATGTTGTTCATTCACTTTCAACAACAGGTCACCCCAAGTTAGTGCTATGAATACACTAGGGAAAAGGATACCTAAGATATCACAGTAAAATGTAGGCCCAGGTTCCAACTCTAGCAATAGTTTCCACCTCACATACTCTCATTCCTTGTAACCTATCCCACCCAAGGAAGTGTACCCCTTCTCTATTCAATAGTCCTTCAGTTGTCCCACTTACCTTCCAAGCTATTAGAAACAATCCATCCAGGAAGTATTAGATATCTTTAGCACTTGGAACACACGATTTCTCTAAGAATTTCCACAACCACTTGGCCAACACATAGGGAGAAATATTTCCAACAATTCTCTTACCCCAAAGAGAATGCTCCACGGGCTTGAAAATATGCTTTTTCATCCCAAACCACCAAGTATTTACTAGGTAACAATCAAATCCACCCCTTCCACTCTCCAAGAATAGGCATGGATTATAAAATGATTGGAAAAAATAATGATAATTGCATTAATTCCCAACATTATATATGCATGTGCCTAACTTGACACATGGTACTCAAAGAACCTGCTTTTTCTCCACTTGGTGATGCGTTCCTCCCACATAGGAACTTAAGATAAAAGATAACATATGATGTTTTGAATTGGGAATACTATTATTCTATTCCTTGGCTTAAGACCCCTTCACTTAGCTTGACCCTACTGTGGAGTCCTACACCCCCATACTCTTTTTGTTTAATTTGGTTTGAAGAAGTGATGTACTTTATTAATACAATAATGTGTGATTACATATTAAATTTGTTATACTTATTGTACTTTCATCTCATAGGATCCTTGGCCTAAATCAAATAGGAATTTTGGCCTTAAAACATATATGAAAGGGCACTCTGGCCCAAAAAATACTAACTCACTAGCCTATAGAGAATATGTACATTTACAATTGGGGTTTGTCCTAGGGGTATTACATTCCCCCCCCCGCTATTTATGCACTATCCAAAGTGCATTATATACACATGTACAAGAAAAATTCTTCAAAAATATATGAAAAGATGTAGGTACTCTTCATGCATGACATATTTATGTTCCCACGTTGCATCTTCAAGACTGTAACAGGTCCACTGGACCTTTACCAACCCTATTTCTTAACTCTAGAGCAGCTTGAAATTCTTGTCCAATATGCACCAACTAAACTTGTAAGTCACCTTATTACTCCACCTCAATCACATTCCAATCAATTACATAATTAACATGAAAAAAAATATTTTTAAGAAAAGACACATGAAACACATTATGAATAGAAATGAATTTGAACCAATATAATTTCACATAAAAAATGTATATCATATTGTTTCCTGGTCGATGTTCATGACATCAACCTTTTATCACAATTATACTTTGGCTATTTCATAGCCTATTGACTTGTAGATTAGTATATTACACAAACCCATACCTATCCATGCATTATCATCATGTAAATTCATTTAATCATAATCTCAATCCAATATCCACGTATCAACAACTTTAAATGTCAAATTTTCAAGTTAGAAACAGATTGCATAGTATCAAGCATAATTCAAATAATGTTAAACATTCATTTAATTGACATTCACATAGGTTCATATGTCTTAAAAGTTCAAGTGTATCATTAATAGTTTCACAATGAATATAAAATAAAGGTACTAAAGCCTTAGGTAATTCTAGTTGTCTAAGTCAAAAGCTGGCATTACATACACCCAACCTTCGAAAAAACATATTCCCAAGGTGGTCAAAAGTGAGGGATGATGTCATCATAAGATATCGACATTCTCCCAAGTAGAAAATCCTGGGCTATACTTGTCCCATTGGACCTTAACTTGGTCTACCAAAATGGTTCCTATGTTGTCGGACCCTACGGCCCAATATGCATAAGGGTTCGACCTTGAGGGTTCCCACATCCAATACCCACAATTCCTTCTAATTTAGTTTAAGGGATTTGTTAGCAACATAATGACGTAGAACAGATACATGAAAAAAATTATGACTTTTATGCAAGTGGGGTGGAAGTATTCGACGATAGGAAACGAGTCCAACTCTCTCTTATATTTTGAATGGTCCTATAAATTGAGGCGACAAATTTGTCCCCTTCCCAAACCTAATGGTACTCATATTAGGTGTGATACGAATGAAAACTTTATCTCCCACTTTATAACTTCGATCAATAATATGTGCATCAACATAAATTTTATTTCTATCATGTGATTCCTTTAGTCGCTTCCTAATTTGAATCACCTATTCCTCCATCTCTTGAATCAATTATGACCCAACTATCACTTGGTATTCTAACCTTTACCAACTTAACAGTGTTCTGTGTAGCTTTCCATATAGATCTTCGTAGGGTGGCATTACAATGGAGCTATGAAAACTATTATTGTAGGTGAACTCTACCAAAGGTAGGTACTTCTACCAATGGGTTTGATTATCCATAAAATACATCCTAAGCATGTCTTCCATAACCGGATTTACTCTCTCAATTTTCCCATATGTTTCAGGATGATAAGTTTTGCTTAAGTTCAACTGAGTTCCCAACGCTGACTGAAAACTTGTACAAAACCTAGAAGTGAATTGGGAATCCCTATATGAAATGATCTTCTTGGGTAACCCGTGCAAACAAATGACCTCAATTATAACCATGTGTGCCACATCAATGAGATCGTAAGTGTCTCTAAACATAATAAAATGAGAACTCTTGGTTAACTTATCAACTATCACAAGAATAACATTATGTATATGTGATGTGAGTGGAAATCCCACAACAAAATCCATATAAATTACTTCCCATTTGGACATAGAAACATTATGTGGTTGTAGGAGACCTGTAGAGTGGTGGTGGTCATCTTTCAGTTGTTGACACTCTAGGAACTTGGCGATGAAATGGACTGCATCATGCTTCATGCCTACCGAAAAGAAAAGATTCTTCATGTCTGCATACATTTTTTTCACACTTGGATACGCACAATAAAGTGCTCTATGGTATTCCTTAAGTATGATGCTTCGAATATCCCCACCTTCGGGGATGTACATCCTTCCTTGATATCTTAATAATCCATCTTCTTCAAGGATATATCCTTCATAATTTGGATCTAATTTCCTTCCATTCTGGACCATTGAAGTAACCTTTAAATACGAACTATCTCCAAGAAGTTCCCCCACCACACGCTCCCTCAAATTAAATTTTAAGGTTACCAAAGAGAATACATGTGGTCTCTTGCTCAAGGCATCCACGACCACATTCTCCTTTCCTTCGATGTATGAAATTCCAAAATCATAATCACTCATAAAATTGCTCAGCTAGATAGTTCCTCCAAGGTTTCAGAGCTAGCATTTCAGCTGCCAAATCTAAATCATGAGTAGCATAAAGCTCCTCATGTTTCTTCAACTTTCTTCACACATACGCTATCACTCCCCCATCCTACATTAGCATGCCCCCCAACCCTTGCTTCAAGGAATCCTTGTAGATTGTGAAGTATTTTCCAATATCCGACACTCATAGAATTGGTGCACTTGTTAGTAACCTCTTAAGCTCGATGAATGCAATATCACACTCTTTTGTCCATTCATACTTGACCCCCTTTCATTGCAAGGTGATGTTGGGTTTCTCTATTTTAGAGAACCCTTCCACAAACCTCTGATAATAACCCATTATCCCCATGAATCTTCTTACCTCATGAGCATTTTTTTGTACTGGCCATTCCATAATGGCCTTTACCTTTTCTGGGTCCACAAAGATTCCTTCACCCGAAATGATATGACCTAAATAGTGAATTTCTTTCTGGAATAATTAACACTTCGAAAACTTGCCATACAATTTGTTCTCTCTAAGGAATGACAACACCACTCGCAAGTGTTCCTCATGCTCTCTTTCATTCTTGGAATATATGAGGATATCATCCAGAAATGAATTTACAAAGCAGTCTAATGACCTTTAGAATACACCATTCATGAGGCTCATGAATACTGCTGCCGCATTGGTCAAACCAAAAGGTACCACAATGAACTCTTAATGCCCAAACTGAGTTCAAAATGTCATTTTAGGAATATTGTCTTCCTTAATCCTTAACTGGTGATACCCTGATCACAGATCAAGTTTTGAGAACATCATTTCTCCTTTCATTTGATCTCATCTCATTGAAAACATGTATTCCAAAGGTTTCCCATCGAATTCCATAACTTACACCACTTTCATACATGCAATTTGAATAATGGTTGATTGGTTCCTAATTCATGAGTTTGAGGGCTCTGCAGTGTTGTGGTCCTTGGATTTCTACTCTGGGTAAGCAATGATTTCCCTCCTACTTCGCTCTATGTTTGTTTGATCGAGGGGCATGTATTTATTTTAGTTCTGCATGTTCAATGATTCTTCTTACCAGTGCGACTATGTTAGATGTGGGGTTTCACTTTTTCATATTTGGTGTCTTGGTCTGTCTCCCTCAAAGCCTATCCTTTGTTTCATGTGGGATTTTGGGATTTTTAGTTTGGAACTTATTTTATTTTTAGGCTATGCATAGCAGGTTGTTTCTCTGGAAGCCTCCCTCCATCAAGGTTGAATCAATATATTTTCATCTTGGGTTCTGTGATAAATGTATTTCTGAAATTGGGTTTAATTCGTTTATCTATGTCCTCATGGATTCGATACATGCAATTTGGCATTTTGTTCAAAGGTAGGAAAGTCAAGTTGAAATCCATAGCACCTCACTTTTGTAGCTATCCTGGAAAAATCATGATCATGAAGAAAATACTACAACTCAGTTGGAATTGTCATGGGCATCTTGGTCCAATAGAAGAGGCACATCAACAAATTGGAATAATAATGTATTTCTCTCCGTAGAATTATTCTTAATCTAACTGAAGTGAAACAAGGAAATCACTCATTCATAAAGGAAACCTCGGTGGCTAGTTAGTCTAGGGATATCTTAGTCCATCAAATTCCATATCTCAATGTTCAGGTAAAGGATAATGATAATGAAGGAACAAATGAAGTCAACAACAACCCTACTATAGTTAATTTTTAATGTATTGTGATGTTGTTACGGTTTGTAACAATCCAAATAGGATTGCAGATGAAGAGGTTGTATACCATGTATACCATGTTGGCATAAAGATAAAATCCCAGTGTTGTGGGTGGTCAAGCCTAGGTTTCAGTTTTGAAATCGGGTTTTGATACCATATGTAGAGCATGGTGATTTTCAAGACTCAAACTAATTAAAAAAAATTCTAAAATCTTCTACCTTAATGATTAAAATTTAGTTTAGACTTTCTTTCATGATTTTCTTATACTTGGAATAAACCAAGAATAAAAAGTAACAACAGAATAATGATAATAATAGAATAATATCAGCAACAACAACATAATAATGATAACAACAACATAATACATACATCCACCTACACATTGGTTTATCTAGTCCATTTTCTGTCTGATCCTATTCTTTTATTTGCCCAGAATGAATATTAAACTCCCAACCAACTAGGAACAACCTCTTCGGCTCCCTAGCTCGAGGAATCTTTGTAGTTTTCTGGCCCCTGAGCCCAAAATTCCCAACAACACTAGTGCCTTGTGAGAGTTCCCCAAAACAATTCTCCCAATTTCCTCCTCCTCCTCTATCTTTCAGAAATTCAGAAATCCTCAAACAGAAATGAGCTCCCCTTCCAGCGCCTCCCCTTCTTCCTTATTGTCCTCTCTCAAATCCCCCTCATTAATTCCCAACAACCTTATCGCCCCATTAATTCCCCAACAACCTTATCCTCCCCATTAATTACTTCACCCACCTTTTAATAATAAAATAATAAAATACTCATTAATACATTTTAATAATTAATTAAATTTAAATTAAATACTATGATAAAATTAATCAATTTGGGTTGTTACACATTTGTGAGTGGAAATGAGACGTTATAACGATGAATTTCATCACTAAGCTACCCATAACAAATAAGAAACATGATTCTATCATGTTGGTGGTGGATAAGATTACTAAAGTTGCCCATTTTATTCCATTGAATATTAGTCACAAGGAAACTAACATTATTGATATTTATCTCAGAGAAATCACTCATCTACATGACATACCCAGGACAATTATATATGAGAGAGATCCAAAATTTACATCAAATTTTTTGAAATGATTATTATAATGATTTGAGACCAATCTGAACTTTAGCACAACCTATCATCAAGATACATATGGGAAAATAGAGAGGGTGAATCAAGTGATTGAAGATATGTTGATCATGTATCTGATGGATAAACCATCCAAATGGGAGGATTATTTTCATTTGGTGGAGTTTGCTTATAAAAATGGGTATCAAGCATCTCTAAAGATGATCTCATTTGAGACACTTTATGGCATAAAGTACAACGAACTAGCGAGATGGGACAACCTAATATACATAGGAGTGGTTGGACTAAAATTACTTAGGGAAATGGAAGAGAAGATGGATAAAATAAAATAGAATTTAAAGGGTACCAAGGATAGGAAGAAAAGTTATGTTGATAAGAGCATAACTGACATAAACTTCAAAGTGGGTGACCACGTGTTCTTAAAAGTTAAGGACAAGAGAAGTTCCCTGAAATTGGAAAATTGTTCACAATTAGAAGCTCGTTATTGTGGGCCATTTGAAATCCTAGAGAGGATTGGTCATTTATTAGACATTCCTTCCTAACCTACATAAATGTGTATTCATAATGTATTCCATGTATCATTGCTTAAAAAGTATGTACTTGATGCTAATCATGTCATTGATTGGAATGTGATTCAAGTGGAGGAAGAACAAGACATAGTTCATTCGATATGCATATTGGATTGGAAATTCAAGTTGCTCCGGAATCGAGCAATAGGACTGGTAAAGGTCCAATGGTTGGTCGTGATCATGCAACTTGGGAGCACCATGATGATATGCGGGAAGAATATCCAGATCGTTATGAATAATTTTGAAGTTTTGATTGCATATGTGTACATAATGCACTGAGGACAATGCATAAATAAAGGGGAGGGGAATATAATTCCCTTAGGTCGAACCCGAGTTGTATATATAAATGTAAATTAACACATAGGATGGTGAACCGTGACATTTGGGATAGAGTTTCTTTGTGTATATGTATTTTGGGGCCAGAGTGCTTCTATGGTTATTAGGCTAGAGAGTGAGATGCTAAAATGGCCAGTGAGACATCATTGTAATATGTAGTCACACAAAAATATTAATGAAATCACATCTCTACTACAGACCAACCATGTAAAAGAGTATGGGGATGTAAAATCCATTATATAGGGAAAGGGGGCTAAAAAGCTAGGAAAAATGCCTAAGCTAGGGGGGGACTAATCCTAAAGGAATATTATATTAATGTTTCTTAAATTATAAATTATGGATATTTATTTTTATCCTAATTTCTAAGGATGAAGAAAAGTGGGGGTCAAGTGGACCCAATGTAGTTCCCACCATGACAAGTGTCAAGTTGGGAACATGCATACATATACTTTGAACTTAGTTAATTTTTCTATTATTCCATGATTATTTATTCTCACATCACCGCCTCTATACTATGGTCATACGTACCTTCATTGAGTACATGTACATATACTTGGGAGAGGTTTGTATTAGGATTGAAGAGGTGGGTTGTCAGGCCGTAGTACATTGAAGAAGTGGGTTGTCATGCTCATGGGAATTCTCTCCAGGGGAGAGAAATATTGAAAATTGTTTTCCCAAGGTGCCAAATTGCAGCTACAGGGCTATGAGACTTCTTGTCTGGCGTTTTGAAGCCTCGAAAGGGAAGTAGGGAAATGGAAGGACTATTGATAAGAGAGGAGGCACACTTCATGGGGCGGGACACACATGTGGGCAATGAGGTACTGTAGTTTATTAGTTTGAGTTTTCACCCATGTCTGAGTTTATATGTTGTTAGATAGACCTTAGTCTGGTTAGAAATCCTTTACCCAGGTGGATTTTTATCCCTAGCTCACGAGTGAGCTAAGATTTTATGAGTGGTGTGGTATAAAGATGGGAAGAACGTGGAAGGTATGCACATATTTGGTGTTCATTTTCTCAAAGATAAGTGCGAGTTGTGTGTTAATTTATGTGTTATGTTTATAATTATGCATTTATTTTCATGGGTTTTTCTTGTGTAATTTACATGTATATTTTTGTTATTATTTTGTATCAATGTGCACTTGCAAGGTATTTTTATGAATAAAATTAGTATCATAGTTCCTAATTTCTGTTTGGCATTGCCAATGAGGGATATGAGGATGTTACATGAAGCGAATGCCTACATAATTTCATGGGAGAATATCAAAGAAGAGAGACATAGTAAAAAAGAGTACAAAGGTAAAACTTCAGAACCAATGAAGAATTTTCATAATTCTACTTCTAGAGATCGTTATGAAGAATTTTGAAGTTTTGATTTCATATCTGTACATAATGTACTGAGGACAGTGCATAAATAAAGGGGAGGGGAATATAATTCCTCTAGGTCGAACCCCAATTGTATATATAAATGTAAATTAACACATAGGGTGGTGAATCATGACAATTGGGATATAGTTTCTTTATGTATAGGTATTTTGGGGACAAAGTGCGTGTGTGGTTAGTAGGCTAGAGAGTGAGATGCTAAAATGGCCAGTGAGACATCATTGTAATATGTAATCACACAAAAATATTAATGAAAACACATCACTACTATAGACCAACCAGGTAAAAGAGTATGGGGAGCTAAAATCCACTATATAGGGAAAGGGGGCTAAAAATTTAGGAAAAATGCCTAAGCTATGGGGGACTAATCCTAAAGGAATATTATATTAATGTTTCCTAAATTATAAAGTATGGATATCTATTTTTATCCTAAGTTCTAAGGATGAGGAAAATTGAGGGTCAAGTGGACCCAAGGTAGTTCCCACCATGACAAGTGTCAAGTTGGGAACATGCATACATATACTTTGGACTTAGTTCATTTTCCTATCATTCCATCATTATTTATTCTCACCTAACCACCTCTATACTATGGTCATACATACCTTCATTGAGTACATGTACATATACTTGGGAGATCTTTGTATTTGGATTGAAGAGGTGGGTTGTCAAGCCCGTAGTACATTGAAGAAGTGGGTTTTCATGCTCATGGGAATTCTCTCCAGGCGAGAGAAATATTGAGAATTGTTTTCCCAAGGTGCCAATATTGAGAATTGTTTTCCCAAGGTGCCAAATTGTAGCTGCAGGGCTATGAGACTTCTTGTCTGGCCTTTTGAAGCCCCGGAAGGGAAGTAGGGTAGTGGAAGGACTATTGAGAAGAGAAGGGGCACACTTCATGGGGTGGGACACACATGTGGGTAATGAGGGACTGTGGTTTATTAGTTTGAGTTTGCACCCATGTCTGAGTTTATATGTTGTTAGATAGACCTTAGTGTGGTTAGAAATCCTTTACCAAGGTGGATTTTTATCCCTAGAGTTTATGAGTGGTTTGGTATAAAGATGGGAAGAACGTGGAAGGTATGCACAGAGTTGGTGTTCCTTTTCTCAAAGATAAGTGTGAGTTGCATGTTAATTTATGTGTTATGTTTATAATTATGCATTTATTTTCATGGGTTTTTCTTGTGTAATTTACATATATATTTTTTTTATTATTTTGTATCAATGTGCACGTGCAAGTTATTTTTATGAATAAAATTAGTATCATAGTTCATAATTTTTGTTTGGAATTTCCAAGGAGGGATCTAAGGATGTTACATGAAGCGAAGGCCTACATAATTTCATGGGAGAATATCAAAGAAGAGAGACATAGTAAAAAAGAGTACAAAGGTAAAACTTCAGAACCAATGAAAGGTAGAACATATAATCTTTTCATTATATTGCTTCCCATTGCAATATAGGAGTAACTAAAGATGTTTTTAACACTTCATCTCCATCTTGGAGATATGCATGGTTTCTTAACACTAGTGCAACCTGCCACATGAAATTTTTAAGATACTTCTTCAAAGACTTCAATGACAATGTAGATTTCATTATGTATTATGCATATAGATGAAGTCTCAAACCTTAAGGAATGGACACCATCGAGATTAAGTTTCTTGAAATCCCATATTTTATTCTACATAATGTGCTTTATCTTCCTAAGATGCAATGGAACTTGATGTCCCTTCTGTACATCTCACAACAAGGCCACTATATTTCTATGTTGTGTGGAAAAGTTGAAATAATGAAGGATTTTGACAACATGGTTTTCATCACCACTATGGAATATGGATGACTACTAAAGATGAAAGGGAAAACTTCCCATTCACAAATTGTTGCATACCTCTCTCATCATAGTGAGGTATAATTCCATATAGTCTTTTGTGGCATGCTATATTTATTCCTACGAAATTAAAGAAATGTGATTATTGTATCCTTGGAAAGCATAGAAAACAACTTTTTCATAATTCTACTTCTAGAGCATGTAGAAAACTTGAAGTAATTCATTATTATTTATGTGGACCTATGAATATTCCTTATGCAAATGGAAATAAACATATAATATCTTCTATTGATGATTACACCAGTATGTGTTGGGTTTAATTTTTGAAAGAAAAATCACAAGCCTTTGAAAATTTAAAAATTTGTCATGTATGGACTCAAAATGAAGAATATCTTTGTATTGGCTCTCTTCACACTTATAATGGAAGAGAATGTAAATCTAAATAATTTTAAAGCTACCTTCTCCAACACAGGATTAAACATCAAGAAAACCTTCCATACAATCCTCAACATAATGGTGTAGCTAAAGGAAAGAACATGACACTCTTGAATAATGTTCATTCCATGATGCTTTTAAGAATGAAAAATTGATGTTTTGGGATAATGTTGTTCTATGTGCATCTTATGTGAAAAACATGTGTCCATATCATGCTCTTGAAAACAAGACTCCTTATGAAATGTGGTATAGTTGCATTCCTTCAGTGAGGCCTATGCCTTGGATCCTAAGAAGAAAAGAAGTAAGCTTGAAGCAAGCATTCAAAAGTGCATCTTCTTGGGGTACTCAAATACCTCCAAGGGATATCATCTTAACGGTGAGGAAAAAAATAAATTCTTCCTTGGTGGAGATGTAATCTTTATTGAATCCTCCAAGAATGAAAAAATTAATGAGAGGTAGCTTGATCATCTAGATAGATTTAATCACTTAAAGAGATATCATGAATTTGATAACAAGATTTCAACTCTTGAAGGGGGATCCCTACCTTGGGTAAATCTACATAATCTATTTTTTCTTTTGAAGCACCATCTCCCCCTCATGAATAACTTCGGGCCACTTTAGTAGAACATGAAGTTCTCTTGGATGATTTGATCGAGAGGATTGAAAAGTTGATTCTAGACTAGAACTCAACATCTTCTCAATCAACAAAGAAACGTGAATCATCTTAGAAAGGTCCACCAAAATGGTTCATAAAAACACTTGAAAGCGTAGGTCAAAATGACATGAACTAAAATTTCCTCAAGACAACATGGAAATGATATAGATAATTCAAACTCAGATGATATAGATGGCAGGGATGTTTCATATGATTGTGAGTTGAATTTATCTACTCACTTTGAACACACTTCCTTTGAAGAAGCCACTTCTTCTTGAATACCTACTTGAAACTAAACCAATCAGTTTCAAGTGGGTATTCAAGAAGAAGTACATGTTAGATGGCTCACTTGACAAACACAAAGCAAGGCTTTTGATAAAAGGATTTTCATAGAAAGAAAGTGTTGATTATGGCAGAATTTGCCCCCGCAACAAAATGGGATACCATTCTTATTCTATTTTCCATGATAACATGGAATGGACGTGATGATTAGTTTCTTGAATAGATACTCTAATGTTTTCATGTCTCATTCATAAGGTTTTGTTGTGAACGGATCCTAGTAAGAGCCAAGAAAGTTTAAGAAAGGCAAGAGAAGGATTGATGCAAGGGATTAAAAAAAAAATCCTAATATAAATAGCAACTCTTAAACAAATATAGTTGGGATAATTCTATTATATGAGACAATTTTCACTTTTGAACTAGGTGAGGAGCTCTTATTTTGACCAAGAAAACATTATCTTTAGTTGATCATGGAAGAAATTTTTAAATATTTGTATACTCTCATTGGATCTAATAATAATAATAATAATCTATTTTTCCAGTTGTTTGTGAGGAGTACGGATTTGACTACTAAAGTCTATTGAGTTATTCATATCCTAAGGCCCTCTAGATTTTAACTTGTAACCTCTTAAGAGATGATAATACATGAAAATTTTAAATATTTTTTTAATTCTCATTTGATCACAAAAACATGAACTAGTTTTTAAAAAAAAATTGCTCCAACAATAGAAAAAAGATTCACTCTTCGGGAAAGAAATTTTTTAATAATTTTGGTTATCATTTCCATCAATAGTTTTCATGGGGAATTTTGCTTCATCCATAGAAGAGAAGAAAATTTAAATTTTTTGGTTATCAGATTTCCATGGATTTAAAAGACATCAATATTGTTATCAAGTTTCTCTCTGCTAGAGTTGTTCAAAACTAAAATTACAATGTAGACAATATTTTTTTTTATAAATCCAGTATTGAATCAAATGAACTACATATACTCTCCTTTAGTGACATTTTTTTTGGTTTGAAATTTTAATTTTGATTCCTATTTGCATTTTCCAAGCCTTAAGAATATATGATACTCAAATATTGTATCTGGAACTTGATTTTTATTTTTAGAGCGAGATTCTGTAAGTGTTTGTATATATAAAAATAATATTTAAAAATCTATTAACTATATTTGTCCTATTTTTGCTTGTATTTTGGAGGGTGGAAAATATCAAACACTCTAAAGATGGCATTGGAATGGAAAATATCAAACACTCTAAAGATGGCATTGGAAAAGATGAGGTAATTTGAACATTTTCAAAACAGTGAATCATCAAATACTTCATTTTGTCAAACACAACAAAACACAAGTGTAACAAAACTACAACTGATTGCATTTACAGATCGTTTTTTTTCTTAGGTGAAAAATATCAAACCATATGAACACAAAAATCGAAAAATTTTGATAACTGAGATATCAAATTCGTTTGAAATTCCATCAAAATGTCCAACCGCTTCTGAATACAATATAACCAGCCCAACGCTTATATGGATTTTTATTTTTAGTACCCACATTCTGTAATCTAACTAACTGCTATTAGGAATAGAACTTGGAAGCCAAATATTTTCTTAGTAGAGAGATCATCGAAATCATTTGACATCCTTCAATACATTCAACCGCTACCCTAATAGAATCTAACCAGAGAGATCATCGAAATCATTTGACATCCTTCAATACATTCAACCGCTACCCTAATAGAATCTAACCAGACCAATGCTTAGATGAATCTAACACACAATTTGGCTTCATTGAGTTGAGTTCATTGAGCTGGTATCACTTTATTAATTCGACGCGGATCAGGAACAAGTTGCTCCCAGCTGTGTATCTATACTCCTAGTAATAATGGTATCTTAATTCATATACCCTTGTTGCTGTGGTGTTGACCATCTGGACCCCCAGGGATCTGTCTTTTAGAATAGAATTCGGGCTCCACCTTTCTTTTTGGAAATGACATTCTCGATTCTCCATTTTCTCCTTCAGGTTCATCTACTTCTACTTGGTGCACCGTACGACGGTGATAGCCGTTATCCGTATCCATCTGCATTACCATTGTTAAGTAATTATTACTAATTTAGCTGGACGGGACGAATTGACAACTTCGAATCAGATACAGAATAAGTTGTTAATTGTGTTTAAGAAAAACCTCAGTCGGGGTTTGGTCATGACTCGAGAGTGTAACAAGAGCTTCATCAATTCTTTCATGGTGCTGTTTTACGGCTACCATTTCCTCCAATGTGACTCCTGTTTCCAATTACAAATCAATAGCTCAAAGTTAAAAACCATCTGACATGTTGTTCGTGATAATGGCAAAAAAGAAACATCTGAATATGTATAAAAATTGGATCAACAATAATCTAAACGATTATTAATTGAGTTTACTGCATTTGAGACGACAGAATGTGGTGTTTTTACACAGCAGAGGATTTCTGTGTACCTGACATCGTGCCCTGGCAAGCAAAGATTTGTATATATACTCTGGTGACACTAATAAAATAAAATGGAAAATAATTTGGACGTCGAACAAAACAGATTCAAAACATAATTAAGATAGATTCATCTGAAGCCTTAATTTATATAAAGATCCAGGGTTAGCATTGATCTGCTCTAATCCATGAAAGAGATGGAAACGCCTTACGTCTTCTAGGAATTTTCATGAAGCAATTACAACGGCCAGGCCAGATTGCGAGGTTGAGAAATCGCATGCTAACAAGGAATGTCAGGCTTACAATAGCAACCCATTTGAGCCGGTTCCCCATAGGTAAAGTTCTATTCAAAATCTTTTCTTTAGCAAGGGGAGAGATAATTCAGATAAGCAATAACTTCTGCTCGAGTTTGCTTAATCACAATGGGAATAACCTTTACAAACTATAAATCATTGCAACGAACTGGAATAGCAAAAGGGAGAATACCAATTTAAATGGCAAATTAACAGTATTTCTGCAGCTTGCTGAATAACGACATGCAAACTGCGCATAAGAATAAGGGAGAGAATATGACGCATATCTTGGCCCATGCAAAAGAATGTAATTAAAAAAAAAACCGGCAGCAACTGCTCCTATTAAATGTATAGTTATATCCAACTCGCTTGTGTCCGGCACGCGCAAGCGGCATCTACTGCTACTATTAAATGTATAGTTATATCCAGTATGACGAAACTGCCACTATTAAATGTATATTAATCTCCAGGCTGCCGAAAGCGAAACACAAACTCAGTAAATGGAGAGCGCACGTATATATTGTTTAAGTGCTAATTATTTAAAGCGTTTGTGTCSRGCACACGCAATCGCCAGCAACTGGTAATATTAATATCCTTTCGGCACACGCAATCGCCCGCCACTGGAATCTGAATCTAGTCCAAAATCTTTGTCGAATTTCAGCTGTATTTACTAGCATCTGGCATCTGAATCTAATCGAAAATGGTTGCTATCACCATTCGGATTCTCTTCCATTAATAATATGAATATCCTTGTTGCCATACCACCAATGGATGTGCTTGAACCCGCTTGGATGTGCTTGACATGTTTCTATATCGTTTTATTTTGGTAAATATTATAMTTAAGTTTTATTTTTTTATTATACTATATCGTTTTTTATTGTCTATATSGCCGCTTTGATCAATCCAAAGCTGCCGTCGGCATTAATATAGTATAACCCTACCAAAATCTTTGTCGAATTTCAGCTGTATTTACTAGCATTTGACATCTGAATCTAGTCCAAAATGGTTGCTATCACCATTAGGATTCTCTTCCATTAATAATACGAATATCCTTGTTGCCATACCACCAATGGATGTGCTTGACATGTTTCTATATCGTTAAATATGGTTACATTAACTTTAGCACTTATAAAGTTACATGATAAATATTATAAATTAGATTTGGTAAATATTATACTTAAGTTTATTTTTTTATTTTTAATAATCATTAAAGAAGTTAATTCTCATAAATGAAATGGGATGTTAAATTTATAAGTATGTTATAATGACTTTCATCATATAGATAATTACTTTTGATTTAATTATAAATATAATCCTTTAAAATTTAGATATTTACACATAGAATATATAAAACTTATATTTGAATATGATTGATTGAAACTAAAAATATGTTAAGTTTATATTTGAATATGATTGATTGAAAGTAAAAATATGTTAAGTTTATATTTGAATATGATTGATTGAAAGTAAAAATATGTTAAGTTTATATTTGAATATGATTGATTGAAAGTAAAAATATGTTTGATTAATAAACCCTTTTATTGGGTTCCAATAAACTTTTTTAGTTGAAGTTAAAATTTGAAAGCATTTTTTCTTAAGTCGATCTAATAGTGATCTGTATATGTTTAAATAATACTAATCAATACATGTTTATAAAGTAGTTGGATTTGAATAAGCTTTTTATTTGCAGGTGTGATCCCTTAAATTTTGGATTTCTACACGTCAAAGCTTAAGTGAAAGCTTATGTTTGAGTATGATCGACTGAAACTAAAATATGTTTGATTAATAAATCAAAACACCTTTATAAAATAGTTGGGTTGGAATAAGCTTTTTATTTGAAGTGAAAATTTGAAGGCTTTTTTTTTAGTGATTTGTATATGTTTGAATAGTATTAATCAATATACATGTTTATAAAGTAGTTGGATTTGGATTATGTTTTTATTTGAAATGAAATTAGTGATTTGTATATGTTTGAATAGTATTAATCAATATATATGTTTATATAGTTGGATTTGGATTATGTTTTTATTTGAAATCAAATTTTAAAAGTGAAAATGTGAGTGTTATTGAATTTTTTTAAAGTGAAAAAATGTTTATAATAGTTTAAGTATATGGTCTTTATTAATATAATTTTAGATATTCTTATGTAATTACACCATCCATCTTGTGTAGATAAAAACTTAATATTGATAACTTGTTGGTGGTATGTAAGGGAGCTCACTATAAATACTAGTAGTTGTTTATGGGTCTTAGGGTATCCAAGATAATATGTATCTCATGTTGTGATCAATCTAGGATCTATAGATCTAATGACGAAAAATATTATGGTATTATGGTATGCGTGTTAGATTGGAGAATCTTATAACATACATTCACTACAATATCATAATATTCCCTCATTCAGCTCCTTTTAGCTTCATATATGAGAGGGTGAAAGGAAAACAAATCCCATGATGCATGTGGGATAAGCCCTTTTCACAAGATAACGAGTCATTGAAGAATAGCTTTAGAAAAGACCAATGGGATTTCATTAACACATTCTAACAGTTCCCCTTAATGATAACTAGAGGGATAAAATCAAAGTTGGAGGAATATGTCATTAACTAACATTCTCCCTTGATGACAACTTTCAACATCCCAGTAAGTTACAAATTTGTAGAAACTTTCCCTATGTCATGGATTTGGTGAAGATATCAACAACTTTTTATTCAATACGAAAATACTCTAAATGAATAAAATTATCAACTACCAGATCTCAAATGTAATGAGTATAAAGATAAATGTGTTTGGTATTGGATTGATAGACTAGATTTTAAGCAAGTTGAATAACACTCTAATTATCACATCTTAGCTCAGTAGGACCATTATGAACTAGTCAAGATCAGTAAGAACATGCCTCAACCACAATGCCCCTTTAGTTGCTTCTTCAATTTCCCTATACTCTACTTCAGAAGAAGAAAGAGAAAATGTTCTCAACTTCTTACTTGACCATGAAATGGGCCCTAAACCAAGTTGAATGACATATCCAACAATAGATCTCTCATGAATAGTATCTCCTACCCAATAATAATTGGTGTAACCAAGAAGTGAAACAAAAGGATTTCTTGAAAAGAAAACACCATAATGTAAAGTTCCGTGAAGATATCTGAGAATCCTCTTAGCTACTTACCAATGGTTGTCAGGAGGCTTTTGCATAAACATGGAGACCATGCTAATAGTAAAGGAGAGATCAATCCCGGTATGTGTTAGATAGATCAAACTCCCAACAAGTTGGAGATAAAGTGTTGCATCAACAAGAGGATTATCACAATTGACAATTAATTTTACTCTGGAATGAAATGGGGTTGGTGAATGCTTACAATCACTCATATGGAACCACGCTAGAAAATTCAAATCACACTTATATTGTGGAAGGAAGATCCCATCAGCCATGTGCCACACCTGAAGAAAAAGAAAATAATGCAATAAAACCAATTCTATCATCTTAAATCTCTACTTAACATCATTATTCAATTCCCAAATTAAGGAAAGCTCATTTCCCACTAGGATTAGATCATTCACATAAATAAATAAAATGAGAAAATCATCATCAAAGAATTTGAAATGCAGATTTGGCAGATCGACATCGCTTGAAACCATTGTGCAGTAAATGATTATGAATTTTCTCATAACAAGCCCTCGATGTCTATTTAAGACCATACAAAATATTTTGCATGTAATACCTCTACATTGAACCCCAATTGTAAATGTGCATATGCTTTATAGGCTCGTAAGACAAGATGTTTTGGGCCAAAGTTCATTTTTCTATATGTTTTTAGGACAAAATGTATGCATGATTTAGGTGAGGGAGCCCATGAGATCAAAGGCCAACGCGCCTAACAAATGTAATATGTAATCACAAATGATGATATTAATAAAATACATCAATGTTGAAGACCAAATTAGACAAAAAGAGTATGGGAGGATAGGACTCCATGAGAGGGAAAAGGGGCTAAGGGATTAAGAAAAGGGGTCACTTCAAGGGTTCTTAAGCCAATGAATAAAATAGTATTATTCCTAAGTCAAAAAACCATATATTATGTTTTAGCCTAAGTTCCTAAGTGGGGGAAATGAATCACCAAGTGGAGCAAAAGGTGGTTCTTTGAGTGCCAAGTGTCAATTTAGACACATGAATATATAATGTTGGGAATTAGTGTAATTCTCATTATTTTTTCGAATCATTCTATCATTTGTGCCTACAACAGGAGAGTGGAAGGGGTGGAATTGATTGTTACCTAGTAAATACTTGGTGGTTTAGGACGAAGAAAGAGGTTTCCAGTACTGTGGAGCATTCTCTTCGGGGCAAAGAATTGTTGGGAATAGTTTTTCCTATGTGTTGGCTAAGTGGGTGCAGTAATTCTTAGAGAAACCATGTGTTCCAAGTGCTACAGAGATTTGAGACATCCTAGATGGCTTGTTGTTGAAGCCTTGGAAAGGAAGAGGGGCAACTGAAGGAATGTTGATAAGAGAAGTGGTACACTTCCTTATGTGGGACAATTTGTGGGGAATGAGAGGTTGTGAGCTAGTAGCTACTGTTGGAGTTGGCACTTGGGCTTGAATTTTATTGTGTTATATGTTAGACCTTAGTTTGTCTTAGGTAGCCTTTGTCGTGGTGGACTCATAGCCTCGGATCGAGGGTGACCTCTTCTTAAAAGTGCATGAACAAGATTGTCTATGTCTAGGAGGAATGTCCAAGTTCTATAATCATTTGGTGATTTAATTAACATATAAGTTTATTTTGGTGTGTTTTAATGATTTAGATGTGATTAATTATTTTGATTTTGTTATGATTTAATTATAATTATTTTTCCATGAATTGCATGTTGTAGAATTGCATATTGGTTTCATATGTATGGCATGGTAATAATTAAATGTTACAAGATTCATAATGGGAAGAATTTAAATAAATCTAAATATTCAGTGGTGATAAAAGTCGGGTTTTTGTGTGGTGTGGCTCAACTTGAAGGATGGGGATGATACATTGTGGTATTAGATCCACGGTTTCAATACTGAGACTACATGGGCCATTTGTTAACACGAAGAAGCTAAATTTGCAAAAATTAAATCTCACAGGATGTCTACAACATGTTTGTCGAAATTACTCCCGTGAAATTGGGAAAAATTCATGAGAAAATTTGAGTGTAATTCATACCCAAAAGCATGAATTAATCGTAGATGGAGTCAATTGGTTATTTTCAAAACTAGAATTGGACACAACAAGCTTAATTGCAAATTTTCATGGTGGTTCATGAAGAAATTTAAAAATTATGTGTTTTTAGAAAAATTGGAAAATTTTGGAATTTCAGAAAATTTGAATAATTTTCTGTACTATGATGTTAGCGTGACATGGAGACCACATGGAGATCATGTGAAATTCGATGGTGGAAAGTAAAATATGGAATATTGGTGGCACGATGAAATTCTAAAGAGGCAAGTGACTGGTGGAGTGGTGGCCCGATACCATAAGTGGTATCGATACCGTAAAAGTGGTTTTGTGGAAATACGAGAATCCTCGGAAATGTGTGAGGAGTTTCAATGTGTCACCTCGATGGTATAGTGGTTTTGGGGTCCTTGCGATTAGTTTTGTGAAATATCAAAATCCTCCAAAATAGTTTTGGAGCTACCATGTTTCATCTCGGTGGTGTGGTGGTATCACAGGACAATACAATGATAAAAACCTTGCAATCTAAACCCCTAAAATCATTATGGACCATTGATATTCCTTATATCTTAGGTCGTTTGATCGAAGGGATGGGAAAGTTGCATGGACCCAAGGAAAATGGTACAGGATGGCACTCACCCATCCCCATGACCAATGAAAGGGTGCCATGTGGAGACCTAGCAAAGGAGGCATAACCATGTTCCATCTGTGGTTAGAAAAGGTACAAAGTGGATAGTGAGGTATGGTGGGGCTTGAAGGATAAAGGTAAAGTAAAATAAATAAAAGAAGGAATAAGAAACAGAGAGGGAAGAAGGTCTTGCAAGCAGATGAGGAAGGGACATAGTGGCCAAGGGGATGACATGGCATCACCTCATGGTTCCATGTTGTCTCAACATGCCACATCCATGGCTAGGTCAGTGGAAATTAATCAAATTTATCATAAATTTATAGTGTTTTGTAGGTCATAATCTTGTACAATTTTTTTGAAGGCATAAACAACGTGTTTAGGAAATAAAAAACCAGAAGAATAGAGGTAAAATGTGTCTTTGCAGCTCAAATAAAATAGCTCTAGTAGATATTTCCAATGAGCTATCCCGATAATAAAATATATCTCATATGATAAAGTTACAGTGGAAACAATGCATGGTATATTTTTAGTACCAATCTACCTCCAAAAGGCATAATGTCTTGCTCAAAAGTCAGATTGACACACATTAGAAGTATATGGAAATATCATGAACCATAAAAGATAGCCATGGATCCATATTGGGAATGTAGGTACCTAAAAGTGTGCAATAAGAAAAATAAGATGCTTGTATCATATAAGGTAAAAAAGGGAAAATCATCAAAACTTAAGCAGGAAGTAACAAGTAGTATAGCAATTGAATGAAGGTGAAACAATTTGGACTGATTTCTCAAAATGAAAGAATGAATAAACCCAATTGATATTATATCAAATATCCCAAAGTTGTTGGTGTGGGGATGCTTGAACAACGCTAAATTGTTAAACTAGGAGAAAGTGCAAAAAGGACAAAGTTGTAATTTCCATATTGTTGTAGTTTTTGATTGAAGCATTAGATTGATAATATGAGGGTTGTTATGAATTCCTTGTCATAATTATTATCTATGACTCATTCAAAACATTCCATTTTTTCATGACATATTTACTTCTACAAGTGACATAAGTTGGTGTCTGGGATAAACTGCACATGTAAGAGAAGTGTACAAAAAAAGTGGTAAATGAGTAATATTCAGAGCACTATAACATGATGCTAAAGACTCATAATGTAGGATGGAAATATTCATTGTAAATTTCTTGGATAGAAGAACCCATGTGTGCACACATAAATGTGATTTGAGCACCCATGTGTGGATATCAAATCACAAATGCTTTTGTACATTGCGAATTTCAATCTCATGTGATTGAAGTGGAAGGCAATATCAATGGTCAACCTATAACTATTTTAATTGATTCACAAGATAATCATAGTTATATAGATCCTAAGTTGGTGCAAATATTTCATTTTTGAAGAAGCAAGCATGATAAATATTGGCTAGTTCAGTTAGCTACCAGAGATAAAAGAAGAATCAATGAGTTGGTTAAGGATTGTCTAATATAGATAAATGGACTAAGCACAAAGGAAGATTTGAATATCATACATTTGGGTTCATATGATTTCCTAATTGGTATGGATTAGTTGGACAAGAATCATGTTTTCCCATATTTTTATAACAAGGAATCAAGTTGTTTGGATGAGGAAGGGAATTTGAGAACAGTTCATGGTATACCAAGGGTAGTATCAATCAGATAAATTTCAACCTTGCAACTAAAATGAAGCTTCAAGAAAGGATTCAAAATATTTGTAGCTCATATGGAAGAGGTAGTTAAGGATGACATGTTGACTATTGAAGACTATGATGTCCTAAAATAATTTGAGGATGTATTTAAAGAGATATTGGGGTTGACACCAAAGAGGGATATTGGATTATCCATTAATTTGATGCCTAGAGTAGCCCCAATGTCCAATATTCCTTATAGGATGAGTACACTAGAGTTAAAGGAGTTGTAAATGCAGCTTGAAGATATTTTGAAGAATGGGTATATATTCCCAAGTGTCTCACCATTGGGTGCCCTAGTACTATTAGTCAAGAATAAAGATGGAACTTTAAAATTATGTATTGATTTCAGAAATTTGAATAAGATGATTGTGAATAACAAATATCCTTTGCCAAGGATAGATGATATTTTTTATCAGCTACAATATGCAAGGAAAGTTTCCAAGATTGACCTCAAGTCAAGATACCATTTGAATTTGAATGGACCTATGATTTTGAAGTAAGTTTTTAACAATTGAATAATTTATTGACAAGTGCACCTATCTGGAAGATTGTTTATCCCAATGAAGACTTTATTGTGTGCACTAATGCATGTAAGGAATGGTTTGGTGGAGTTGTTTCCTGAAATGGCCATGTTATTTTCTATGAGTCAAGGAAGTTGAAAGAGAATGAGATACACTATGCCACTCGTGATTTAGAATTGGAATCCATAGTTCATGCCTTGAAAATGTGGAGGCATTATCTCATGGGAAAAATATTTGAGCTGAGGACAAACCATTATCATCTGAAATATTTGTTTGGACAACCAACTTGAATTCCATGCAAATTAGATGTCTATAATTCCTCACTGAGTATGACTTTGATATAAAGCATATTGAAGGAAAATAGAGCAAGGTGGATAATGCAATCAACATGGGAGTGCATGAGATGCATGATACAACCATTATCATGTGAAAATATTATTTAAAATATATAATTTTGGAAGCTACAAAATCATATCAACATTATATGAAGAAAAAATAAAATTTATAACGAGGTAATTTTCAACAGAAAATTAAATATTGTTAGTTGAGAGAGGATGGAATCCTTATGTATAAGGGAATAATATATGTTCCTAAATCTCAAGAGCCGAGAAATATGGTGTTGAGAGAAATGCATAGTGTGCCTTATGTTGGGCACCCATGATACTAGAGGATAATTGCAGGTGTAAAGAACCAATATCTTTGTCCAAGTCTGAAGAAAGTGGTGGCTGAATATATTTCCAAATGTCTATAATTTCATAAGTTAAAGGGTGAACAAACACATGCAATTGTATTTATTCAGTGTTTTCTCATTCCTGAGTGGAAATGGGAACTTGTGACAATTTATTTGATCACCAAGATGGCCAGAATATTAAAGAAAAATGATTCCATCATGGTCGTGGTGGATAAGCTAACTGAATATGCTCAGTTTATTCCAGTGAATCTCACACAAAAGGAAAATAACACTGTACAGATTTACATGAGAGAATTTCTAGGATACATTGTTAGGGTCCTAACCTGCACATAGGTAGAGCAATATATTCGGATGTAATAAAGGTCAATATTAATGAGGCCTTTCAATAAAATAGAATAAGGCAGATGTAAGAAGACCTAATAGAAGCTTCCGCTTCTAGAAGGATCTTCCTCTAGATGCTTCTCTTGATAGACATATTTAGTATAAGTAAGGGTCGAGGGTATGAAAACCCTAGCTTGGAGATTATTGTAACAGAGCACTGCTTGACTAGAGGTTGCCCCCTCAAAGAGGCTCATGAACATTGCTTTCTAAATCAAAGTGCTATTTCTGTTGTTATTCTTATATGATTTATGTGTTATTGTGGAGATTATGTTGGTTATATTACTGTTATTCTGCCATTTCTAGCATTTTATTTCTGTTCTACATACTTTTTATATCTGGTACATTACAAGTGGTATCAGAGCACTTTCCTTGGTAGAAATTGTGGGAATTTTTTTTCAGGGTAAAGACATATTCTGGCATCTTTAAGCCACAGAGATCTATTGTTACACACATAAACCCATGGTTGAGGGATTCATAAACATAGGAAATACAAATGGTTCTTAAGAGCACATTTGTTGGCCACCCTTGTAACCCATGTTGGTACCCCTTTGAGTGGTAGCGCATCAGACAATAGTTTTGTATGGATCGACCTAGATTTCCTGAAGCCCTCTTTAGATAAATTGATTAGCCGCCTGACTACTATAGTGCCACCGAGAGCAACACTCGGGAAGATACTCTCTAGTACCTAGGTAGTTGGGTAGTACGGCTAAGGGTATGATCTATCCTCCTTAGTTAGTGACCTAATATATTGGGTGGAGTACTATTGTTGGACCCCATACGTATATCAGAGAGCTATAGCACAGGGAAAACCCTTATCTGTAGAACCCTTGAATACCTAACCCTTGGGGGACAGAAACATAAACAAATTAAAACAAACAAGATCTGTTGCCGCGCAACTGTGTTCAGGTTGTCAAATCACTACACTTTTCTTACTGGTTAAGAATTTGGGGATTTCATCATTGCAGTATTCAAAAAAAAAAAAAAATCTAGAATTTTTTTCACCATTATTTGAGACCTATTCCATTGGATTCATCTCTTCGCCCTTATAAAATTCATCCATATCATTTTTCAGAAAAAAAAATTAACCCCGCCTGCCCCTTTTCAATTCACCCATCCTCATGGCCCATACTCATAGCCAAGACCTGGAAGCTTGCTTCAACACCTTGAAATCTGGTCTCCTCGAGACCCAAAAAGAAGTAAAACAACTCAGTGCCAATGTTGCCTCCATCGATACAACCATAAATACAACCATGCAATCCTCAATGGAGGAAGTCAAACAAGAACTGAACACTCAGCTTGAATCTGTCTTTGCATCACTCTGCACCAAACTAAAGATCCCTACGGATGACCCTTTCTCTGACACACCTCCAAAGACTAAAGGTGAAGATTCATCCCATTCCCATACCATTCAACACCATCACTTTCAACGTGACCTACGCCTTCCACGGGTGGATGTGACCAAATTTGATGGCTCGGACCCCAGTGGTTGGGTAACCCAAATGGAACATTATTTCTCTTTATATGGCATTACAGATGACTTGGCCAAACTCTGGTATGGTGTTCTCCATCTAGATCAAGAATGTTGGCAATGGTGGCAATGGAGAAAAACTTATCGTCAAGGGTATATTGCTTAGACCCAATTAGTGATTGAGATTTATGAATGATTTGAAACTGACACCAACCATTTGGGCCGTTTGACAAAGTTGAAACAATCAGGAACCGTAGAAGACTTCATAGCTGCCTTTGAGCACATGACTTTTCAAACAGAGGGCATGCCTGATGCTTTCTTTCGAGAGTGTTTATCAGTGGCCTCAAGGAGGATATTTGGGCCCATGTCCTCATGGCTCGACCATCGAGTTGGGTGGAGGCTACTAAAAGAGCTAAAGAATCACAACAGGTTGTATCCTCTCAAAACTGAAAACCATCCTTTATCCCTCGCCCTAAACCTGTAAATCCCACTACTCCCTCCGCCCCATTAAGGATCCAAAAATTGACCAGGGCTAAAATGGTTGAACACCAATTCAAAGGACTTTGTTATAATTGTGATGACAAATGTTTCCCGGGCCACAAGTGTAAGGAAAAAAATCTTTTTATGGCCATCTATGAGGATATTTCAGAAAAGGATGTTGAAACTCCCCTTGTGTCTGAGTCACCTGAAATCACTAACATAACCCCTCCCTCGGGCCCTCCCGAAGTGGAACCAGTCATTTCCCTCAACTCCCTCACTGGCTTCTTCGCTCCCCAAATCCTCAAGTTAATCGGTTACATCAAGCATCGGAAGGTCATCATTCTGGTTGATAGTGGAAGCAACCATAATTTTATTCATTGCCGCATTGCCCAAGAAACTCATTGCTACATCCATGTCATCAAAAATTTCCAAATCATGATTGCCAATGGTGGTTCAATGAAATGTGGAGGGTGCTGTGAAAATCTTCATCTTGAAATAGGTGACTACCACCTAAAATCCCATATGCTTTCTATCGACATGGGCGGTTGTGACATTGTGTTGGGTGCAGACTGGCTAAGGAATTTGGGTCCCATTCTCATAAATTTTAAGTAATTAACCATGCAATTCGACCAGGAAGGCCACCAATATAAATTCCAAGGCATCACTGTTGGTTCACCTGAGGTCATTAGTTCCCATCACATGGAAAAGCTACTCAAAAAAGGTCATTCTAGTGTCATTGCCCAACTCCATGCCATACAAGCAAAACAGACACCCCCGATGCTGCAAGACCTCCAAGCCCTCCTTTCTAAACATCAAATGGTATTTTCCACTCCCCAAGGACTCCCTCCTTCCCATGGTGTTCATGATCATTCCATTCCCCTTGTAACCGGAAGCCTTCCTTCGAATATCCATCCGTATTGCCACCCCTTTTCACAAAAAAATGACATTGAGAAAATGGTCCAGGAACTCTTTAATGTAGGCGCTATCCGCTCTAGTACGAGCCCTTACTCTTCTCCTGTATTCATGGTCCTAAAGAAAGAACGTTCTTGGAGAATGTTTCCTGACTTCCGTGCCCTCAACAAACTAACCATTAAATACAAATTTCCCATTCTTGTCAATGATGACCTTCTGGATGAATTGAGTGGCACCCAATTATTTACTAAACTTGATCTTCACTTGGGCTATCACTAGAAACGTATGAAAGAGGCAGACATTCCCAAGATGACCTTTCGAACTCATGAGGGCCACTATGAGTTTTTGGTCATGTCCTTTGGCTTGTGTAATGCCCCCTCCACCTTCCAAAGCCTCATGAATCATGTCTTCCATCCATTTCTTCGTCATTTTGTCTTAGTTTTCTTTGATTATATCCTCATCTATAGAAAAACATGGACAAACCATCTTACTCATGTGGATCAAGTTCTCCATCTACTCTCTCAGCACCAAATTTTTCTAAAACTGTCTAAATGTGCTTTTGGTGCCTCAGAAGTAGAATACTTGGGTCATCTGGTTGGTAAGGATGGCATCAGGGTGGATCCAAAACATATTGAAGCTATGCAAGACTGGCCACACCCAAAGAATCTCAAAAGATTGCATGTATTTCTAGGCTTAATAGGGTATTATCGTAAGTTTGTTAAGAATTATGGAAAGATTGCAGCACCTCTCACTTCTCTCCTCAAACATAAATCTTTCACTTGGACTCCAGCCACTGCTCAAGATTTTCAAACCTTGAAGATGGCCATGTGCACCACTCTGGTTCTAGCCCTTCCTGATTTCACAAAGACCTTTGTGTTGGAATGTGATGCCTCRGGGAAAATAATCGATGTTGTCCTTATGCAAGAGGGTCGACCTTTGGCCTTCACCAACAAGAAACTATCTGAAAGGAATCTGGGAAAACTCATCTATGAAAAGGAAATGTTGGTTATTCTACATGTCGTTGATCTATGGTTCCCTTATCTCTTGGGGAAACGTTTCCAAATTAAGACAGACCATCAAAGCCTCGAGTACTTTCTGGAACAACGCATTTCCTCCCCGGATCAACAAAAATGGGTGACTAATCTCTTTGGATATGATTATGAGATCATTTACAAGAAAGGAAAATACAATGTGGTGGCAGATGCACTGTCCCGAAAATATGAAGAAGAAGGATCCCTTTTTTCTCTTTCCTTCATTGTACTAGATTGGCTCCAAGTTGTTCGCTAGGAATGGCTACAAGATCCCAAAAGTTTTCATCTGATCCATCAATTACAGACCAATGATATAGCTCCCCCAGGGTACTCTTGGCTCCAGGATGAGCTTCGATACAAAGTCTGTTTGTATTTAAGTAAACAATCAAAGCTTAAATCTATGGTACTTTCTGAGCTTCATGCTACACCCATAGCGGGGCACTCCAAGTTCACCAAAACCTATGACAGGGTCAAACGTTATTTTTTCTGAGATGGTATGAAACAAGACATATGTAATTTTGTCACTGAATGTGATGTGTGTCAACACAACAAGGGAGAAATAGTCAAATCTCTGGGCACACTACAACCGCTTCCGATTCCACCTGCTATTTGGAAGTATATCTCTATGGACTTTATTACCAGCTTACCCAAATCGGGAAATAAATCATTCATAATGGTGGTTGTGGATTGCCTTTCCAAGTATGCTCATTTCTGCGCTCTTCAACACCCATTTACTGCATCCATGGTGGCTCAAATTTTCATGGACTAGGTCTTCAAGCTTCATGGCATGCCGCACTCTATTGTTTCTGATCATGACCCAAATTTCACAAGCAATTTTTGGTAAGAACTGTTCAAGCTACAGGGCACCCAATTGCATCTTAGCACAACTTATCATCCCCAGACTGATGGTCAAACAGAATTTGTCAACAAATGTTTGGAAACATATCTGAGGTGTTTTGCCTCTGAAAAGAAAAATCAATGGGATCAATGGTTACCCCTAGCTTAATGGTGGTACAACAATTCCTACCATATAGCTACATGCATGACTCCTTTTGAAGTGGTATATGGATAGAATCCACCTTCAGTTCTCTCATACTTACCGGGTACCTCGAAGGTCCAGGCAGTTGACCAAACACTTACACTTCGAGAGGATATTCTCTGTACCCTCAAGGAGAACTTGGTCATGGAACATAATAGCATGAAGAAACAAACAAATCAAAGTCGCTCTGAACGTCAATTTGCAGAAGGGGATCAGGTGTTTCTGCGACTGCAACCATACAAGCAAACTTCCCTCAAGGATAAGCATTGTAAAAATCTAGCGCCCAAATTTTATAGTCCTTATACAGTTCTCAAGCATGTGGGACAAGTCACCTATCAGATAGCTCTGCCCAGTCATTCCAACCTACATCATATTTTTCATGTTTCATGCTTAAAGAAGGTGATTGAAACTAGGTGCCAAGTTCAAACCAACCTTCCCGAGTTAGCTGAAGAAGGATCCATTTGGCTACAACCAGAAGCAGTTTTGGACCAGTGTGAGCATCGCCTGCATCAAAGAACCATCAAGAAAGTGCTAGTCTAGTGGAAAGATCCAACTCTAGCAGATGCCACTTGGGAACCAACTACCATTTTGCAGCAGTTTCCACATCTCAAGCCTTGAGGACAAGGTTGTTCTTAAGGGGGTGGACATGTTAGGTTCCTAACTCGCACATAGGTACAAAAACATATTTGGATGTAATAAAGGTCAATATTAATAAGGCCTTTCAATAAAATAGAATAAGGCAGATATAAGAAGACCTAATAGAAGATTTTGCTTCTAGAAGGATCTTCCTCTAGATGCTTCTCTTGATAGACATATTTAGTATAAATAAGGGTCAAGGGTATGAAAACCCTATCTTGGAGATTATTGTAACATAGCGCTTCTTGACTGAAGGTTTCCCCCTCGAAGAGGCCCGTGAACATTGCTTTCTGAATCAAAGTGTTATTTTTGTTGTTATTCTTATATCATTTATGTGTTATTGTGGAGATTATGCTAGTTATATTACTGTTATTCTACCACTTCTAGCATTTTATTTATGTTCTTCATACTTTTTATATTTGGTATATTACATACATGGTGGGCCCAATGAAATTATTTCTGATAGAGACCCAAAATTTACATCAAATTTTTGGAAACAATTATTCAAAGGATTTGGGACAAATCAGAATTTAAGTACAACCTATCACCCATAATCAGATGGGAAAATAGAAAGGGTCGATCAAATGATCGAGGATATGTTAAGAATGTATGAGATGGATAAACCATAAAAATGGGAACATTATTTACATTTAGTTCATTTTTATTATCATAATGGGTATTGTAATGAACCTCAAATTCACCAAAAAAAAAAATTCTATGACATAATTCAATTTTGTTTAAGCTTAGAATTTAAGAGAAGGTAAGATTCATTTCTATCCATAATGACATTATTACACCAGTCTAGTTTACTTCGAACAGAAAAGCTTATGTGGATAAATTCTATCTATAATTCTATCCCTTCCCTTAACTCTCAAGCTACTCCAACGTACTTATATGAATATAAGAAATATCTAAACTTAGGTCAAAGGAATCTTTGGGGTTCAGAGAAAGGATCTGGGAGCATAGAGTTTAATCTCTGGGTGGTCATGCAGGAGAGCAGTTGAAACGAACAATGGAGACACTTCAGGGAAAAGTGTTGAAATCCCGAGAGTCGTTGGAATCTTTCAGAGCAGTGAGGAGATTAAGGCCGAGTGTCTTCCAACACTCTAAGGCGTTGAATTTCACTATTTTTGGAGTTTTAGGTATTGAAGAAACAAGTGATTTTGGAGTCACTGCATCGTAAACTCCCAGTTCACGAAAGTGCGAAACGATTGACACTGTTCATTAAGGAGGACATGTGGCGAGTGGTCAAGGTTTGGGGAAAATCTCAAAAGGTTGTGGATCATCAATCCAGTGGGATCGTGGTCATCGGTTCAAGAGAAATCTATACTGTTGATCTCTCAAGGGGGAGATTTCGGCATTTCGGGGTCTGGGAGTTCAACGGACCTAGAACAAGAGGAACGCTTGTATCGTGATTTCCTGAATCATGAAAAGATGGTAATGCTTTGAAATTAAGAATGTGGTCACAACGTGGTGGTCATGTGGACGGAGGCTAAGGGCGATCCAGAACTGTTAAGCCCCTTTCGGCATTTCAGCGACCGGAAGTTGGAAGGACAAGGAGTCTGGGATTGTCAAAGTAATCAGTTCTGCACATTTAATTATTCTTTTAATTGCAAGGTTGGATCTTCATGATTGCTAGAACAATAGGTATTATGGTTGTCTACTATGTGCACATATACAAGTGTATATTATCATTCTTACTGAAAGGAGTTCGCTTTAAATCTACATTAACATATGTACTTATTTCCACCTATAAGTGTGTACATACCTATAGATTTCTCTAAATATATATAGAGTGATTCACTGTCATAGGTATAGTTTCATCTTGATTCTGGTTTAATAAATGAAAAGCTCAGTTATGTGCTATGGTACTGCAACTTTACTTACAGAAAATATAAACATGCAAGTATATCTACTAACTTGGGTCTCATTCTTACACACCAGTAGCTTACACATCAAGCATAATTAACTCGAAGGATCCCATCTTGTTCTCTATGGTTTATTCCATTAAAGAATAGTCTAATTACGAAATTTCAAATACTTAAAGGTGTATGACCTCATGGCGAGTAGAATTCTTAGAAAGATTGTGCTAAAAATCTGCTTAATTAGTTTAATACTTTCATGTACAATAATTTATGTACTTTTCATGCCTTGTACACAGTGACTTGCAATATGATATGTTATTTCTATTCTACCTCTATCCCAGAAGAAGATCCTCCATCGTTTCTACCAGTCCATTCATTACAGTATTAGAGTTGTTCCTATAACCAAAAATGCCTACTATGTTCCTACAGTTTTGTGAAAAACAGAGGTCAATCGGGTTTCGGGGATTACAAATGCTAAACACAAAAAACAAAAGACCACGTTGTTTGCCGAATCAGGAAATTTGGAAAGACTGCGGGTCCAACACTTCAAGTTTTTTGGGGTTCAAAATTTTGGGGTTTACGAACACCTAGCGCACAAACAAAATGAAATAATAAATGTTGAATTGCGAAATGAGATTAGGGTGTTGGCCCAACAATTTTGGGTTTTGGTTTTTGGTAAAGAAAAGGAACTTTGCATATATGTAACAATCAAGTCTCGAATGCCAAAATATCAATTTTGTATTTAATCTCTTTTTAAAATCACACGCTCCAACAAATAAACTTGGAGTAAATAAATGACCGGGTTCGTAATTGGTAAAAACAAATAATTACTGTGTTTTTCTCAAAAAATGAATTTATCAAGAATTAAAATGATTTTACAAACACAATAAAATAAAATCATAATCGCAGAGCAAACCTCCAAAACAGGGAATAACCAAATCAATTCAGGAAATGATTTCAAGCTATCTCACCCTCTGTGTCTGGAATTACAATATGATTCAAGTATTTATGGGAACAAAACTTGCCCCTTCAACCTTAGGAAAAATTAAATCAGGGCGGTGATGGTATTTGGTGGCCTGCAAAGGCTAAGGCGGCCACCGCTTGACAGTGAACCCTCACATCTTGAAGGGTCAAGACGGCCACTGATATGCCATCATAAAGAGGTGAAATGATTACAAACCAACAAGTTTTTCCTATTACAGAAATGGATTATGACACAACAGATTTCTCCCATGGAAGTAATTCAATACAGAATTAATATATACATATCACCAGTATAAATGATTATTTAACACAGAGAAGGAGTAGATCAACATATCGAAACCATTTTTGTGGGAATACAAAGGGAATAGCCATGTTCCTCCCAACCGTAGAATAGGGCAGCCAAAATTTCTTGCCCGATTCACCCCCTAGCCTGACCATGAATCCATGAGGGCGAATTTGGAAGACTCCTCCTCAACAATGTCCACAATTCCAATAGTTATCCTCTTGCCTCAGGCTTACTCAACAGTTCTCATAACAACAAGGAAAATCCATAGTCTCTTTTCTCTGCATACTTGGCAGTGTCATGCCTCCTCACATATGCTATTTATCAATTTTGCCCATGTATTTTTCCCTCCCTTGGGAATTTTCGCATCTTTCTAAATCCCTAATTTTCAGGGGCTGCCAATGGCCAAATCACTGATTTTCCACTTGTAACAATTATCCTAGAGGTAGTTCCAACATGTTCCCTAGTCATGGAGTCATGGTCAGCTGATTTTAATATGGTTGTTCCATTTGTCCTCCTGCAATCAATATAAAATATTCTATTTTTATACAAATTTCATAGTCATATAGTTAGTTGATTCATCTCAAATTTCTTCCCAACAGTCATAATAATTTATTAAAATTATTAAATTTGAAATTTGGAATTGCCATAAATGGAAAAAAAAATCCAAATTCGAATTTACTAAAAACGGAATACTTTTTCCAGCAAATTTAAATTTAAAAAATATTTTATTTTTGGGATGTCACATCCCTTCCCCCTTTAGTAAAACACTACCCTAAATGTTCGTTCCTTTCTTGGAACAGGGTTGGATGAGATTTCTGCAAATCTCCCTCCAATTCCCAAGTGGCCTCCTCAGGACTAAAGTGCTTCCATTCCACATTTACCTTAGCAACGGCTCTGTTCCGAAGTGTTATTTCTCTCTGGTCCAGAATGCGCAGGGGTTCCACTTGGAACTCGCCTTCGGGTTCCACCTACAACAAGTTCCAATCAATCATATGAGTAGGGTCATGAATATACTTTTTCAACAAAAAAATGTGAAATACATTATGAATTCTTAGATTAGCTGGAAGTGCAAGTTGATATGCTACGGGTCCAATTCGAGCTAGTATCTCAAAGGGCCCACAAAACCTAGGTGCAAACTTGGCACAGTTCCATAACTTCAACGAGCTCTTTGAGGCTTTGACCTTCAAATAAACATGGTCTCCTACTTGAAATTCCAAGTGTCTCCTTTTCTGATCTGCATAACTCTTATGTTTGTCCTGTGCTTCTTTCAAGTTCTTTTGTACCTTTCTTACCATGTTCTCCATTTCTTGGAGAATCTTTGGTCCAACCATGAGTTTTTCATTCGGATTATCCCAGATAATTGGAGTTGTACACTTTCTTCCATACAGTATTTGGAAAGGGCTCGACTTAGCCGAAGTTTGGTACCCATTTTTATATGCAAATTCTACCAAGTGTAAGTAGTCTTCGCACTTGCTCGGTTTTGTTCTTACGTACATGAGAAGCGTATCCTCTATGATCTGGTTTGTCCTTTCGGTCTGTCCATCCGTTGGTGGATGACAACTCGTACTGAAGTTCAAGTTAGTGTTTAGTCCTGCAAACAATTCCTTCCAAAAAGTCGATGTAAATTTTACGTCTCCATCTGAAACCACCATTTTAGGAATACCATGCAGTCTAAATTTTTTTTTCATGAATATTTCAGCAATGTTTATATCTTTAAAAGTAGACTTTACAGGAATAAAGTGTCAAGACTTACTGAGTTTATCGATTACAACCATGATAGAATCATTTTGTTTCTGAGTTTTAGGAAAACCTGTTATAAAGTCTAGTGATATGGTCTCCCATTTCCATTCTGGTACTAGTAATGGTTGTAATAGGTCGACTGGATGCTGGTGCTCAGCCTTAAGCTGTTGATAATCTTGGCACCTAGCCAAGTACTCTTTTGTTTTTACCTTCATATTAGGCCAGTAAAAAAGATTTCTAAGTCCTGTTATTGTTTTCTGGTAACTTGGATGGCTAGAATACGGTTTCTTATGCACTTCGTCCAAAATTGTCGATTTCATTTCTATTGAATCTGGTATGTAAAGTCTGTTTTAAAATCAAAATAGTCCTTTCTTGTCGATGCTTAGATATGGTTTGTCATAGTTGGAGGTATTGTTTTGTAATTTTGTCATTATGTTAGATATATTTCTGTCATTAATACCTGTCATCCTTATTCTTTGTTCCAAATCACTTTCTGACCTATTAATGTTTATCTCAAATAACCCATGGACTCTTCTGCTTAAAGCGTCTGCTACTTTATTTTCCTTACCCTTGATATGTCTGACCTCGAAGTCGAATTTTCTCAAGAAGGATAGCCACCTTGCTTGTCTTTCATTAAGATCTGGTTGGTTAAACAGATATTTCACCGCGCTATTATCCTTTAATAGTAGCAATTTTCTGCCCATTATATAGTGTTGCCACATTTTTAAGGCATGTATTATTGCTGCCAATTCTAACTCATGAGTGACACAATTTCGCTCATGTTCTTTTAATTTTCGGGAATCGTAACAAATCACGTGCCCTTCCTGAGTTAGGACACGACCTAGTGCCTCTTTACTTGCATCAACACAAACTGTGAAGTCTTTATCTAGGTTTTCTACCTTCAAAATGGGTGTCGATGTCAATAATTCTTTCATCTTGTTAAAGATGTCTTGACACTTTTGTGACCAGTTAAACTTGGTTCCTTTCTTTTGTAGTGACATGATAGGGTAGGCTATCTTGGAAAACCCTTCTATAAATCTGCGATAATATCCAGTGATTCCCATGAATGACCAGATATTTTCCACATCCTTAGGTACTGGCCATTCCATAATGGCTTTTATTTTTTCTGGGTCTACGAAAATACCTTATGAGGAAATGACATGTCCTAAATATTGTATTTCTTTTTTATAAAAGTCATATTTGTCGAATTTTGCGTATAGTTTGTGTTTCCTGAATGTTTGTAGAACTATTCTTAAGTGTTCATCATGTTCCTCCTCTATTTTAGAATAGACCAGAATATCATCGATAAATACTACTAAAAACTTGTCTAAGTACTGACTGAAAATGTTGTTCATCAAGCACATAAATATGGCTAGTGCATTAGTGAGTCCGAAAGGTATGACTACAAACTCGTAGTGTCCATATCTTGTTCAAAAATTTGTTTTGTTTATATCCTCATTCTTTATCCTAACTTGATGATAACCGGATCATAAATCCAATTTTGAAAAGATCTTGGCCCCACCAACTTAATCGAATAGATCATTTATCCTTGGTAAGGGGTATTTGTTCTTATTGGTCATTTTGTTCAGTTTTCTATAATCGATACATGGTCTTAGAGTACCGTCTTTATTTTTCACAAAGAGGACTGGTGCTCCCCATGGTGAGACACTCGGTCTATTATACTCTTTGTCCAACAGTTCCTGTAACTGTATTTTTAATTCTGTCAGTTCTGGTAGACTCATTCGGTAGGGTGCTTTTGAGATAGGGGCTGATCCAGGTAGTAGGTCTATGGGGAAATCTATTTCCATTCTAGGGGGTAATTCTGGTATCTCATCCACAAACATGTCTCGCAATTCACGTAGGACAACAAAGTCTTCTAACTTGAGCTTATCTTCTTTTTCTAATAGATTCATCACTTGGATGGCATAAACTTGGCATCCCTTTCTAATACATTTTTTGAGTTGCATCACTAAAACTTGTCTGACTGATACAAGTTTTGGTATGCCTTGGGCTGTCCTAATAGTACCAAAATCATCTTTATAGCTAAGTAGCTTTGTATAACAGTCTAATGCTACTTTGTGTTGTTCCAACCAATCCATCCTGATAATCATATCATAAGATCCTAGTGGTAGGATGTTTAGATTGGTCCTTATCTTTTGACCATCTAAGCTGAACTCAAAATTAGAAATAAAGTCAACTACTTTCCTTTTAGTACCTGTTGTTAGTTGTACAAGCCATGATTTTGCGTGCTTCAGTTTCTTAAGTTTATTCGACTCTATGATATCGGGAGTAATATAACTTAACGTAGCTCCAGGTTCAATTAAAATAGAAATTCGAGTGTCATTGATTTTACCTTCGATTTCTACCACCGAGAACTGGTGGTCAGCTTGTCGACCATCTATGGCTGCATTTATCCGATGCAGACTTTTTCCCATGTCTCCCACTGTCGAGGCTTCTTGCAAATGGTGAACAACAGTTTTGTTTGCTGAAATTAAACGTGGACAGTTCCTCCTTAGATGAGGTTGTCCACACTCCCAACACTTTAATGGCTCGCAGGAGTTGTCCCCAAACTTATTCATTCCCAGGTTTACTGGTTTACCACTACCTTGCATATTGAGATGATTGGAGTGAAAATACTTCCTTGGGAAACTTTTTGCTGCATTCTGATAAGGAGTTGGCTAGTATCCCTTCTTCCGCTGGTTCATTCGATCTTGCTTCTTATCCTTCCAGGCCTTGGGAAACTCTACCCGCTTTTTATACTGGTCATAGCACATTCGTTCTTTCCTGAATACCTCACTCAAGGATTTGGGGTTGTCAAACTCAATTCTGTCCCTATAGGACTATTGTAAACAACTTAAGAATCGCTGGATTTTTACCTTATCCTCCCAGATGTATGGTACAAACCTTAGTAGTTCCAGAAATTTATTTATAAGTTCCTCCATCATCATCTATCTGAGTCATAACTCATAAAATTCTTTCGTCTTCCTTTCATAATAGCTTTCAGAAAGGTATTGTTTCCTGAAATACTTCTTAAAGTCGGACCATTCCAACTGTTTCTCCTTTAGGCCCTTGGCCAATTTCAGGTCCTACCACCAAATGCTGGCCTTCCCCTTCAAATTGTAGATGGGCATTTTGACCTTCATGTTGCTGGAATAGTTGTATATCTGAAAGTATTTTTTGATGTCCAACAACCATGCCTCAACTTCTTCTACTATCCTAGATTCTCCATCAAAGGTAGCTGGTTTAATCTTTTTAAATTCTCCTTCAAGGTGGTCTACTTGTTTTCTTTTTCTGTCTGGTATAGTTTTGTCTTCAGCTGAAGGTGTCCCTTGAGGCGAACTATCTCCTTTTTCTGTTTCCGGACCAGAATTCTTGGAGGCCCTTTTGCTGACCTCTTCGTCATGGTTATTTTCTTTTAGGATTTTCTTGGTTACTATACTACGCAACAGGACTTCATTTATCTCTTGTTGTTCCTGCTATGCTTTCTTCAATTTTTCATTGTCAACCTTGAAAACCTACAATTCAATAATAAGATTCCTCGTTGTTTCCAACACCTCCATGGGTGAGCTTCATCACTGTGCTGTCTTGGATTTCCAGGAGGTCCTTGCTGCAGATTTCCTTCCATCCTAATTTCTTCACCCTCCTAAGCTGCCATAATTTACAAAAACAAAAAGGATTTATGTTTGTAACCATAAGATTTATTAGTTTTACATAAATCAAAATAAATACTAAGCAACTAATGTGGCACTATCCAGGACCAGTGTTTTATCTTTTTCTCTTATACCATATGTAATGAACCTCAAATTCACCCAAAAACAAAATTCTATGGCATAATCCAATTTCATTTAAGCTTAGAATTTAAGAGAAGGTAAGATTCATTTTTGTCCATAATGACATTATTACACTATTCTAGTTTACTTCGAAGAGAAAAGCTTATGTGGATAAATCCTATCCATAATTCTATCGTTTCCCTTAACTGTCAAACTACTCCAACGTACTTATATACATATAGGCAATATCTAAACTTAGGTCGAAGGAATCTTTGGGGTTCAGAGAAAGGATCTAGGCACACAGAGTTTAACCTCTGGGTGGTTGCGCAGGAAAGCAATTGAAACGAATGGTGGAGACACTTCGGGGAAAAGTGTCAAAATCCCGAGAGTCATTGGAATCTTCCAAAGCAGTGAGAAGATTAAGGCCGAGTGTCTTCCAACACTCTAAGGCATTGAATTTTGTTATTTTTGGAGTTCAGATTTTTGGAGTGCCAAGTGATTTTGAAGTCGTTGCATCGTGAACACCCGATTCACGAAAGTGCGAAACGATCGACACCGTTCATTAAGGAGGACATGTGGCGAGTGGTCAAGGTTCAGGGAAAATCCCAAAAAGTTGTGGATCGTCGATCCAATTGGATCGTGGTTATCGTTTCAAGAGGAATCTGGACTGTTGATCTCACAAGGGGGAGATTTCGACATTTCGGGGTCTGGGATTCTAAAGGACCTAAAACAGGAGGAATGCTCGCATCGCGATTTCCCAAATCATGAAAATCTGGTAACACATTGACGTTAAGTGCGTGGTCACAGAGTGGTGGTCACGTGGATGGAGGCTAAGGGTGATCCAGAACCATTAAGCCCCTTTCGGTGTTTCGACGACCAGAAGTTGGAAGGATAAGGAGTTTGGGATTGTCAAAGTAATCAGTTTTGCACATTTAATTATGCTTTTAATTGCAAGGTTGGATCTTCATGACTTCTAGAACAATAGGTATTTTTACTTTCTATTATGTGCGGGTATACAAGCGTATATTATCATTCTTACTGTAGGGAGTTCGCTTTAACTCTCCATTAACATTTGTACTTATTTCCACCTATAAGTGTGTACATACCCATATCTTTCTCTAAATATATATAGAGAGATTCACTATCATAGGTATAGTTTCATCTTGATTCTAGTTTAATAAATGGAAAGCTCAGTTACGTGCTACGGTCCTGCAACTTTACTTTTACTTTTAGAAAATATAAACATGCAAGTATATTTACTAACTTGGGTCTCATTCTTACACACGAATAGCGTGCACATCAAGCATAGTTAACTTGAAGGATCTCATCATGTTCTCTACGGTTTATTCCATTAAACAATAGTTTAATTACGAAATTTCAAATACTTAAAGGTGTATGACCTCATGGCAAGCAGAATTCTTAGAAAAATCGCGCTAAAAATCTTCTTAATTAGTTTAATACTTTCATGTACAATAATTTATGTACTTGTCATGCCCTGTACGCAATGACTTGTAATATGATCTTTTATTTCTATTCTACCCCTATCCTAGATGAAGATCCTCCATCGTTTCTACTAGTCTATTCATTACACTATTACAGTTGTTTCTATAACCAAAAATTCCTACTATGTTCCTACAGTTTTGTGAAAAATAGAGGTCAATCGGGTTTCAGCGATTACAAATACCGAACACACACAAAAAAAAGACCACGTTGTTTCCCGAATCGCAAAATGTGGAAATAATGTGGGCCCAACACTTCAGAGTTTTCAGGGTGCGGGATTTCGAGGTTCGGAATTTCAGGGTTTACGAACACCTGACGCACAAACAAAATGAAATAAGAAATGCTGAATTGCGAAATGAGATTAGGGTGTGGGCCGAACATTTTGGGTTTCGGTGTTTGGTAAAGCAAAGGAACTTCGCATATATGTAACAAGAAAGTCCTGAATGCCGAAATATCAATTTTGTATTTAATATTTTTTTTAAATCACACGCTCCAACAAATAAACTCTGAGTAAATAAATGACCAGGTTCGTAATTGGTAAAAACAAATAATTACCGTGTTTTTCTCAAAAAATGAATTTATCAAGAATTAAAATGAGTTTACAAACTCAATAATAGAAAATCATAATCACAAAGAAAACCTCCAAAACAGGGAATAAACATATCAATTCAAGAAATTCTTTCAAGCTATCTCACCCTCTGTGTCCGGAATTACAATATGATTCAAGTATTTATGGGAACAAAACTTGCCCCTTCGACCTTAGGAAAAATTAAATCAGGGCGGTGATGGTATTTGGTGGCCTGCAAAGGCTAAGGTGACCACCACTTGACAGTGAACCCTCACGTCTTGAAGGGTCAAGATGACCACCGATCCGTCGTCATAAAGCGGTGAAATGATTACAAACCAACAAGTTTTTCCTATTACAAAAATGGATTATGACACGACAGATTTCTCCCATGGAAGTACTTCAATACAGAATTAATATATACATATCACCAATATAAATGATTATTTAACATAGAGAAGGGGTAGATCAACATATCTGAACCATTTTTGCGGGAAGACAAAGGGAACAACCACGTTCCTCCCAACCATAGAATAGGGTAGCCAAAATTTCTTGCACGATTCACCCTCTAGCCTGACCATGAATCCATGAGGGCGAATTTGGAAGACTTGTCCTCAACAATGTCCACAATTCTAGCAGTTGTCCTCTTGCCTCACACTTGCTCAATAGTGCTCATAATAGAAAGGAAAATCCATGGTCTCTTTTCTCCGCATACTTGGTAGCATCTTGCCTCCTCACATATGCTATTTATCAATTTTGCCCAGGTCTTTTTCCCTCCTTTGGGAATTTTCACAACTTTCTAAATACCTGATTTTCAAGGGCTGCCAATGGCCAAATCACTGATTTTCCACTTGTAACAATCAACCTAGAGGTAGGTCCAACATGTTCCCCACTCATGGAGTCACGGTGAGTTGATTTTAACATGGCTGTTCGATTTGTCCTCCTACAATCAATATAAAATATTATGTTTTTATACAAATGTCATAGTCATATAAATAGTTGAGTCAACTCAGATTTCTGCCCAACAGTCATAATAATTTATTACAATTATCAAATTCGAAATTCGGAATTGCCATAAATGGCAAAAGTTTTCCAAATTCGAATTTACTAAAAACATAATACTTTTTCCAACAAATTTAAATTTCAAAAATATTTTATTTTTGGGGATGTCATAGGCATCATATATCTTTAAAGATGATCCCATTTGAAGCATTGTATGGCATAAAGAGAAACAGGCTAGTGAGATGCGACAACCGATCAAACAAAATAGTGGTTGGGAAATAATTTCTTAGGGAAATGGAAGGGAAGATGGTGAAAATAAATTAGAATTTAAAGGTTGCATAGGATAGGAAGAAAAATTATGCTGATAAGAGAAGAACCCACATAGTGTTTAAAGTGTGTGACCATTTGTTCTTACAAGTAAAGGAGAAGAGAAACTCCTTGATGTTGCATAACTGTTCAAAGTAGGTAGCATACTATTATGGACCATTTGAAATCCTGGAGAGGATTGGTTTTATTAAATACATGCTTGGACTACTTGTATCCATGTGCAATACTACCTAAAAATGAATATACGATGACAAAATTCCCAGCAACACAGTGCCACTGTATATTCCATGGCAGGGTGTGGACCCTAGTCCTATTAGGAGGGGTGGAGGCATTCCCCAACATGTATCCTCTAAAAATTGGAGTCATGGGAGGACGGTGCTATCTCACGCTCCCCTAGACGTGTGATGATGATTGTCAGTTGCCTCTTGGAGAATCTTGGTCAAGAGAGTTGACACTTCCTCTTAGGGGTTCTATTTGGATTTAGGTCAATATAGTTGATGCTCCAAGATAGTCCAATAGAGGAAGGATAGGAATGGAATATGGAAGTAAGTTAGGAAGGAAGGATGAATAGAAATAATTGAGAGTGTGTGGGGATTTCTCCTTATAGAAGTTCTTGATTTCCTCTTTTTGAATATATATATATATATATATATATATGTATGTATGTATGTATGTATGTATGTATGTATGTATGTATGCTTATATTTACTTAACTAAACTACAATTATCTAAGTAAATATTTCTTGTGCTAAATTATTGTAATTGAGGAATTTCATGAACATTTTGAATAGTTTACTATCTTTTATGAAATGAATGGTCTTGTTGATTCTATTGTACACATACAAGAATTAATTTAGGTGTGATAATTGCTTTTATTAGTACATGTACAAGTCTTGTATGTTCTAGCTACACATGTATGCCTTGTGCATGTATACTAGTATGTATAAGTGTTTTAAATTGACGATGTTGATTATTTGTTGCAGATGTATGAATCATGTGCCGTTACCCTTGTATTGTAAATAACTCTAACTTCAGGACAAATTTTCTTGAAGGGTGGGTGTATGTAACAGCCCAAATTGATTAATTTTATCATAGTTTTTAATTTTAATTTAATTAATTATTAAAATATAATAATGAGT
>JZKD02S2144790.1:1398282-1422923 GCA_000966675.3 Picea glauca
TAAACAATAATTACCATATTTATTTAATTTTGTAAAACAATTTGAATTTTCAAAGGGATAAACAAAATACTCTATTGTAGTTAACACTTTAATATTTTAATATTAAAAAAAAAAACTATTACTTGAATTCCAAGTAACATTCATCTTATTTTTTCCATACTACCTTAATTTTAAATTTTATAATATATGTGGGGGAAGAACATCAATATAAATCAATAAAGTGCAAGGTTCTTGTCAAGTTAATTGCAATGCTTGTAAAATACAAAGTAACAATGTGGGTATTTTTCCGGATAGGATAGTGCAGTATCATTTTTAATATAATCCAATAATGTAAATTCCTTACACTTTTTAATTGAAAGTATATTAGAATATAAGGGCGTGATAGGGTTATGTTATGATAAGGTTAGTGTAGTTTCATTTTTATTGATAACCATAACATGTAAGATCCTTGTCATTTTAATTGAATGTTATGGTAATAAGGAAAGTGATGACATGGATATGTCATGAAACTATTATATAATTTCGTTGGGAATGATGACGATAAACAAAAGGGACCTTGAATCGAAGTGCAATCAATTATTATATTCAGCAAACGGGGATTGAAGTTATCTGACGGTACATTATTTAAGGTAGAGTTGGTGACTCGTCGCTGATAGAAGTCAAGGGAGTAATTGGTCTGTTTTTAATGTCATTGAGTTCCCTAGTGGTGGGTCGTTGTCAGAGTCCTTCTGATTTGCGTCGTCCATAGAGGTCGTGGTTGTCCGTTGATTTTGTTGTGCTTGGTTGTCTTGCATTACTTGGTCTGCTTGTGTTGGGCAGGATGTAGACACCTCTATGTAGCCTAGTATGTAAGGGTGGGTGTGTGATTATTTTCCTGTGTAAAGAATCCAGTGTCGTATCAAGAGTCTCAGGCCCTTTAAAGGCAGGGTTTCCACTCTTGCGACACACCTGATGGATATTACTAGTTTCTGCCTGAGCAGTCATCCAGGAGCCTATCTGACCTTCTCTCTCTCTGGAGCAGAGAACTAAGATTAAACGCACTGCTTTCCTGTGCAGAAATAGTAAAATCTACTACCATAGATTCTTCCTTCTGTGTTCGTACTGTGCATAACCCAGTATGTCGTTAAATGTTGTGTTGTGTGCCTTATATCTATGATCGTTAATGCTTGTTGTTATTGTTGAGCGTCTTGTGTCTTCTTGTGGTGCTCATCGTGGTTGCATCATGTTAGTCGTTGGGTGGCGTCGTAGAGTCCAGTGTGTCTGTTTCTTATCTGCACGCACGCACACACTTTTAACAAAAAAGTTTTGCACCTGTTATCAGAGTTGTGGTCGTGACGAGGAGGTTCATTACAACTTGTGGGAGTTGGGATTTCCCAGCTTGGAGAGGAGTGGTAGCTCAGCCTTGTGAGGTGAGATGGGAACTAGACGTACCATCTGGATAGTGTGTGGCCCCTTTACGGATCAGGGGGCTAAGGGGGAAGCAGAGTATACCTAGCGTTGGTTGGGAGGTACCGGTGTAGTCTCGACGGTTGGCGAAAGGGAGCGGCACAGAGCGCGTGGAAGAAACTCAGGGAAGACGAAAAGGCAACAATATGTTTCTTTGTTGAATGATAAAATGTTGTAGGAATTATGTTTTAGATTTGCATTGTGTAGTGGGTAGGTAAACTGATTGTTTGTCTTGCCCTTGATGCATTTGACCCGACCATTTAGTGTTTATGATGAACATGATCTCTTCTTCTGTGCTTGATGGCGAGCTGTGGAGTGATTATTTTTTTTAATTCTTATAGGTTTTTCTTAACCAGAATGTCTCCCCTATTTTTTGAATGGTCGGTCTGCTCTATACATTTTCTAGATAATTGTTTTAGTCCTTTATTCCTGGGATGATTGTTCAACAATTTCGCTGAAATGTTAAGGACAAAAATGTAAATCCCCTCCTGGTGGGTTGTATGGTGATTTGTTCGTTCTGCATTTTATTGATTGACGGCTTCCTACCCAACGTCCTTCCTACCCAGCATCCTTCCTTTACTCGGCAATTATCTCTTCTCCTTCCAAGAGTTTTAAATAAAAGAAGGGGGGTTAGTCTAGCACTTCGATTTCAATGTTTACACAACTATCTATCCTGTTACTTCCAGGTGTGGGTAAGGGTAGTGTTATACCTTGGCTAGTTTCAACTAAAATTTGACTACATTATCTGGCTAATTATCACATTTTGTTGTTTAAAAATGTTCCAAAAAAATGGCAGTGTAGGTTTACTTCCTAGCGTTTCAAATTTTATTTTATGATTACACAACCTTGCCACACAGAACTACTAGCTGGGAATTCAGATACAGTCTTACAACCCCTTTTTATTGCCTCTGGCTTAATGATTATTTCACAGGAAATTGATGGATGGTATAAAAAAAACACATAAATTGTTATCATTTACGTTGGTTTTTGTTATTATTTTCCTTTTTATTAAAATGCAATAAACAAAATATATAGTAAGCAAGTATGGTTGGGAAATGGGAGCTAGAAAATTTAAGGAGGCCCTTATTGCCCTCTATTGGACCTTGCATTTGAACTTCTTTATCTTTATTACCTCTTTGATTATCACTGGAGGGGCATGTTAACAAGTCGACTACAATTCTGAGTTGATTTAGGAAGAAGGGCCACCCTGTCGATAGGTGGGACGCTCCAGCTATTAGCTAACATAGGAACCATGAATTTACCCTACAACACAGTCTGGTGCACACATGGGATGAACTCTTATCTCGGTGCCCGGGTTGTGCGAAGTCTTGTAGTTGGTATGGTGTGCCCCCCTTTTTCTAGAGTGCAGTCGACACCGTCTAGCCATCTACCTTTAGGTGGCATCATTCCCAGGACGAATAATATAATGCCATCCTTTTTATTTGTTTCCCAAACATAAATTTTATTTACAGCGAATCATCGCTAGAAGTGGGTGAAGTTTCCTGGCATGAGAGTTACTCTCCTTGCAACGATTCCATTATTTTTGCCTCAACAATAACCCTCCCTCATCTTAGCCAGCGATTTTCCTTTGGCTACAAGCTTTCACCCTTCCCAGCCTTGGACAGTGCTGAGCCTATCAGGTGGACAACAATGAATTAGTTCTTCATGCCTCTGACTGCGGGGTGACAGGTTTCTAATGCCGCACTGATTTCTTTTAATTATTCATTGATTTTAAGTTATTCAGGCTTGCTCCAATTATGGCATAATATTAATGTAATTTTTTAATGCTTTCTTTAAAAGATTTTAGAATATTGCATCAATGGTGGATTTATAATCGTTGGGTCGTTGTGCTAATTATTGGTTCACAGTTATTGGCTATTGATTTATAATTTAGATCATTGAGTTAATATTAATGTTAAATTTATATGCTTGCATTAAAAGATTTTAGAATATTGCAACCATTATGGATTTATAATCGTTGGGTCGTTGTGCTAATTATTGGTTCACAACTACTGGCTATTGATTTATAATTTAGATCATTGAGTTAATGTTAATGTAAAATTTATATGCTTGCATTAAAAGGATTTTTGAATATTACGTCAATTATGGATTATGATCAATGCGTTGTTGAGTCAATTATTGGTTCATAATTAATGTATATCGAATTATAAACTTAGATCTTTGAGTGAAGGTTAATGTGAAGTTTTACAATGAATGAGTTAAGTGATTTTAGAATGTTGTGTTATTTGTTGAATTATAATTATAGATTAAATGTTAATTTTTGCTTTGAATGATAATTCATAACTATTCATTTTTATTTATAATTAATGAGTGAGTTAAATGATTTTAGAATATTGTGTTAATTATTATAATTATAAATTAAATGTTAATTTTCGCTTAAATGATAATTTTCAACTATTCATTATTTTTTATTAAAATTATGATTAATTATTTGGTTAAATGTTAAACCAGTTGAAGATCAGACTTGCACAATAAGGTCCTTGAATGTTAATTTAGAGGGTACCTTGATGAAAAATTATGATCTAAAGTTGCGCGATGGAATGGCCTTAAGACTAATGTAGATTGTTGTCCTTTGTTTAATTAATGTTGTACTGGGTCGTAAACTTTTGTGTGCTTGGTCTGCTTGTGTCAGGAAGGACGTAGACACCTCCATGTTCCTCTGAACAGTCGCCAGCCCTGAGACCTTAAATGGTTAAAATTGATGGGAACCTGGGCTTGAGCGTTGCTTATGTGTCTTAGAGGTCCTAGCCATTGCAGGGTAGGACAGATGGGTAGTCAGTCTTATTTATTATTCGTTTGATTGTTGTTAATTGCATGCAGATACTTGATGTGCGTCTTAGGTCTTCATGTTGTGTTCGTCGTTGGATGCGTCTTGTTCGTCATCGGGGGGCAATGCAGAGTCGAATGTTTTTTTTTTTTTACCCTTGTACACACATGCACACACAATTTGAAAAAGGAAAAAAAATTACTTGTTATAAGAGGCTCGTCACCGTAATGAGGAGGTTTGTTACATAAGGTTCGTGGATTTCATAAGCTTCTCGTTATTATATTTATAAATTTGGACATACTTTTGAAAAAAAATTATGGTCTTTACCAAGTTAATGCTCTCTTTCTTTTCATATTCTACATGCCCGTTGGAATCTGTTACTGCAACACCCACGCCCATACCAAATATTCTTCCTTCAAATTCATAATTGTAAGTTTCTTGGGCATCATCCATGTCTTGGTTTACTGATCTTCCTACTAAATTATGTTTACGTCGAATTATGTTCTTTGCTATGAAAAATTTGTATGTAACATGATTTGTAAGGCTACAAGAATTTAAGAAATCCATGATTTTATACAACAATTTGTTCTTCAAAATTTTATTAGAAATAATTTATTTCTGATTTTTTGTGAATTATTAATATATTTTTCTTTATACATTCTCGAGTGAATACATGGACTCTGTTGTCCACAAATCCTTGTGACCAATTATTGTTTCCCCCTTCAAAATATTTAAGCAGGAAGACTATTAATGGAATGACATGGAAGCGAATTTTGTTAGCTCTAGCATCCCAACTTCATTGCTCATGAACTGTCCAATTATCTTCGAATTAGATCATGGTCATTAAAATATTTCAATGTGGGTTTAAGGTCTTCATTTCTTCCCTTCAAACTTCCACACCCTCCAAAATAAACTGTCGCATTTAGTCTCTCTTGACATTCTCCCATACTTATTAACTTTTCTTATACTTCATCACCTCCTCGATATCCTTCACACCCATGAAGTCTTGACACATAGTTAAATTTCAAAATTTCACTCTGGGTTTGGGTGATGCCATATTTATTTTACTCTTAGAATTCCATCCACCCTTCTCCCTGGTCGATCCTTCGGATTTAGCTGATTTTCCTCTTCTTACCGTGGGGATACCATACCTTTTTCCATATCATTGATTCTCTCTGTGCTCTGAGATATCTTAACACTTAGAAAAAATATAAGATTTTACCATAGTTCCATGGGACTGACAGTTGGCATGCCACATCATGCCACACTACCTACTAAATTTCATTCCATCCAATATGTACCTTCCATCATGTAAGTACACATTTTTATTCTACCACATCAATTGACGATGTCATTGTACAAAAAAATAACCAATGATTTTATTTATTTTGCTTACTTTGTAAATCACCCAAATTTGAAATTTATTTCTCAGATTTCCATTAAAAATTGGAAATTTTATTTCCTTGTTCATTTATTACATTAATCATTAATTCTCCAATAATTTCCACCGCAAAATTGGGGATCTTTGAACAATTTTTATCATGGGAATTCTGCAATTACATTTGTGTTCGTCCTTTGAGCTTGTAATTAAGATCGATAGAACTAAATTGAAATATGTACATATGAATTAGACCCCACTACTCTTCAAATTTGCCTCTTTCACATTGAATTATTCTTGAATTACTTTTCAAAAATTGAGGCTTTTGCCCAATTTCGCCTCAATTTTGTCATGGGTTCCATGGGTTCTCTTTAACTTCAACTTTCGGGCATCTACATGCCCAAATATGCTCAATTAGAGACTCAAGTTTCTTATACTTATTCCCTGGGTTTAGCTCTTCCAATTTTTTTGCAAAATTCCTTTAATGTCATTGCAATAATTTTATTGAACAGATTCCAGACATCTTCTGACATTCTGTTAAACACTTTTCCTACATAGTTTTCATTTCCATATCTACGCTTTGTTAATCGGTCCATATAGGCTCGGTATCAAAACTAGATCTCTAATATCACATTGTAAAATTCTCAGATCCCTACTCGGAAATTCCATATGAAAATTCCTAACTCTGATACTAATTTAATTCATAAAAATACTTTGCAAATGCACATATTCATACAAAGTAATAACATAAATATACATGCAACTCACACAGGAAAAAATCATGAAAATAAATTCATAAATATTAATAAACACATAAATTAGGACACGATTGACACTTATCCTTGTTAAAAAGATTGTCAACTCCATGTAGACCTTCCATGTTCCTCCTAGCCTTAGACTACACTACTCATAAACTCTCAACAGTGGGTCACCAACGAGTTGGGGCTAGAACTCCACCTGGGTAAAGAATTTATAACTAGGATAAGGTCTCTCTAACAACATATAAAATCATACACATGTTCGAACTCAAAATAACATCTTACAATCCCTCATTCCCCACATGCCTGTCCCACCCCAAGAAATGTACCCCTTCTCTGATAAATAGTCCTTCGGCTGCCCCACTTCCATTACCGAGCTTCAACAACATGTCGGACATGAATTCTTAGAGCCCTGTAGCTGTATTTTGGCACATTGGGAAAAAAATTCTTAGTAGTTCTCTCACATGGAGATAATGCTCTCAAGCCTAACATCCTGCTTCTTCAATGTCCTATAGGCTTGACAACCCACCTCTTCAATCAAGATCCAAATATCACCCTCATACATGTACATGTATAGGTACTCATAGCATGAAGGAATGGATGAACATAGTAGGAGGTGGTGAGGTGAGAATGAATAATAATGTAATGTTAGGAAAACAAACTAAGTCCAAACTATATGTATGCATGTTCCCAACTTGACACTTGTCATGTTGGGAACTACCTTAGGCCCACTTTACCCCCACTTGTCCCCATTCTTAGAGCTTAGGATAAAAATAAATATCCATACTTTATACTTTAAGGAATATTAATATAACATTCCTTTGGGTTTAAGTTCCCCTAGATTTTCCCTTTTTCCTAAAATTTTATCCCCCTTTCCCGATCTAGTGGAGTTTATCCCCCCATACTCTTTTACATGGTTGGTATGCAGAAGTGATGTGTTTTCATTAATATTTTCTTGTGATTACATATTGCAATGATGGATCACTTTCCATTTTAGCATATCTCTCTCCATCCTAATAACCACACAAGAACTGTTATGACATAGAATTTCAAGGGTCAAATAAGTATTTAGTTTTGATTTTGAGTCATAGGTGTTCATTAGGTTATAGGTTTTATGTCCCTTTTCCATAGTCAATTTTTCATTTTTGGTATAAATAAGTTATGGTTAGTTTGGGTTTGGTATAAAGTCTCATTGAGTAACATATTTTAAAATTCTTGATCATCATCCTGACATGTAACTTTCTCCATGTTGCCCATCCTTTTGTCACGTTTACCCATTTAAATGTTAAATCAAGTCTGATATGTACATTGCCAACTCACTAGGAGAGTTCGCAGCTCTTTCAAGGGTACATCTTGCATTTATATCCATCATTGCATTTATGGGTCATGTCAATTGAATATCTCCTTGTTTTCAGAGATGATTTTAAACCAATATCCAAGGATTATTGCCATAAATGTTTTGAATTGTTTTCTCCATGTGCGCAAAGTATTCTTCAGCTCGATGCTGTGAAATGGTGTTACAAATAGGTGCTACACACTTCACTGTGAACCAGTTACAGAGGATAGTTGGAGGTTAGACCACTTGTAGGCGTATATGTGAAAATATGAAGGTATCAACATTTAGCTCCATGTTACTAGGTACTCTACGAACTTGTCCACCTTGCTTTAAGGTTTGGAAAGGGGTGAATATTTTTTTCTCTTTGTGGTGTTGCGAATTGATGATTGGCACTGCGAACTGTCTCATTGATCTATTAACAAGCCCCATAAATCCCTCCTCATTCTCTCAATATTGTCCCTTGAATCCATAAGAATCCTTGGGTTTAGGCTACCTTATCCATTAATGCTTTGCATATACATCTCTTATCCCACATATATTTTCCAAAACCCTTTCCCGGGCTCTGCGAGATCTCTACAGTCAACCAACACTGCAAACTCTTTGTTCCAACATCCTTTGCAGAAAAAACATCTTTTGAAAACTCATCTGTTGTTCACACTCCTGTTTCATTTGAATTATGAATTTAACCCCACTCGTATCCAATTTGAGTCCTACTTAGAATCATTTTCACTGTGAGAAGTTTGTTTGGCCTTTTTCTCGTATTTTCCAGTGGTCATTTCCCCTACTTCTTTGTTTCACATGTGGTAAATCATTCAAGTATTGTGATAAATTCTTCCCAACTAGTATTAATGGATAATCAACAAAAGAAGGATAACAAAGGAGGGAACATTGTGAGGACAAAGACTTATGATTTTTAGTTGTTTTTTGCGGAACCCCTGATTAGGGAGGTCTTCCAAAGAGTGGGTTGCATTAATTTTTGTCAGAAAATGGAGAGGGGGCACCTAGAGGTGGCTAAGGAATTAACATTGAACTTTGATGGAACCAAGACCAAGGTTGGGATATTGGAATCTGAGGTATCTGAAATGACCATATCAATAGCCACTAAGAGACCTATTAATGGGGAGAAATGACTCGAGGCCATGAACCTAAATGTTTTCTTTTCAAAGGAGTTCCTCAATCCAGAATACCAAGAAGACATTTTGTCAAAGGGTGTGCTAAAAAACCGTATGTTGTAGGGTTTTGATAAGATGTTGAAGGTAATTAAAAAATACTTTAACTATGAAGGGATATTTAGCATGATCTATCAATACCATATAAGGATAATACTACACTTCACATGGCAATATGTTATGGATCTTCCTTTCTACTTATTTAGAAATATTGGAAAAATGTCTAACAAGATCCACGCTAAATCCAAGGCAGTTGGTACAAGTGTTTTCCATTCAGGGATGATAAATATGTTGGTGATGGAGGAATTAAGAAAGCACAACATTGAATGGGAATAATTCATTACTTATTCACACTTTCAACTAAATATTGCTCCTACTCCATAGTCTAAGGTACAAATCCCTCTTTAGGTTGACATGATTGTACATTCGGGGATGAAAAAGAAAAGGAAGAGCATTAGGATTGTTAAAGATGATAAATCAACAAAGAAACATGAAGAATATGGAGGACCTTCTTATTATCCACAAAGAGAGGTTTCACCTTTGCTAGCTCCTATTCTAGTAGAGGCTGCTTCAACTAGAGCCACATGTTTGAGGGGAAGAAAGTTGTTGTTCTCTTCACCACCTGCTAAAGATAAGGTCAGGGATAGGAGACCTTTTACTAGAGCATAACAAAAACATGAAATCATTGTGAAGGATGATACAATGGGAGATCCAATCCAGAGAAAGGGTAAAAATGTACCTATTAAGGAGCACATTGAGATTATAGACATAACCACCTCCCAAACAATCCCACCTTTAAGAGGCTGAATAGATAACTTAAAGAGGAAAGGACTGAAATTGATAAACTAAAAAGGGAGGAGTTAGTTGAAAGGATGAATAGTAATGGAGTCATGGAAATGCATCATAAAGCTATTGAAAAGGACAAATTTATATCTAAAAGGTTTCATCTTCTCCACAAGCAGCTCAAAAACTTATACAGATAGAACATAACCGACCAAGGTCAAATCAATAGGCTAAAGATGGAGCTGCAACCTTTCAGAGAGGAGCTGGACAAGAATAATTTGAATATGTTAGCTAAATATTCCACCATGATTAGATACAGAGTCATAAAATGAAGAAGATGAATACCTTAACTCATATCATTTTTTGACAGTTTCCTGTTTTTTTATTTTGCAATTTTGAGGATAGTCATGTTTGATAAGTCATGTTCAGTTGAGGATATGTTAATATTCTTAGTCATATATCATGACCATATGTTATTATAGTAGTTGGTGGAACTGGGAATATTTTTTTGAGTGTTTTGATTCATTTTCAAATGAAAAGAGTAGCTACAGGAAAGTTCACGGCGCTTACTACTGCAAGCTGGTTGATACATGCTAGTGCTTCAAATTGTGCTGCAAACTCTTATTCTTTAGGTTTTGAAAGAAACAATGGTTTTTGGATGGGTAGATTAGTATATGACAGTTGTTGGAAGGTCAATTGAAATATGGATGGAAACCTAACAAAACAATATGCACTCAAGGGACACTTCACCAAGCATATTAAAGATGTTAAGGAAGTTTCGAGCATTAGCCTAGTTTTTAGCAATTTGTTATTTTTGTTGAACAACTTTAGTTACTTCACATTCAAGTGTGGTAATCCTATGCAAGAGGGGGAATTTGAATTGTAAAGTTGTCATTGACAACCTAGGATATAAGATAGGAATTATAAATCATTGAGGATGTTTGAAGGAATGTAACGAGACTCATATTTTTGAGATTGTGAAGTTACAGAGCCATCTCTAGATTTTGTGTATAAGACCTAAGACTTTTTGATTAATATAAATCAAATCATTTCATGACATGTTATTTGTGTCTTAATCTGATTCTACTTTCATTTGAATGATTCAATTGATCTATTATATCTGTATTAAAATGAAGTTTTTGTTCTGACGTTGTTATAATTTTATCAGAGTTTATCTTTTGATTAAAGGAAGTTCTTGTGTCAAAAGGTTTTCCTCATATGTATACTAGTATTGCCCGATGAGAATGGTAGACATATTTTATTTTCCTAACTAAAGTATTCCATCTATCCATCTTACTCTTTAAACCCTGATGCAAGTTAGCCAAGACCTCATTTGTTAATGTATTTTATCTTAAATTTTATCTGATTTACACGGTTTTGTTGAGCTTTGATCTATTTGACATCTTATCATAAAAAAAACTTTAAAAAATACTGATGGGTGTTGAGTTTACACTTTAGCAGTCAAAGTGTGACTTTCAGTGCTAACAGGAACTATGGCCTCAAAATACATATACACAAAGGAACTCTGGCCCAAATTGCATCGCTCACCAACCTATTGGGGTTTGGCCTACGGGTATTACATTTCGTCTGACATACTCTTTTTGTAATGGGTATAGTGAATATTGGATCTATCACCTTAGTTGTGTCTACCCCATTCCTTTGAAAGTATTTATTCCACATTCTCTTTTGATGCCTTCTCCTCTAGAAGAATCATGTGGTTGAATCTTCCTTTTTTTAGTAAGGCACACTATCTTGCCAATGGAATGAGATGAACTCTTTCCAAATGATTTCTCTCGTTCTACAAATTTATCCACCAACTTGTCAAATGTGATGGATTTGAATTGACCACTATCTTGTAGAGATTCAAGGTAGTGAGGATATGTAGGGTAGAGTTTCTTAATGAATACTATGAGAGGAAGTCCTATATTCACCCCATTGGAATCAATGTCATGCATTATGACTTTGATGTCTGAATCTAAATCCATAGGGTCATCATTCTTCAACTCTAGGTTGAATAGTTTCACCATTAGTTGTGTGATTTCTAGTTTTAAGCATGTGTCATACAAGTCATTCAATGTCCTAAAATTACTATAGGAGTTGTCAATAGAATCAATATGACATGTCACATCTTCACTTACTTTCATAGAAATCACAACATATTGTTTTTGTTCTTTGTCCTTCCATATGGCACGTTCTTGGTTTTATGTAGGAATGATCAATTTGCTACTCTTCAGATTTTATTCTCATTCATATTCTATGGTAGCTTATTCGACTTATTTTTCATTGACATTTCTTCTTTCACAAATTTCATTCCCCATATCATTGAAAATCAAAGTGATTTTGAAATTTCTATAGTATTCTCAATTATTCTGTTTACCAATATGTACCATGCTAATGATGGAAATGAAATAATGCATCTTCTTGTAGAGTTGTCTTGATATCTACACTAACTTGTTCAACCAACAACTTGTTGAGCACCTTGGACATGCCTCCTTTAGGACATATTGGAAGATGGAAATGTATTTGAGATGTTGTAGTGGTTCCACTCAAGACCAAGAGTCATATAACACATAATGACTCTGGATGAATAGATAAACAATATTTTCATATTATGCATGATTGCGATTATCTCACAGGAGAATTCGAAATCAGCACATAAAAAAAAAGGTTCCTTTGTAAGTTTTGATAAGACCCAAAGAAGAAATATCCTGTTATGTGAAACTATTTTTATGAATCAGTATAACCTAGAGGCTTCATAGAGGCTTTGGTGACTTCACCAAGAGGCTTCCCGACCTCTAACCATACAATCCAGAGTCTTTCTTAAACCTAGGACTTGAAATCAGACACCATCTTCTTATTCTTATCTTTTGACGATGTATCAAGAGGAAAATTTAGGAACAACCAGAAGATCCGTTAGGACAAGACACAACAACGAGATCGTCTATAAAAGGATCTTGATGTATGTAAGAGGAATCTGCGCTAGTAGGACTAAGGAGGAAAGACTCTGGAGGCATTGAGCATGATTGTCGAGGCAGGATTAATGTTTCCAATGGGGAGTATGGTCACGAGATATATGAAGAAGAAGAAGTATACCAAGCAGTTGGGAAGTAGATGGAGAATAGGTCGACCTCACAATCAAGCCCTCAAAACACAACTAAAATAAAATAAAATAAAATATTTTAATTATTTAATTAACTATAAAAATATCTCCAAGTGTTATCTCAAGTGGTTCTGAGCCATACGATCAAGCTATCCCCAGCAGAGGAGGTCATCGGTTTGAATATATTGTGCTCCCTTGGGGTTAGATCCATTATTCGTAGGGTTGAAAATTTACCCCATTTTCCATCCATGAAATGGAGAAGTACTAAGGATTTTCCCATATTAGATTTTTATTTTTTTGAAAATATAATAAATAAATAAATTTATTCTATTTTTTAAACTTTAAGTCATAATTGAGAGATAAATTTTTTTCCATCTTTTTGTATGTTTAATTTATTTAAAGATAAGATATGTCTACATATATTTAATCCAATTCATCATATAGTTTATCACGTAATAATCATCATTTATCCTTTTCATCATGAAATGTATTAAATAGAAAGATGGATAAGAACAAAATGTATAACAATTTCTCAATGTTATGTCAATATTAAGGGTTAAAAGTTATGAGTCAAGATGCATCTATGATAATAGGCTTATTGTTATTATAATTCTTAAAAAAAAATTCTATTTTTCAATTTATTTGGTTAATTATCTTTACATACTAGTAGGTGGGTGCACCTACAATAGTCACAAAAAAGCTAGGTACACAATAAATTTACAATAATGTTTTATTAGTCAAAATAAATTTTATGTATGTATTTGAACTTTTTCTCTCATATTTTTATCAACCTTTATCCATATCTTTCTATCTTTTACAATGACATGTAAGAGCCACAATAATTGTCTCCATTAATTATTTTGTTTCCACATGAAATGGTATTAGAGGTTATACTTGTTATTACTTAATGTGGGATGTTAATGACATATTTACATCTATTATTTTCTTTCTACCTTTAGAGGTTATATTTGTTATTACTTAATGTGGGATGTTAATGGCAGATTTACATCTATTATTTTGTTTCTACCTTTAAGGGTTATATTTGTTATTACTTAATATGGGAGGTTAATGGCATATTTACATCTATATTGAATTTATTACTTAATGTGGGATGTTAATGGCAGATTTACAGCTATTATTTTCTTTCTACCTTTAGAGGTTATATTTGTTATTACTTAATGTGGGATGTTAATGGCAGATTTACATCTATTATTTTGTTTCTACCTTTAAGGGTTATATTTGTTATTACTTAATATGGGAGGTTAATGGCATATTTACATCTATATTGAAATGTGCTATCTACGACTATAAACCTTGTAATATTTTTACCTTTTTCATCATTTTCATTGTTTTATCCCATATTATATTCTATTCATCTATTTTCTCTTGTCGTCTTGTCGTGTCTTGGTAGCTCCCCAAAAAAATCCCTAATCATAACTCCATAGTTCTCCATAGTTTATATCCTAGCTAAACCCCATATCCTAGTTCTAACCCTTCATTTATTCATTCCTTTGTATACAAGAATCCTAATCACTACACCGATACCTTTTTCAAACTAGAACAAGCCTTACATAATGTGGGTTTCATTATAGTATGAAGCTAGTTGGGCGAACAAAGTTCCTTCCCTTTTTCATTCCAATCAGAATGTACACCTATTGTTTTTAGGAATGCACCCAAAATTTAAAAATGCACATGCATTACTATTGAAAAAGCTTTGTCTTTTACCATTACAATGAAACTAAATTTCCACATTATTTTTATAATAAAAAGAACATAAATGTATTTGAAATGCATGCAGAAACTTTACACATATCTTTTTAATAAAAAGAACATTATTAATGTGTTAGAAATGAATGCACATTTCTAAAGTGTGCACACATTTTAATGTGTGCACGTTACTCAATGTAAAAAAAATATGAAGGGTAACAACATTTCATTAGTTTTCCCCATTCGCATTTCGCTCTAATTCTTCTCCCCAACGATACGCATCATTTTTCTAAGTAGGGCCATTAGTTTTCCCCATTCGCATTTCGCTCTAATTCTTCTCCCCAACGATACGCATCATTTTTCTAAGTAGGGCCATTATTAGCGAGGACATTTAGGAGGGAAATTGGTATCATTGAATCTCAATAGTTTCAAAATATGTCTCTCATTTTTAGGTGGGTTTTATTTGATTTTTTTTTTATTAATTATATAAATTTTCATAAATATTTTATTATTAGGAAATTGTAGCAAAATATTCTTCCAAACAAAATCATAATTTTAAAATATTCATATGTAAATATTAATGAATATTAAAATGAACTAAAAAAATTAATTGGTGATAGGTGGAACATTAAAGATCCATTTCATATTCCATTAGTGATTCCTGTGAATAATTTTATTATATATTTGTATATAGAGAAAGGATTATATAGTACTAATGAATATGAATTAGTGAGGAAGAGGTGAAAAACTTCTATGTAATGAAAGAGATAATTGTTCAGTTGTTTATTGACCCTAGAATCAACCAACCTCTTGACTTAAGAAAAACTTGTCTTTGTATGGACAAGTGCACATAATGTACATGGAATCATTGCTAGATGGAATTGTGATTTATGCCATTTAAGGAACATCCCAATAATAGTAAGGATGTTCCCTTTTATTTTATTCATAAATTATGGGTTGAATTTATTATGGATCTCCATGTCAATTATTTTTACATTAGAGAATTATCAGTAGTCGGTCTTGCATTTTCTTAACATCAAGAAATACCTAGGTGTAATTCATTGAGAGGGCCTTGTGGTCCTAGTTGTATTCCTAACCTGTTACCCAACCCATAAACACATCATCTTGGAGACACGATTCGAGCCATTAATATTGTGATAACATTCTTGGCATGTACTCTATTTTAACATAACACATTTGTCACAAATTCTTTCTTGGAGCTATTTTTTGATGATGTTAGGCCACTAAGTGTAGGGACATTAGTCCATGCCTCACCATGCATTACATTTGGATAGGTTGGATTTTCCAGTTTCAACCTAGTTGTTCCACATCAATGCCCTCGTTAGAACAATGCATGAAATCAATGGATAAAGGATCCTATTCAAGATAGTTCCTTCAACGATGTTTTTATGAATTTTTTTTAGTATTTTCATTGTCTATGTATTTAATTTTTTAACTGACAAATATTTGGTAAACATAAATTTAAATATGTGTAACTAGACTTGATGTAGTAATTGCACTAGCATGTTTAATTAGAGAACCTTACAAACAAGAATTTGTATTATTTTATGTTTTTTCTCCTTTAAAGTTTAATTAAAAGTTTATAATTCAAATATGTGTATAAGTTTACAAATAAATAACTAACAAGAATTTTGTGTGTCCTTTAATTATACCATAGTTAAGACAAATTCCAATCTAGATTGGGGGTTGTGAGCTACTCTCTTTTTCATATATGAATATGAATAAGAATCACATAATTTTTATCTTCAATAATAATTTGGTTCTGAATGAACAACTTACCTCTCAAATATTTGAATTCACTAGCCTCTCAAATAATTCACTCGTCAGCATCAAAAGTTTCTCAAACATTTGAGTTCACTAGCCTCTCAAATAATTCACTCATCGCCATCAAAAGTTTCTCAAATATTTGAATTCACTAGCCTCTTAAATAATTCACTCGTTTCCATCAAAAGTTCACTATAAGACTCTTGGGTAAGATTGTTTCCTTATATAAGGGAGTTTGTTTATTATTGTTTTTCGTCCCTTATGGTTTGAATTCATGAGCCTTTATCTTTGTTAGGTGTAAATATTGTGTCTCATAAGTATTCCATGCTACTCATATGAAGAAATTTGAAAACCACAAATTCATTTAATCTCTCGATTTCATTCTTGTGTGTAGGTGGGCTTGCCAAGTTTTTTCAAAAATGTTATTTGGTGTCCAATACCTTTTCTTATTTGAAAATTTTGATGTCTTTTTACTAAGAACTATCTTTTGGTTTTATTTCCTCTACCTCATTCTTCACTACCATCTTCTTCTCATTTTTCATGGTGTTTGCATTGTTCCTCATTTACCGTTTGTTGTTCTTTCCTTGTGTCTTGTCTTCGAAACCCCATGTTTTTGGTATGTGTAAGTATGGTGGCTCATTTACTCATTTCCAATCACCTCAAGGTAGTGAGAAACCCCAAAATCATTGAAAATGTTACATTATGTAATAAAAAATACCATGGAAATACTAAAATACCTAACCTCAAAGCGTGAGACCTCAAGAAAAAACATGTATCTTGTTATATAACTAGAATCATTCTTCACTAGATTTGTCCCAAATATCCATAGAGTCTCTCTAAAATGAATTTCAATATTGTGAAAAATACTCTCTTATTCACTTATATGGATTACAAAAAATTAATATAACATCATCTTACAAACAAAATCATTCTTCACTAGATTAGACCCAAATATCTATAGAGTCTCTCTAAAATGAATTTCAATATTGTGAAAAATACTCTCTTATTCACTTATATGGATTACAAAAAATTAATATAATACCATCTTACAAACCAATATAAATAAAAAACGTGTCATAATAAAATATAGACACCGATTTCATTGTAGATAAACTCTAGGTGTAACTATCCACTCCAACCAAATATTCCATTATGTGAATTTACAATGTATTTCATTAACAATACATTGTTTCTCAAATTTTATATTACACATTCAAGCCTTTAATAATGCAATATTAATTCCCTTTGTATATATATTATAGATCCTATTTGTCCATTTATCCACTGATTAGAATTTTATATTACACATTCAAGCCTTTAATAATACAATATTAGATGGCTTTCTATATATATTATAAATCATATTTATTTTATTATAAACCGATACAAAATGATACATATATGGCCTTTCATCAATGCCACTTAATGTTCATTAGGTCAACATCTCAAAACTAACAAGTTAGTGTAACATATATAAAACTATCATAAACGAAAATATACATAACTTTACCTTGGCATGATAACCTCTCTCATATTCCATCAAGATACTTGCAGCATAATAACTATGGAGATGATCTTATCCAATGTAAACAACCTTGAAGAGACAATGCCTAGAGCATCAATTTTTAGATATTCTAGGTATGGTTTTCTCCTTTCACACTTGGAGCCAGTGAGTTTCATTAAGGTGGTGCTCAATAAATTGTTTGAAAACATATATAAGTAAATATAACAATTCCGTACTCTTTTATATTACTCGCATCCGATGATTTTACATGTTTTTACCATGGTTCATATTTTTCAATACATCGTAACAATGGTTCACATTATTCAATACATCGTATAGTAAAAAATTATCTATCTATCTCTCTAATCATGAATGAAAATTGCTGTAAGCGCTCTTAAATTTTATTATCCAAGAACCACTTATCTCCTCCAACATTTAAACATGAATATAAAAAACCGTAACCCCTCCCAATTCTTTATTAAGATGTACCAACTCACTAAAGATGAGAACATAAGCATCAAAATTGAATCTGCAAAGGCTACTTAAAAAACACGTGTATTGAACCACAAGAACCACTAGTTTCAAAACTCCATCACAATTACTTCTACAACTGCATGAACTTTAAAGTGGAACTCATTTCTACTCTAACACATTCTCTATTGCAAYAACCTTGTAGCTCAAGAATTTAGATTGTGTGCTCATATGTATGAATCAAAAGATTATTGTGCCTTTAGAATCCTTTTGTATTATGAATCAATTGTTGAATTCATTGTTTTGTTAAAAACATCATTCTAAGGTCCGGTGACCATATACTTATACCCTCGTTCCTTCATAAAATTCTTCACTCGTAGCATAAAAATATTCGAGAAAAATCTCCAATGCATTACTAACTTAGAACTCATCTTTGTGTACTTCCAACCTTTCATGACTCAAGTGAAAAATCACCTCMTGAGTACTCCAATACTAGGTATCCTAGGGACCATAGGCATTATATTTATTGAGCATTAGGAACCTCATTACACACTTTTGAATCTTTACTCTTACAATATCATTATATCATTCTACATAATATTTACCTTGTGTTTCATTAAGTGTTTGGTCAAATTTCTTTATGGCTTGTATTGGAAAAGCCATATTTTTGGTAAGTGTAGTAAAGGAACATAAAAATATTCGAGAAAAATCTCCAATGCATTACTAACTTAGAACTCATCTTTGTGTACTTCCAACCTTTCATGACTCAAGTGAAAAATCACCTCATGAGTACTCCAATACTAGGTATCCTAGGGACCATAGGCATTATATTTATTGAGCATTAGGAACCTCATTACACACTTTTGAATCTTTACTCTTACAATATCATTATATCATTCTACATAATATTTACCTTGTGTTTCATTAAGTGTTTGGTCAAATTTCCTTATGGCTTGTATTGGAAAAGCCATATTTTTGGTAAGTGTAGTAAAGGAATCTTGTAAATATTCCATTTTGCTCATCTCATGGAAGTGAGAAACCTCAAATTTATTGAAGGTTTCCTTAATTCCTCCATATACAAGCGTTATTACAAATTTGGGCATGCAAATCATCTAAACAAAGTTAAGTGGTGACTAATACCTCACCTTGTTTATGAATTTTATTGTCTTTTTACTAGTTTCTCTCGTGTGGTTTCATTTCATCCACCTCATTGTTGACCTTCTATTTTATTTTTTCATTCCAAGAGGTTTTTTCCTTTTGTTTCATTTAGTGTTTCTTCTTGTTTATCTATGGCTATCCTGGAAACCCCATATTCTTGGTAGTAGGGATGATTTTAGGGGTTAAATTTCGCGGGCTAATTTTCCATGGTTTTTCCAAAAACGAGATTCACTATTTTAAAAATGTTTCGCCCAAATTCTATAGGATAAAATTATTTTACCTTAAAAATCACCAAAATTTTATAAAAACTAAATAAAATCCTTAGAAATTTGAATATTTTTACAAAAATATCGTCAATCATTTATAGTTGGCATATGAAGGATTAGTAAGATTCGCCAACGTTTCTACATTTTAAAATAAATTTTCATCCTTAAAATCATCCCTCCTTGGTAGGTGTAAGAATGGTGATTTGTAAATATTCAATGCCACTTTTCTCATGGAAGTGAGAAATACTAAATTCATTGAATGTATCTTCAATTCCTCCTTGTGCATAGATGGGAATTTGGGTTGGCATGTCATGGCAAAGAAATTAAGTGGTGACCAAGACCTCCGTATATGTCAATATTGTCTTCATTTTACCAAGCGTTTCCTCATGGTTAAATTGCATTCACCCTATTGTTCACCTTCATGTTCCTCTTCTCCTTGTGCATGGTGTTTACTTTATGTTTTATTTAGTGTTTTCTAATCTTTCCTTGTGGTGTGCCATGGAAACCTGATATTTCTCGGAGGTACAAGGATGGAATATTGTAGATATTCCATGCCACTCGTCTCATGGAAGTTGGAAACCCCAAATTTGTTAAAAGTGTCTAGTAACTTCTTTTATGTGCAAGAAAGGATTACCCATTTGGGATTGCAAATCATATCCAAAACGTTAAGTGGTGTCAATGACCTCTCCGTATTTTTCAATTTTGTTTTCTCATTACCAATTTATCTCTTGTGGTTTGATTTCCTCCACTTTATTTTTCACCTTTATCTTCCTCTTCTAGTTATGTGTGGTGTTTTCGTGATGTTTGATTTAGAATTTGGTATTTTTTCCTTGTGTATTGTTTTGGAAACCCCATATTTTTGGTATGTGTATTGATGCAAAATCACAAATATTCAATGTCACTCATCTCATGGGAGTGGAAAACCTAAAATCCATTCAATATATCCTCACTTCCTCCTTATGCATGGGTAGGATTGCTAATTTTGGCTTGAAAATAATTTTTAAAAAGTTAAGTGATGACTAATATCTCTCATTATTTCTCATTTTTTTTTATGTTTTTACTAAGTTCTCCCGTATGGTTTAACTAGATTTGTATGATTTTTCACATTCATATTCCTCTTCTCAATGTGCATGGTTCTTTCCTCTTCTTTACATGTATCATTTAGTCTTCGTTCCTTATGGATTTTATTGAAAACCGCATTTTTTTTGGTAGGTATAAGGATGGTGGCTCATAAGAATTCCATGTCACTTGTATCATGGAAGTGGGAAAGTCAAAATTCATTAAAGGTCTTGTCACTTCATCGTTGCACTAGTGCAGGCTTGCTAATTTTGGATTTCAAGTCATCTAAAACAAATCAAGTGGTGACCAAGATGTCTCCTTATTTATAATTGTTTTTGTGTTTTTACCTAATGCTCATTTGTGGTTTCATTTCCTCTACATTGTTCTTTTCCTTCTTCTTCCTCCTCTCATTCTGCATGGTGTTTTCCTTACATTTCATTTATTCTTTGGTCATATTTCCTTGTGGATCGTATTAGAAACCCAAAAATTTCGGGAAGTGTAAGGATACTAGCTTGTAAATATTCTATGGCTCCCATCTCATAGAAATATAAAGCCCCAAAATTTTTCAAGGTCTCCTCACTTCTTCCTTGGGAACATGTTGGCTTGCCAATTTAAGCTTGCAAGTCATCTCAAAAAGATTAATTGCGAACCAATAAATTTCCTTATTTCTCAATTTTGTTTTCTTGATACTAAGTGATCCCTTGCACTTGTGTAGAATATGCATTATTTGTCAATGTGGTATTTCTCTTTTCATTTCATATGGTGTTTTCCATTTAGTGTTTTCTCTTCATTCATTTTATCTTATCCTACCAACCCAATGATTTTTATGTGTGTAAGGATGGAGTTTCTTAAATATTCCAAGCCACTTGTCTCATGGAAATGTGAAACCCCAAATCCAATAAAGGTCTTCTCACTTAATCCTTGTGTATAGGTGATCTTGTCAATTTGGGCTTACAAGTCATTTTAAAACATTTAAGTGGTAACTATTAACTCCCGTTATATGTCAAATTTGTTTTTGATGTTTATCTTCCTCTTCTTGATACACATAGTGTTTCAGTTGTGTTTGGTGTTTTTTCTTATTTCCTTGTGGCTTGTCTTGCAAGCATTGAAATTCTTGTAGCTGTAAGCATGGAGGCTCGTAAATATTCCATGCCACTTATATCATGGAAGTGGGGAAAACAAGATATTTTTAAGGTATCCTGATTTGTTCCTTGTGCAAGGGTTGGTTTACAAATTTGATCTTGTAAGCCATATCAAAAAATTTAAGTGGTGACCAATACCTCTCATCAATTCTAGATTTATTTGTTCATTTTACGAAGAACTCCCTTCTAATTTTCTTTCCTCGACATTGTTTTCTATCGTTGTCTTCCTCTTTTCATTATTCATGGTGTTTTTTCTTCGTTTCATTTAGTTTTTGGTCCTGTTGTCTTTTGTCTTGTCTTCTCAACCCCATTTTCTAGTATATGAAAAGATGAAAACTCATAAATATTCCATGCCACTCATTTCATGTAAGTGATAAACCAAAAAACAGGTCAATGATTTCTCACTTATTTATTGTGCATGATGGTGTTTCCAATTTCTCTTTGTAAGTTGTATCAAAAAGGTTAACTAGTGACGAAGACCTCTCCTTCTTTGTTAATTTTGTTTGTGATTTACCAAGCATTCATTTCTCGTTCTTTTTTCCTCCATTTGTTTTTCGCAGTCATCTTCCTTTTCACATTTTTCATGCTTATATGCAATATGTACCATTATGTTGACATTCAAATGATAATATTTTATCTAGATCTTATTTTCTCATTGGAGCATGTATCTGGTAGAAAAATACACAACTCACAACATAGTACTAGGGAAATAATCTAAACTACTCATCATACCATTATTCCACATGGATTTCTTGAACATATTATTGAGGTTCTTTTGAAAATTCCATGATGAAATCACATACTCTTACAAAGTGTCAAAAAAAAACTAGCATAATTTAATATAATATTTTAAATTTGGATTTGAATTTTATATGTACAATTTGCAAGAATATATTCCCTTTAATTACACAACACTAATGTAGGAAATCACAAATTCTATGTTTTTTGCTTCCTTTTTTCCCACTATCTAGTTCTAAAAAAAATAAAAATATTCTCTTCCTATCAACCATCATCATTCCAATTTCATGGTCCTAACTTTGATGAATGCAATATCTCAATAATGGAAATCCACTACACTTGGGGTATGTCCCATATAAACAATATTTTTTCATAATATTTTTGTCCATCATGTCTTGGACACATGATACTATGAATAAGGTGTCTTGATGAAATTGGTGATAGTATGGATGAGCATTCTCGCACATGGTTATTATGCATAACTTGACAGATGTGTATACATGTGTCCTAATAATAACTATATTTTAGGTGGTATCTATAGTAGTATGTGTTAATTTTTTGCATATTCTAACATACCAAGGTGTTCACTTCTAGAAGAATATTTGTCCCAAGTTGAATTACTTATGCTCATTTTTTTTAGAGTTTTGTTTCTGTCATGTCAAGAAATTATTTTGTAGAGTTTTGTTTTTGTCATGTTAAGAAAGTGTTTAAAGTGAATTTTAAAACAAATAAAATTTCTTCTCAATTTTAGCACATCCTTCTATCCTTCTAATTGGATAAAGCTCTAGTATGTTGATGCCAACTATTCAATATTGTTTTCATTAACAACTTTAATTAACTTCATGTTGAAATTAGAAAACCACCAGCCAACAAAGGCCCAATAATCTATTTAAACTACATTGTTGAAGCTTTCTCTTATAACATAATACATTGGAATGGTTTTGGAACTTACTTTTAAATTGTTAGATGTCTTTGTGAGAAAGTGGTGTTTCCTTCTTGTCATGTTGATAATTGATTTTGAAAATACATGATGGGCCACATTACAATATTTTGAACAAGTATGCTTCCATATTGTATTAAAAGTGGCGTCAAGATTTCTATCAACATGATTAGTGATATCTAAACTTTTTTATTTTCCTTCTGTGAAATATTTCCTAACTAGAGATCGAGCATGTGATTTTAACAAGGACAATAGTAATTAACACTTAGATGCATGATTTCTCAATTCAAAATGGTCTTCAATCAACACGTTTCACTACAAGTCAATAGTTCATTTAGTTAACTTAACTACACGAATCATTAGAGAAATTTTTTTGATATAAACATGTATAGTATTTTTTTTTCATGCACTACATATATGAGGTAAAGAAGGTGGAATTAAAGTATAGAACCAATCACCATGACATTGTGAAAATTCACCATGAGATTACAACACTTCATTCAACTAATCATCAATATTAAGCGTGCATTATATATTCTAGTGGTTGGTATGATGAACATCCATTAGAGAAATTTATTTGATATAAACATGTATAGCATTTATTTTTTAGGCACTACATATATGAGGTAAGGAAGGTGGAATTAAAGTATAGAACCAATCACCATGACATTGTGAAAATTCACCATGAGATTACTGTTGGTTCTGGAGCCTGATTGTCTTCCTGATTCAGAGGTCCTTCGTTTCAGCCGTGTTTATACCCCATGAAGTATTTACACCCCAGAAGTATGTACACTCTTCCACATGGGGGAGTGCAGAGGGGGGTTACCCCCTCTGCGGGTTCCGGGGGGGCTATCCACCAGGCTAGGGGGTCTAGGGATAAGAGGGCCCCTAGCGGGGGTTCGACGGCGAAGCCCCTGAAACAAAAATTGCATTGTAAAAGTATATTGTAATTTCATTGTAAATCTGGACCATTCATTATAAGGTCGCAGATCTAACATTAGAGATTATGTTAGGGTTTTTTCCCTAGAAGGCAACCCTCTTTTATGAGGGAAATGTATTGCGGCTATGGATGATGGTGAATATTGTATTCTGAGAGAGGAGACTGTGAGAGAA
>JZKD02S2144790.1:1427062-1503654 GCA_000966675.3 Picea glauca
GCAATTTCTCTGATGGACGTAGCCCACACTGGGTGAACCACATAAATCTGTGTCTTTCTTGTATTTTGTGTCTTCTGTGTTTTGTTTCTGCATTTGTTTTATTTTATTGCTCCGTGGTCCTGTTTTTCTAACAATTACAACAATTCATTCAACTAATGGTCAATATTAAACATGCATTAGATATGTTAGTGGTTGGTATGATGAACATCCAATTGATAAAAAATATCTTGCACCATGGGAGCCTCTTCAGTGGATGGTTGTAGAAAATTTTATTATCCATTTTCTCTCTGTCTACTTACAATTGTGAAAACACTCCATGTATTTTTCAACTTGATCATTGTTTGTTGGTAGAATATTGGTTGTAGTTTGAATTGATGCCAGAATTATAATTCCCTCTATTGGTTGCATACATATCGCCTATGCTAATCAAGTAGAGATCATCCTGACTTCCATTTTGAAAGGAAATGAGGTGGTGAAGAAATGATGCTTAATTGTTTCCATACCAATAGTATGGAACCACATTAAATATTAGTAATTTATTAATATTAATAATCCTAGTAATAAACATAACCATTAATATAAGAATTATTGTTAAATATATTATTAATAATAAATATTAATAGACAAAAACAACATAGGAACAACTATACTAAATACATTAAGAATAGTAGGAAAAAAAAAGGATGATGGGTACCTAGGTCATGAATTTTATATGATGAAAATTGATACAAAGAATGTGTTGGAATGTTGACCAATACTGAGAGGGGGGTGAACCAATATTTATTTATTTTCAATATTTTTAATAATAATTAATTATTAATCACAATAATTGATCAACAAGAATGTACTGAATACAAATTAAATATAACAATTACAAAAAGTACAAATTGCAATTGTCTGAGAGACACCAATATGTCTTTATCTGAGCACCAAATCAAGGAGACACAAATCCTCCATTTCAAAGAACCAACTCTTGGAAGCACCAACTCCCTGTTTCATAGCACCAAACTCTAAGAAACACCAACTCCTTGTTTTCAAGCACCAACTTGAGAAAGAACCAAATCCCTTGTTTTCAAGCACCAACTCCCTTGATTTACAGGCTTCAACCTGCAGAGGAATGTAATCCTCCTGAGCTCCTCCCTACCACCCTCACTTCATGAGTGTATTCATCATACTATCTTTGAATCCATTTCAGTTTTTTGATCTTCTGATGTAGACCACAGAGACATAATATTTCCACCACAATTTCTGGTTTATATAGTATTTCAATAGGTATCAATTTGAACCATTGTGTCTTTTAATAATGAACAATTCCACCTCTTCATTTAATCAACATTAATCGTGACATTTATGTTTTATTAATATTTTATTTTAATTTTAAAAGACTTCAAATCCATTCTAAGTCATTTTATCATTTTATTCCTTCATAGATTGTTTTTTTGTTTCTGGATTCAAATTATGAAAATAGGAGATTCCTTCAATCCACATTCCTTGTGACCGCGGGCTTGAAACCAGGGGCTTATCTACTCTAAGTGTTGTTATTTTAACACTTTCTCTTTCCTACCTTATTCTTCTACATAGGACTTTACTAAAATTTTCGAGGACACATTTACTACTAGGCCCTTGATGCCCCTAATCAACTCCTTTACATTATCATGAGACTAGTGTTGGAATGTAGTCCTACAAAATTCAGTGTTTTAGCTGGTAAGAGAGCCTAGAAATCCTTGGAGGCCACAATGTCAGAGTGACGTGGCATGATGATGTCTCATAGGTTGATGTGGACCCATGGTATGTGTTCCACATTTCATCAATTTCCTGATATGGTCATGCTAATGTGGAGCCACGTGTCACGTTGATTAGTGACTCTTAAAGACCTTATGTTCCAAATGATCCTTGACACTTGTCACTAGTTGATTGGGCCACATGTCATCTATTTTCTTTACCACATGTCCCCAACGTTGATCATTTCTCTATAATTCTTGATAAAATGATCATGATCAAAAACTAGGATTTCAACCGATATTCTTATCAGATTGGATGATTGGATGATTGGCGAGATTTCATGATTTTGATACTTTGATATTTTGTTCATATCCCTTGTATCCAATATCACCAAAGTCCTAAAGTTGTAGTGTGACATCCCAAAAAATAAAGTATTTTTTTAATTTAAAATTGGTTGGAAAATGATTCCATTTTTAGTAAATTCAAATTTGGAAAAATTTTGCCATTTATGGCAATTTCGAATTTCAAATTTGATAATTGTAATAAATTATTATGAATGTTGGACAGAGATTGGATTTGAACCGACTAACTATTTAACTGTGACACTTATATGAGAAAAAATATTTTATATTAATTGCAGGAGACAAATGGAACAACAATGTTAAAAATCAGTTGACCATGAGTCCATGAGTGGGGAACATGTTGGAACTACCTCTCGACTCATTGTTACAAGTGGAAAATCAAATATTTCGCCATTAACAGCCCCTAAAAATCAGGGATTTAGAAATCCATGAAAATTCCCAAGGGGGAAGAAAGACCTAGGCAAAGAGGGATTGTTTTATTATATAACATATGTGAGGAGGCAAGACATTGTCTAGTATGTTGGGGAAATGAGACTATGGATTTTCTTGTTTTTATGAACACTATGGATTGAGTGTGAGGCAAGAGGAACCTATTGGAGTTGAAGGACATTACTGAGGAGGAGTTTTCCAAGTTCACCCTCATGGATTCATGGTCAGGCTAGGGGGTGAATCGGGCAAGTAAAATTGCTACCTATTCTATGGTTGGGAGGAACGTGGTTGTTCCCATTTGTTATACGACAACTATTCAGATATGTTATCCTATTCTTTCTTTGGTAGAATGATAAATGATTTGATAGCTAGTGGAAGGTATATGTTTTATCCTAGTTAGAAGTATGATTATGGACTAAAATCTGATCGAATGTTGTTTGACTTAAGGGCTTACATAATGCTTCTAAATTGGAATTTAGACGAATTAACTATGTTGATTAAATTTGTGGAATGAATGTTATTTTCATTTGATCGAATAGCTGAAAGAGAATATCTGGATAATGTTGGAAGAGGTAGTTCTACAGATTAGGTTACTGTTGGAGTAGATTAAATTGTAGGATAAACCCTTACAGGTTAAGTACTTGCATTGAATAAACTTTCTACTTATCTTAGCTAGCAATAGAATTGTAGTATGGAAAAGTTAAGAAATGCATCTAAATTAAGAATACCAATACTGTATAACTTTGAACATCATAGGCACGGGATGGTGAAGTATAGGAAACCAACTGAAGGGATAGTAGCTGCCTATATTGTCGTAGATAAATACAAAGAGCGGTATCATCTAATCAAGCATATCCTATAGAGCAAGTTTCTCAAACAATACTTAATATGAAATGACATAATGAATATATCTGTATATATATTTATGAATAATTATATATATATATATATATATACATATGAACTATACAAATGATTATATATATATAAATTATTATGTGTATATGAATAAGATGCTTGTACATGATTACTATTCCATTTGACTTCTAAATCATTCATATAACAAGTCTTACCGAGACTCGGAAAGTAGGAGTAATTCCAACAAGCCTTCCATTTTTTGTAGGCTACGCAAAACAATGTACAGTTCTTAATTATCTCATAGAAAATTATAAAGGAATGTCTCTCGAGACAATTTATAGTGCAAAGACTATCTAGATTTAACCACCGTAACCACATGGTTGAAAGGAAATTGATAAACTCTATTAATAAGGAGAAATGGAAGGTCTATATCCCCACAGGCTTGGAGCAAATAAATACAATAATGTTTTATGCCAATAGTACATGAGAAAAGTATTGCAATTCAAATGCTTGAAAACTTTCTCTTGTTTCCAAGGACAGACAATTACTCAGGTGAGTCCCCAACCTTATGCATTACCATGCTTATAAAGTTCAAAATAAGAATCTCTTGTCAATAGGGGTTTTTCCTTATTGTTTTTCTTAAAAAATGAGTTGTATAGTAAAGTAGTTGCTACATACATCTGGTATAAAATTCCATGATACCTCTACCCCAAGACAAACCCTTTCTTCCAATAGAACTTGAGTGCATTTTTCCTAAAAAGACACGTTGTAAAATGAAACATGAGTACCTACATGGGAGACTGTCTGAAAGGGTCTGGAGACTTCGAATGTCCGCAAGCCTGTAAAGGAATCAGGAGAAATTTGTAATTAGGCTTTAAGTCAACATTAAATGAATTCAAAGATGGTATACAGTATAATCACTCAGACAAAATGATTTCAAAGAAGTAATGAAAATAAGTGTAAAGTTTTCACTTAGCTTGCAATGCTGGAACAACGTCATCCTCTCACCCTATATCAGTGAGGTATTCACCGACGAACCCAATGGGTGGAGAGGACCAAGTATCATTTGATGGGTACCCTCATAGTTAAAGTAAAAGGGTCCCATCATTAGATCATAGAAATCCAACCTAATTAATAAATTCAGAAAGGAAATAACTAAGAAATAATCGCAAACCATAACCGTAAGTAGCTCACAGTATGAAATGTACTCCACAATGAATGTATAATTTTGAATTACAGATAATGCTAGGGAATTCTTCCCTCTTATTTTCAAAAACAATCACAAGAATGGAAGACCTAGAACATTGTGGAAATTCACTAACGGTCCTTTTTCTCCCAAAATGAATTACATAGTGGGGATCAAAATTTCATTTATCTCCTCATACAAGTGCAAACAGGACTGTGGATTAATCCCTGACGTAAGAAAATCTTACATAGCATCCAAGAAACATAACACAATGTAGAGAGTTGAACTACGACTTCATTATCTCGAACACAAGGGTACAAGTTAAACCATCCTAAATCTATGAAGAATACAGTTGAATATAACCAATAATAAGTTCAAGTAGCAAGAGCAAATCCCTCACCTAGACGTAGAACCCTCGCAAGGAAAGCTTTGGGTTGCACACGGATATTGACATTGGGTTTGTTCAGGAGTAGTCTTGATAAAAGTTAATCCATTGTGTGGTAAATGTCAGGTATTCCATGAGAATTCACCAATCAAATACTAGGTTACACCTTAGGAAAACTACTAGGGTATTGTTGGTTTATAAGAACCCTTTTATTATTCTCAAAACACTTCCCAAACTCGATAACCAAAAAACCACCTAATGGAATCTGGAGCAGCGAACGCCTACCTCACAGGAAAGGTAAAAGAAACCCTAAGTCGCGACTACTTAACTATCCATAGCACAAGAGATACTCTAGTAAGATTTCATCACAAAGAGGAAGAAAATCGCCAACCAAATGACAGGAATGAAATGAAAATAAAAACTGATTTCAGAGGGGGTCGGTACTGTGAAAACACTAGAGAGACACAGACCCTTAGATATTTTGGATAAACTTGAACCAATACCAGAGGGATGAGACACTATGATAACTACCTTTAAAGAAAACATAACCAGTCTCATACAAGTGCAAGATGAGAAAGCAGGTGCTTCTTACCTGTACAATGCAGTAGGGGCACGAGATGCCTAGGGTTTTCTCTACCGACACTCAGGACAAGACATACCATTGTGCTCGCAACAGAGAGAAATAACTGATATCGCATAGGGTAAAATGCTCCAAATTGATTCACAGGGAAACATAACAATGGTTTGTCTCGGTAACTACCTGAAATGGTTTAGAGAAGACTGCATTTTAGTACTACACCATGTGACACAGAGGAGGTGGTTGGTCTACATTGGTCACAGTGATCGATAAATAACTCCTGGTACTGCGACCTTTAATGGATTGACAGGAAATTTAAGTTTACATGTGACACTTATGTCCTGTCTTCTTGTCCTTTTATTGAAGGATGTGAAGTGCAGTTAAGTAGATTGATGCCCTTTTCCAAGTCACCCCTCTCGTTTAGGCGACGACATTACCTTACAGACCTACCACCCTCTCAGTTCAGAGGAGTAACTAATTCGTCACGAAAGTGTAACTATTTTTTGACAGGTGGATAACCAGTTAATAGGTCGTTAAAAATTAATTTAAACCACTAACAAGGTGCTCAAGACTAGTACTCGATCATGTAAAAGTAATGTATTATCCCTTTGTTTTAAACCTGAAGTGATATGATTGAAGAACAGTTCCTTTAACAAGGGTGTAACTGCATAAACCTTATAGTTCACGAGTTGTGACCATACTCAAGGGTGAGGGTGTTGTCTCATGGATAACCCCCTTTATTTTCCAATACTAAGGGTTATGTATACAGAGGAGATGAATTTAAAGGCCTTAAAATAATGTGGATATTTCTTTTAAATATGGGAATTGGTATCACTATATGAAAAGGGATTCCAATAGTATAAGTCTTGTAGGTTACTGATCGTTAGTAATCTTTAGAATATCTGAGGGTATAGTGTTGCTACCCTGACCCTTATGGGTAGATTTTTCTTATGTAGTGTTAAATAATTCAGAAGGGAAATCAATAAGATTATAAAGTCAAAATGTCATATTTATAACTGGTAAAGACAAAATCTTGTGATATAGTTATTGATGACATGTACCTGTATGTAGTAACTATAATTCTTTCATGTTCAGTTGTCCAAAAAGAAGAGGTTTAAAGTCCTAAGATATATATATATATATATATATATATATATATATATATATATATATTATCATTTATTGTGGTAAATTTGGGGAACATTACATATGTTGCCAGAGAAAAAGGTTACAACACTAGACTTGAATAGGGCCACATTAATTATTTAACATATATTACGATATATGCAAAACTAATAAACCTTTTTGTCATAAACAAAAAACATTTATGTTTTGTGTGAATTATGGTAGCTCATGATGATGCATAAATCAGAATGGAAGGAAATCCAAAACAGGGACCTCATGGAGATCCAAGATAGAATAGTGACATAAGCTCTCCTACAGAAGTACTGGAAACAATGAGGAATCTTATTGTTGAGCTGCAAGTTTTCAAAGCAGACAATGAGAAATTGAAGAAAGAACAGCATGAACATCAAGAGATAAATGAAGTCCTGTTGCGCAGTATAGTGACTAAGAAAATCCCAAACGACGATAACCATGACAAAGAGGTCAGAAAAAGGGCCTCCAATAACTCTGGGCCGGAAACAAAAAAATGAGGCAATTCGTCTGAAGGATCACCTTCAGCTGAAGACAAAATTAAAACATATAGGAAAATAAAACAAGTAGACCACCTTGAAGGAGAATTTAAAAATATTAAACCAACTACCTTTGATGGAGAATCCAGGATAGGAGAAGAAGACGAAGCATGGTTGTTGGACATCAAAAAATACTTCCAGATCTACAACTATTCCAACAATATTAAGGTCAGAATGACCATCTACAATCTAAAAGGGAAGGCCAACATTTGGTGGCAAGACCTAAAATTGGCCAAAGGCCTAAAGGAGAAACTGTTGGAATGGTCTGACTTTAAGAAGTATTTCAAAAAACAGTACCTTTCTGAAAGAAATTATGAAAGGAAAACAAAATAACTTTATGAGTTACGACTTGGAAAAATGACGATGGAGGACCTTATAAATAAATTTCTAGAACTACTAAGGTTCGTACCACACATACAAGAGGATAAGGTAAATATACAGCGATTCTTAAGCTCTTTACCACAGTCTTACAGGGACAGAATCGGGTTTGACAACCCCAAATCCTTGAGTGAAGTATTCGAGAAATAACGAATGTGCTACGACCAGTATAAATAGTGGGTAGAGTTTCCCAAACCCTGGAAGGATAAGAAACAAGATCGAATGAACCAGTGGAAGAAAGGATACCAGCTAGCGCCTTATTGGAATACAACAAAGAGATTTTCGAGAAAGGATTTTCACACCAAGCATCTAAATACTCAAGGCAGTGGTAAAACAGTAAATATGGGAATAAAGAAGTTTGGGGACAACACCCGTGAGCCATTAAAGTGTTGGTAATGTGGATGACCTCATCTAAGGAGGAACTTTCCACTTTTAATTTCAGAAAACATAACCATTGTTCACAATTTGTAGGAATCCTCGATGGTGGGTGACGTGGGTAGAAGCCTGCATCGGATAAATGTAGCCATAGATGGTCGCAAGTTGACCACTAGTCCTCTATGGTAGAGATCGAAGGTAAAATCAATAACACTCAAATTTATGTTTTAATTGACCCTATAGCTACATTAAGTTATATTACTCCTGATGTAGTAGAGTCAAATAAACTTAAGAAACTGAAACACGCAACAGGAACCAAAAGGAAAGTAGTTGAATTTATTTCTGATTTTGAGTTCATCTTACATGGTCAAAACATAAGCACAATTCTGAACATCCTACCACTAGGGTCTTATGATATGATTATCAGAATGGATTGGTTGGAAAAGAACAAAGCGGTACTAGATTGTTATGCAAAGACACTTAACTATAAAGACGATTATGGCACCACTAGAACGGCCTAAGGTATACCAAAAACTATATTAGTTAGAAAAATTTCAGCGATGCAATTCAAGAAATGTATGAGAAAAGGATGTCAAGTCTATGCCTTCCAAGTAATGAATCTATGATAAAAGGAATATAAGCCAAAGTTAGAAGACTTTGCTCTCCTATGTGAGTTTAGAGACATGTTTATTGATGAGATACCAGAATTACCTCCTAGAAGAGAAATAAACTTCTCCATAGACTTACTACCTAGATCAACCCCTATCTTGAAAGAACCTTACCGAATGAGTTTGCCTTAATTAACAGAACTAAAGATACAAATGCAGTAATTGTTGGACAAAACGTATATCAGACCCAACGTTTCACCCTCGGGGGAACCAGTCCTCTTTGTGAAAAAGAAAGACGGTACTCTAAGATTATGTATCAACTATAGACAATTGAATAAAATGACTATTAAGAACAAGTACCCCTTACCTAGGATAAATGATTTGTTCGATCAAGTAGGTGGGGCCAAGATCTTTTCAAAGTTGGATTTACGATCTGGTTATCATCAAGTGAGGATACAAGACGCGGATATAAACAAAATATCTTTTCGAACAAGATATGGACACTAAGAATTTGTAGTCATACCTTTCGGACTCACTAACACACCAACCACATTTATGTGTCTGATGAACAGTATTTTCAGTCAGTACTTAGACAAGTTCGTAGTAATATTTGTTGACGATATTCTGGTCTATTTAAAAAAGGAGGAAGAACATGATGAACACTTAAGAATAGTTTTGCAGACATTGAGGAAACACAAAATGTACACCAAATTTGATAAGTTGGACTTTTATCAAAAGGAAATACAATATCTAGGACATGTAATTTCAACAGAAGGCATTTCCATAGACCCTGAGAAGACAAAAGCCATTATGGAATGGCTAGTACCTAAGGATGTAGCGGATATCCGGTCATTCATGAGAATCACCAGTACTGTAGATTTATAGAAGGGTTTTCTAAAATAGCCTACCCTATTACATCACTACAAAAGAAAGGGACCAAGTTTAACTCATCACATAAGTGTCAAGATAGTTTTAACAAACTGAAGGAATTATTGACAACTGCACCCATATTGAAGGTATAGACCCAAATAAAGACTTCACCATATGTGTTGATGCTAGTAAAGAAGGACTAGGTGGTGTCCTAACCCAGGAAGGACACGTTATCTGTTATGAGTCCCAGAAATTAAAAGAACATGAGAGAAATTATGTCACTCATGACATAGAATTGGTAGCAATAATACATGCCTTAAAAATGTGGTGACACTACATATTGGGAAAAATATTTATACTATTGACAGATAATAGCGGTGTAAAGTATCTGTTTAGCCAACCAAGTCTTAATGCAAGACAAGCAAGATGGCTAGCCTTTTTGAGCAAATTCGACTTCAAGGTCAGACACATCAAGGGTAAGGAAAATAAGGTAGCAGACGCTTTAAGCATAAGAGTCCATGGGTTATTTGAGATAAATATCAACAAGGCAGAAAGTGATCTGGAACAAAGAATAAGGACAACAGGTATTAACGATGAAAATTACACTAAGATAAGAGAAGAATTACAAAACCGTACCGAAAACTCAGATAAAGCAGATCTAAGTATCGATAAGAGGGGACTATTACAATTTGAAAACAGACTTTACATACCAGATTCAACAGAGTTAAAGTTAATATTCTTGGACGAAGTGCATAAGAAACCGTATTTTGGCCATCTAGGATACCAGAAAACAATAACAACACTTAGAAAACTATTTTACTGGCCCAATATGAAGGGTGAAACAACAAAATACTTGGCTAGGTGACAAGAGTGTCAGCAGGATAAGGCTGAAGACCAACATCTAGCTGGCCTATTACAGCCATTACCAGTACTAGAATGGAAATGAGAGACCATATCGATGGACTTTATAACAGGTTTTCCTAAAACTTAGAAACATAATGATTCTATCATGGTGGTAATCGATAAACTAGGTAAGTTTGCACACTTTATTCCTGTAAAGTCTACTTTTAAAGCTATAAACATTGCTGAAATATTTATAAAAGAAATTTTTAGACTGCATGGTATTCCTAAAATGGTGATTTCAGATGGAGACATAAAATTCACATCCACTTTTTGGAAGGAATTGTTTGCAGGGATAAATACTAATTTGAATTTCAGTATGAGTTATCATCCACAAATAGATGGACAGACCGAAAGGACAAACCAAATCATAGAGGATATTCTTTGCATGTACGTAAGAACAAAACCAAACAAATTGGAGGACTATATACACTTGGTGGAATTTACATATAACAATGGGTACCAAACCTCGGCTAAGTTAAGCACTTTCGAGGTACTGTATGACATAAAGTGTACGACTCCAATTAGCTGGGATAACCTGACTAACAGACTCATGATTGGACCAGTGATGCTCCAAGAAATGGAGAACATGGTAAGGAAGGTACAATAGAACTTAAAAGAAGCACATGACAGACAAAAGATTTATGCAAATCAGAAAAGAAGACACTTGGAATTTCAAGTGGGAGACCATGCTTATTTGAAGGTCAAAGCCCAATAAAGTTCATGGAATTTAGGGAACTGTCCCAAGCTAGCCCCTAGGTTTTGTGGGCCCTTCGAGATACTAGCTCGAATTGGACCTGTAGCATACCAACTTGCACTCCCAGCTAATCTAAGAATTCATAATGTATTTCATGTTTCTTTGTTGAAAAGGTATGTACATGAGCCTACTCATATGATTGATTGGAACTTGGTGCAGGTGGAACCCGAAGGTGAGTTCTAGGTGTAACCCCTGTGTATTCTAGAGCAAAGAGAAATAACACTTCGGAACAGAGCCGTCGCTCAAGTAAAGGTGCTATGGAAGCACTTTAGTCCTGAGGAGGCCACTTGGGAGTTGGAGGGAGATTTGTGGAAATCTCATCCAATCCTGTTCGAAGAAAAGAATGAACACTGAGGATAGTGTTTTATTGAAGGGGAAAAGGATGTGACATCCCCCAAAATAAAGTAATTTTGAAATTTAAAATTGGTTGGAAAATTATTCCATTTTTAGTAAATTTGAATTTGGAATTTTTTTTTCATTTATGGCAATTCCAAATTTTGAATTTGATAATTGTAATAAATTATTATGACTGTTGGACAGAGATTGGATTTGATCCAACTAACTATTTAACTATGACACTCATATGAAAAAAAAAATATTTTATATTAAGTGCAGGAGACAAATGGAACAACAGCGTTAAAAATCAGCTCACCGTGACTCCATGAGTGGGGAACATGTTGTAACTACCTCTCGGTTGATTATTACAAGTGGAAAATCAAATATTTGGGCATTGGCATCCCCTAAAAATCAGGGATTTAGAAAGATGAAAAAATTCCCAATGGGAAAGAAATACCTACGCAAAAAGGGATTGTTTTATTATATAGCATATGTAAGGAGGAAGGATGTTGTCTAGTATGATGGGGAAATGACACTATGGATTTTCTTGCTGTTATGAACACTACGGATTGAGTGTGAGGCAAGAGGAACCTGCTGGAGTTGAAGGAAATTCCTAAGGAGGAGTTTTCCAAGTTCTCCCTCATGGATTCATTGTCAGGCTAGGGGGTGAATCAAGCAAGTAAACTTGCTACCTATTCTACGGTTGGGAGGAACGTGGTTGTTCCCATTTGTTATCCAACAACTGTTCATATATGTTATCCTATTCATTCTTTGGTAGAATGATATATGATTTGATAGCTAGTGGAAGGTATCTATTTTATCCTGGTTAGAAGTATGATTATGGACTAAAATCTGATCGAATGTAGTTTGACTTAAGGGCTTACAGAATGCTTCTAAATTGGAATTTAGATGAATTAGCTATGTTGATTAAATTTATGGAATGAATGTTATTTTCATTTGATCTAATAGCTGAAAGAGAATATCTGGATAATGTTGGAAGAGGTAGTTCCACAGATTAGGTTATTGTGAGAGTAGATTAAACTATAGGATAAACCCTTACAGGTTAAGTACTTGCATTGAATAAACTTTCTACTTATCTTAGCTAGCAATAGAATTGTAGTATGGAAAAGTTAAGAAATGCATCTAAATTAACAATACCAATACTGTATAACCTCGAACATCATAGGCACGGGATGGTGAAGTATAGGAAACCAACTGAAGGGATAGTAGCTGCCTATATTGTCATAGATAAATACAAAGAGCGATATCATCTAATCAAGCGTATCCTATAGAGAAAGTTTCTCAAACAATACTTAATATGAAATGACTTAATGAATATATCTGTATATATATATATATGTATATATATATATATATATATATATATATATATATATATATATATATATATATATATATATATATATATATATATACAAATGATTATATATGTATAAATTATATATATAAATTATTATGTGTATATGAATAAGCTACTGGTACCAGATTACTGTTCTATTCGACATCTAAATCATTCATATAACAAGTCTTACCGAGACTCGGAAAGTAGGAGTAATTCCAGCAAGTATTCCATTTTTTTTAGGCTACGCAAAACAGTGTATAGTTCTTAATTATCTCATATAAAATTATAAAGGAATGTCTCTCGATACAATTTATAGTACAAAGACTGTCTATATTTAACCACCGTAACCACATGGTTGAAAGGACATCGGTAAACTCTATTAATACGGAGAAATAGAAGGTCTGTATGCCCAAGTGGTGTTGTTCAAATGCTTGAAAACTTTCTCCAGTTTCCAAGGATGGACAATTACACAAGTGAGTCCCCAACCTTACGCATTACCATGCTTATAAAGTTCAAAATAAGAATCGCTTGTCAATAGGGGTTTTTCCTTATTGTTTTTATTAAAAAACGAATTGTACAGTAAATTAGTTGCTACAAACATCTGGTATAAAATTCCATGATACCTCTACCCCAAGAAAAACCCTTTCTTCCAATAGAACTTGAGTGCATTTTTCCTAAAAAGACACGATGTAGAATGAAACCCGAGTACCTGCATGGGAGACTGTCTGAAAGGGTCCACAGACTTCGAATGCGCACAATCCTGTAAAGGAATCAAGAGAAATTTTTAATTAGGCTTTAAGTCGACATTAAATGAATTCAAGGATGTTATACAATATAATCACTCAGACAAAACGATTTCAAAGAAGGAATGCAGATAAGTGTAAAGTTTTCACTTAGCTTGCAATGTTGGAACAACGTCATCCTCTCGCCTTATATTAGTCAGGTATTCAGCCACGAACCCAATCGGTGGAGCAGACCAAGTATCGTCTGATGGGTACCCTCAGAGTTAAAGGAAAAGGGTCCCATCATTAGATCATAGAAATCCAACCTAATTAATAAATTCAGAAAGGACATAACGAAGAAACAATCACAAACCATAACCATAAGTATCACACAGTATGAAACATAATCCATAGTCAATGTATAATTTTGAATTACAGATAGTGCTAGGGAATTCTGCCCTCTTATTTTTAAAAATAATCATAGGAATGGAAGACCTAGAACATTGTGAAAATTCACTAAGGGTCCTTTTTCTCCCAAAATGAATTACACAGTGGGGATCAAAATTTCTTTTATCTCCTCGTGCAAGCACGAATAGGACTGTGGATTAATCCTTGACTTAAGAAAATCTTACATAGTAGCCAAGAAACATCACACAGTGTAGAGAGTTCAACTATGACTTCATTATCTCGAACATAAATTATCTCGAACATAAGGGTACAAGTTAAACCATCTTGAATCTACAAAGAATATAGTTGAATATAACCAATAACAAGTTCAAGGAGCAAGAGTGAATCCCTCACCTAGACATAGAACCCTCGCGAGGAAATCTTCGGGTTGCATAGGGATATTGACATTGGGTTTGTTCAGGAATAGTCTTGATAAACGTTAATCCATGGTGTGGTAAATGTCAGGTATGTCGCGATCATTCACTATTAAAATACAAGGTTACACCTCAGGAAAACTACTAAGGTATTGTTGGTTGATAAGAACACTGTTATTATTCTAGAAACCCTTCCCAAACTCGATAACCAGAAAACTACCTAATGGAATCTGGAGTAGTGAATGCCTACCTCACAGGAAAGGTAAAAGAAACCCTAAGTCGCCACTACTTAACTATCCATAGCACAGAAGATACTCTAGTGAGATTCCTTCACAAAGTGGAAGAATGTCGCCAGCCAAATGATAGGAATGAAATGAAAATGAAAATGGATTTCAGAGGGGGTTGGTATTGTGAAAACACTAGAGAGATGCAGACCCTTAAAGCCATTGGAAAAACTTGAACCAAGACGAGAGGGATGAGACACTATGATAACTACCTTTAAAGAAAAAATATAACTAGTCCCATACAAGTGCAATATGTGAATGGAGGTGGTTCTTACCTGTACAATGAAGTAGGGGCATGGGACACCTGGGGTTTTCTCCACTGACACTCAAGACAAGACATACCACTATGCTCATAATAGAGAGGAATAATGGATATCGCGTAGGGTAAAACACCCCAAATTGATTCACAGGGAAACATAACAATGGTTTGTCATGGTAACTACCCAAAATGGTTTAGAGAAGACTGAATTTTAGTAATACACCATGTGACATGGCGGAGGTGGCTAGTCTACATTGGTCACAATGACCGATAAATAACTCCTAGTACTGCAAACTTTAATGGATTGACAGGAAATTTAAGTTTACATGTGACACTTCTGTCCCATCTTCTTCTCCTTTTATTGAAGGATGTGAAGTGCAGTTAAGTAGGTTCATTCCCTTTTCCAAGTCGCCCCTCCCATTCAGGCGACGTTGTTACCTTGTAGACCTGTGGTCCTCTCAGTTCAAAGGATTAACTAATTCGTCAGGAAAGTGTAATGATTTCCTGACAGGTGGATAACCAATTAATAGGTCATTAACAATTAAGTTAAACCACTACCAAGATGCTCAAGACTAGTACTCGATCATCTAAAAGTAATGTATTATCCCTTTGTTTTAAACCTAAAGTGATATGATTGAAGAATCGTTCCTTTAACAAGGGTGTAAGTGCATAAACCTTATAGGTCACGAGTTGTGACCATACTCAAGGGTGAGGGTGTTGTCTCGTGGATAACCCCCCTTGTTTACCAATACAAAGGGTTATGTATATAGAGGAGATGAGTTTAAAGGCCTTAAAATAATGTGGATAATTCTTTTAATGATGAGAATTGGTAACACTATATGAAAAGGGATGAAAATAGTATAAGTCTTGTAGGTTACTAACCATTAGTAATATTTAGAATATTTTAGGGTATTGTATTGCTACCCTGACCCTTATGGGTAGATTTTTCTTATGTAGTGTTAAATAATTCATCACGGAAATCAGGAAGATTATAAAGTCAGAATGTTGTATTGATAACTGGTAAAGAGAAAATATCGTGATATAGTTATTGATGACATGTACCTGTATGCAGTAACTATAATTCTTTCATGTTAAGTTGTCCGAAAATAAGAGGTTTAAAGTCCTCGGATTTTTTTATTTTTTTTATCATTTATTTTGGTAAATTTGGGGAACATTACATCTAGAGTCCTGAAACTTACATTATCCTTCCACTACTTGATCCAACTGTTGACAGTGATTGGCACGAATCGATGGTTGAGATTGTTTTTTATTTTAAGGTGAGATAGATGATCCTTGTTGATATAGCTCCTCTATCCAACAAGACATATTTCTTCTTCATTCAACGATGAATATTTATCCCAAAATTGAAAAGAGAACAATTAAGATTCCATGATCCTTTACAAAGGATCTCTATCTGCACAACACTCTAGCTTCTATGTGATCTATGCAATGTTATTTCTCTTGATATTTTGTTTCCTCCCGTGCATTCTTATACATATCCAACAATTGATATTTCTTCTTGATTCAACGGTGGATATTTTGCCCAAAATTGAAAAGGGAACGATCATGATTCCATTATAATTTACAAAGGATCTCTATCTGCACAACACTCTAGATTTTGTGCAATATCTGCAATGCTATTTCTCTTGATATTTTGTTTCCTACCATGCTTTCTTATACATACGTTTTCCATGGCTGACATCAATGAAAAGTGATATTGCTTCTGCACGATCTTTGTAATGCTATTTCTCCTCAGATTTTCTTTCATCTTGCATGTTCTCCTATATAATTTTTCCATGGTTGATATCAATGACAATCGATCTTCCAACAATCTCCCCCTTTGAAATTGATGGAAACATAATAAAAATTTTACTTGAAATCTTATCACCGTTTTTTTGTTTTACCTCCTCCTTTGAAAACAATAGTAGAAGGGATATTCCTTCACTCTCCCTACTATGATGCTCCCCCCATGCATGTTCTCCCCATTTCTGATGAATCTTTTGAATTTTTCATAAGGTATGGGAATTACTCCCACTTTCTATTGAAGATTTTCAAAATCACTTCTCAGAAGAGATTTTGTGAATATGTTTTCAATTTTATCTTTAGTATCAACATATTCCACTCTGACTATCTTTTGAAAAACCTAATCTGTCAAAAAATGGTATTTAATTGAGATATGTTTGGTCTTAGAATGCATAAAAAAATTCTTAGAGAGGTTTATATCATTTGTATTGTCATAGTTAAGAAGAATTGGATGATCATACTTTACTTGTAGGTATTATAGGGTTTGTTTCATCCACATTTCTTGTGTGCACTAGGTGGAAACAACAATATATTCAACTTCTAATGTGGATAGTGATACCGTTGTTTAATTCTTACTTAGCCATGATACTAGACACTTTCCTAGGAACAATGATCCTCCACTAGTGCTGTTTTTGTCATCCAAACTACTGGCCCAATATGCATCAGTATATGTTGTTAAGGTGAAGTATTCTTCTTTTGAATACCATAATCCAAAATCCAGGGCTCCTTTTAGATATTTGAAAATCCTTTTTATTATCTTCATATGAGTTTATTTAGGTGCCGATTGAAATATTCTGACTACCCCTACCACTTTCATGATATCTGGTATTGTTGTTGTTGCATATAATAGACTAGAAATCATTGTTCTATACATGGTCTGGTATACTTCTAATGATTCACCATATTTACTTTGTTTTCATCCTGTGATCATAAGAGTGCTCATTGGTTCACAATATTCCATCTGGAATTTATTCAAAGTTTCTTTAATCTATTTAGTCTGGGATATGGATATGCCTTTTTATAATTGTGAAACTTGTAAACCCAAGAAAAATTTCAGTTCACCTAGCATAGACATCTCAAATTCTTTATGCACTTGTGTAACAAATCGTTTCTTTATTATAGTCAAATTACTTCCAAAAATTATATCATCCACATATACCACAACAAAAATTATATTTTGTTCTTTAATTTTGATATATAGGTTATTGTCAGTAGTCCCTATCTTGTATCCTTGTTGTTGTAGATAATTATCAAGCCTTCAGAACCATGCTCTGGGATCTTGTTTAAGACCCTACATAGCCTTTTTTAGTTTACATACATAATATTCATTTTTTGTTAACATTAACCCTTCACATTGTTATATATAAACTTCTTCTTCATGGTTTCCATTTAAGAATGATGATTTGACATCCATTTGATATACTTTAAACTTTTTGAAATATGTAAATGCTAAGAACATTCTAATAGCTTCAAGTCTAGCTAACGGGGAAAATGTTTCTTCAAAATCAATTACTTCAAAGTGAGAATATCCATTGCATACTAATATGGCCTTATCCTTTATGATTTGTCCTTTTTCATTAATCTTATTCTTTAAAATCCATTTGGTTCCTACCACATTTTTATCTTTAGGTCTTGGGACAAGTTTTGAGGTCTGATTTCTATGAATTTAATAAAGTTCATAATTCATTGTTTTTCTCCAATCTTCACTCTTGTTGGATTAAGAAAATGATTTGGGTTCTACAAGAGAAACAATTTACTGTTCTTATTCAAATGTAAGTTTCCTTGTAGTTTCTACTACCACACTTTTATTGTAACAACCCCAATCGTTACGATTACAAGCAAAGTTAAATGAGAATTTTGTTTTTTAAAAAAGGAAGACAGCAATGATTAAATCTAAAAAACACATCTGACAACGAGCCCCACGCCCGCAGAATAGACAAAAAACAACTATGACTCCATGACTAGCACAAGAGAAATTGGGAGAAACATGTGTAAATCAATAGATAGAAACGACTACCCGCTTGACACAAACATGAGAATGAATACAAGCTAAAGGGAAACATCCTTCGTCTCGACATGATGGCCTCGATGACCAGTAATTGGAAACCTCTACTGCATGCAAACTAAAATGCGTTAAGGCATTGAAACCAAGTGCCAACATCAATTACAATGAACAACAATGCTCACATGGAAGGAACCAACTCTAACCATGTTATCATTCACCTCTATCCAATAGGCCACACCATGATCCCCTCATCAGGACTCATGACATCCCTAGGTAATAGGTACGGTGATAACCCTGGCACTACCTAACCTATCTGGACCAAAGACTCTAGTTGAATCCAACTTGCAAGGAGTCGAGTTGCTCACAAGAGTACTACACCCACACCCCACATAATAGGTCGACAAGACGTAGGAGGACATTAATCGAAGAAAAAAAAAGTCAATACATGACTTCGCCAACAACCCCAACCATTAATCAAGTCTATATAGTCAATAATTAAGATCTAAATTAACACTAATTACAGTTCTAATTTATCCAGTCTAACTCACAATTAGTCAATGATTTACAAACCTAACTTAACATTAAATCCAAATCTAATTTAGCCAGTCTAAATTACAACTAATCAGTAATTTTGGAATCTAATTAAACAAAAATACCAATATATACCATATTAACAATATCGATATATAATGATTTTAATTATAACACTTAATAACAAGATTTACTTCCAACAATTAGTCTAGCAATATGAACATTATTAATTTTAACCAGTTATCAATTAATCACTAAGATATTGAGTAAAAACAGGTTTAACATAACATAATTAGTTATTCATTAAAAGCGCCCTTGTTATCTGACCAAGGCATGAATCCCTGTGCACAAAAATAAAAGGTATCTCATTGCTGACTAAAATAACTGTGAAAAAATGTGAAATTACAACTAAGACTAACAATCACATGCTACAGGCTCCCTATTAACTATTGAAGAGGCTATCTAAAATCGTTGACTATCTATCAATGATAAGGATGTCCAAAGGTAGTAGCCTCCATTGAAGGGTATGAAGTAGTTTCCTAAATGAATGGTACGCTATGTGAACTAAAATGAAATAACACTAAAGATAAATGTATAAATCATTGTCTTGGTTATGCTCTGTACATGTAAAAATTGCTATCCCAAAGAAACCGGAGCCTATATAAACATATCAATCTGTCACCAACATGTGAAAGTGGCCGAAGTCACATCCCTCCATCTGGAATTGAAATCATAATCATTCTTAATCGGTAGGCGCATGGTCAAGAGGGTTGGTGTAGATAAGTCAATTCAGGTCGTACAATCATCTGACAAAGGAGAAGCACATTCATGCAGATGTATCGGTTTTCTATATCTGTTTATGAGAACTCTGAAGTAGGATTCCCTAGAATCTATTTGTTTCTCACCATGCTTGCAAACTGCAAACTTCCACAATCTACAAAGTTGACCACATTTGTTCCTCCTACACAAGATACAACCTCCATATTTTTAAGTTTGTAGTGATCGACACATGGTCCATTGAGTTTTTTATATCTAATACCATGCAATCTATCATGTACACATCATAGGTCGTTCTTGTTTCAAGAATTCTTTGGATTTTTTATCTGCAAATTATTTCGATAATAAATTGGAATTTCTCCTCCCAATCAAATGGACTCTCCCAGTCTCTCGATGTCCTTCCCATTCTGTACTAATAAGTGGCCACATGAAAGGATATGGGAGAGGTAATAAATCAACATCTACCTAATGTTGCTATCGAGGACAAGCTTCTGATGCAGTCATAAAGCTAAATAAAAAAATACCCATCAATACGCCCCCATTAACTAGTAAGGCACAAGCAATTCATAAAGGAGAAAAATATGTCTGATATATAAATTCGTCGAGAAAAATTCACCCCCAAATCAAACGAGATGCATTCTTAATGAAGCAACGATTGCACTCTGACAATGGGAAAATCATGGTCTTAATTAGTGGTGAAAAACACAATGCAATATAACCAACAATGGATATGCATTGATAATAAAAACGTAGATCCAAGAGATTCAACAATGGAAACACCTTCAGAAATAGGAGAGAAATAATTCAATCATAACTAAAAACCGACATCCATTTCTAAATGAATAAATCTTCTCTAACATTAAAATCGAATTGGGTAGTAAATTTGTGGGTAAATTTTATAGCAGCGGGTTAAATCACACGGGTGAATGCTGTCAATAGCCAAGAAGAGTGGAGTTTTAACACAAGAAAAAAATGCAGAAATTAAATTCCATTGAATCACAGGAAATGCAAAGTGAAATCGTAGAGTAATGGAAGACCAGAAGTAAGGAAAAATAGACAAAAATTGCCAAGAGATACATTATAAACTTAGCCTTAACTAACTATGAGTAAGGATATTAAACATAGGGATCAACATAGTGGATCATAAGCAGTTTGTTGTGGGAAGAAAAACCACCTCAGAGGTAATCAACTCAACAAGGCGAAAGACTCACTCAACCATGAACATTCAACAGGGTTAGACGGCTGGCAAAAACATCCTTCGCTCATCATCCACGCACAGAAAAGCAGGGCATTAGGATCTATAGGTATATTAACACCAAAGTGACGACCGTTGATCCAACTCCTAGCTGACTGGTCAGGAGAGGACTGATGAGCTAGGGACGAGGGTGAAGTAAGAAGCACAAACGCATCACAAAATCAATAAACCATAGGACGATCATGAAATGTAGGGGTCGAAAGCCAAGGGAATCAATCAACAATGAGCTTAAGGATATGGGGGAGATTCAGTTATGAATTAAAATTCTAAGTCAATCATTTTATTTACCCAATTAAAAACACAAAAATAAAAGCGTAAAGTATACTAATAATCTACCATGAAGAAATAAAAGAAGTTTATCGTAGCCCAAGTCATCCGTTCTGAGTTGTAGTCCCGCGTGCTCCATGCAGCTCCTGCTTTCTGACCGATGAGACTTCACTAGTACCTAGGGGTACTCTTATTCCCCCTTATCCCCTCGAGCTGCAAAGGGGTCACACACACTACAATAGAGAGCCTCTAGCTCTCAGCTCGCCTCACAAGGCCAATCTACCACTCCTCACCGAGCTGGGTATCCCAACTCCCACAAGCTAAGTCAGTCAAGTGTAAAATTCTACAGTGTAACATTACGCATAATAGAAGAGATCCATCATCCTTATCCTCCCTCCATCATATAGAGTTTCGAAGTCCTTTACATTCCCAAATTTCCATTTAATTTATTTTTCAACAATTTAATTCATAAAATCCTCCGAGTACATGTGTCACCCATCCCCTTCATTGCACCATAAATTAATTTCATTAATTAATTAATTACTCCTATTTCCCTCACCCACCTAAATACACTCCTAGAATCGCTCCTAGGTGTCCCCATATTCCCTTACAAGTTTTAATGACTTTCCCCCTTACTAATTTACTAGTTGAATTTAATTTAGAAAGTTATTAAGCGCTAGATACATTACTAATTTAGACCTTTTGTTTTTTCCTTGTGTTTCCCCTTTCTTTTTGTGTTTCTCTCTTTTTCCTAGTTTCCTATTTTTTTAAAATTTCCCTCTTTCCCTTTTCATTTAAAACTCAAATTGGCAGGTATATAAAATTAACCTTTTTCCCTTTTTCTTTTTTAATTAAATTAGCATAAGTGACCAAACAATTATTTCCCCTTTTTCCTTTTTAAATTTTATCCCCCAAAATATTTTTATAAATTAAATGAATCAATTGTACCCCCTTCTCGTCACATGATTAATGATGATTATAAGTCTTATTTATTTATTTATATTTATATTTTTATATAAATGGATATATATATATATATTATCACAAGTATCGCTTAGACCTAGACTTTATTTTTTTAGGTTGGGAAACATTTTATTAGGGAAATTGCTTTAAATCCTTCTCATCACATTATTAGTTCTAAGGCCATCTAGGTTCATTCATTTATTAATTAGCAACACGATGTGCCCTTCATGATGTACTAGGTTCTCCAAGGGTGTCACTCACTCCATTATGTTTCCCTTGCATGACATGCCCTTCAAGACACACTACATGCTCTAAGGGTGCCACTCAGCTCTTTCCATTTTTCTTGTGCGACCTTCCCTTCAGAATGCACTACGTGCTCCAAGGGTGCCACTCGCCTCTATAATGACTTGGTAGACATAAAAAACCCTTGGAGTCAATACTCCACCAGGTGATCTTGTGGGAGACTAAGGGACTCTAAGGAATAAGATCCCTGCCTTATTGTGCGCCCCTTAGAATCATCGTGAGCGACTGTCGTAGTCTTCCCTCATGACATCGTGGGTCTTCTCAAACTAGGTAGTCGTTAACCTACAGTTCACACCATGGCAGGAGTGCTAGTAGGCTATGGTAGGGCTGTTATCCACACCTATCCCTCAACCTCCTTGGTAGTCGTGCACGACCCCTCTACTCCACATGTGAGTCTGGTCGACAAGCTATTGTTAGCCTGCATCATCAACGAATCATGTCAGAAATAATATTTGTAATCATATCATCTAATAATATGCACAAATGTCATATATATATAACAATCAAACCCAATAGTCCACTGCCTGACTCGATCCAGAGTCCAAGGGGTTTAATCGATTCCTCTTCATCCTCGAGGTCCAAAATCCTTCACACTGAGGAGAACCGAGTCAACAACACCTGTCTAAGTCAATACAGTGAAATAACATATAATCAAATCCAGAATGCCTCATAATCATAGTCAACGACCATTAGTATAGTAATCTATATCGCTTGCAAGCAAGTGTCCTCAAGGAATAATTTCATGCAATGTGTTCAAGAGAGGGATGTTACATACACCACCTCTTGGTCTAAACTTCTTCCTGAAGTTATATAGTATATTACTACCAAAATAATGTGTATCACAGTATCATAAGTCTATCTATCGAAAAACAAATGGAAACTGTTGGCACATATTATGAGCTTCCTCTGAGGTCGTCGGGTGTGGACTATAGTTGTCCCATTAGACCTTGAACTCATCTAATTTTTTACGTTGTATCTGTCGAATGCGATGATCCACGATGCATATCGTCTCAGTCGTGAGAACACCCTCATCCGACACCTACAAGGTGCTCAACTCAAAACATGTGTAGGATCACTAATCATAACGTCTCAAACAGAGACATGAAAGACATTGTGCATACACCTCAAAAATCCACAAGGCTAGTTAATAGGTCACGGGCATCTCCTTTCCACAATATCATAGGTTACCATGAACCTAGGAGATATTTTATCCCCTTTTCCCAACTTGATCGAACTCTTAAGCGGTTTCAGCCGCAAGAATACTCGATCGCCAGATCGTAACTACGGTCGACACGATGCACATCGACATAACTCTTTTGTCGATTTTGTGCTTCCTTTATCCTTTGTCTTAGTTTTCATTTAATATTGCATTTCTTGGATCACTTCCAGTCCCACCAGGATCCTATCCTCATCCGATTCCAGCTCAAAGGCGTCTGACACGGTTTCCAATAAAGAAACTTGAAGAGCAGCATTTTAATGGTGATTTTGTAATTGTTGTTATAAGCGAACTCTACCAGTGGAAATAATTCTTCCCAACGCTTCTGTTGGTCCATCACGTACATGCGAAAAGTGCCTCCCAAGGCCTCGTTCATTCGTCTGGTCTGCCATTTAGTCTCTGGGTGATACACAGTACTAATGCCAAGTCCTCTTGGAAACTAGTCCAAAATTGTCGAGTAAACACCGATCTTTGATCAAATCTAATCCTCTCAGGTATGCCATACAACCTCCCACTCTCACTGATGAAAACTCTAGCTATGTCAGGTTCCTGATACGTCGTACGTACATGAATAAAATGAGCACTCTTCATTAGAGTGTTGAATACCACAAAAATCGAGTCGTGTCTCCTTGCCTTTAGTGGAAATCCATCAATGAAATCCATCTAAATGACCTTTCATTTGATTCTCGAATAACGTGTGGTTGTATTAATCCTGCTAGATGTTTATGTTTAGCCTTTACCTACTGACATTCTAGACATCAGGCCACATAGTTAACTATGTCAGCCTTCATTCCCTTCCAGAAGAATAAGTCTTTAAGGTCTGCCCTCATCTTCATGACCGCTAGGTTAGCCATGTGCACTGCTTTGTGAGCCTCGCTTAGGATCAAAATCCTCAACTCGTCGTTTAGTGGTATGTAAATCCAATTTTAAAACCTTAATAATCCATCGTCGTCAAACGTAAATCCTTCAAATCTCGATACCATCATTGTGTTTTTTCTGATAAAATACTTGACCTCTTTGAAGCAATCATCATCGCACTGTAAAGTTAGAATATTTTCGATGTTTCTGAAGAGGAAACACCGAAAATATGTGTGGTCTTCGACTCAATGCATATGCCATGTGGTTCACGGTTCCCTTTATCTAAGTAATATCAAAGTCGTACTCGCTAAGAAATTTTGACCAACATCATTGTCGTACATTTAGGTCGCTTTGCGTAAATATGTGTTGTAGTCCACAGAGGTACATCTTTAATTTGAATTTCTTTCAAAGAAGGTAGTGTCTCAAAACCTTCAAGGCATATACCATGGATAAAAACTCCAATTCATGTGTCGCATATTTTTCCTCATGCCTTCTCAGTTTCCTCAATATGTAAGCGACCACTCGACCATATTGCATCAAGACTCGGCCTAAGCCTTCCTTGGATGCGTTAGTGCATACCAAGAATTTTGCGTCGCTGCTAGGGACCTTTAGTATCGATGTTGTTGTCAACAACTCCTTGAGCCTCCAAAATGCCTCCATGCATTTATCAGTCCAAACAAACTTCTTCTTCTTCTTCTATAACTTCATAATTGGGTTTTCTATCTTTGAAAATACCTTGACAAACTGTCGATAGTATCTTGCTAAACCCATGAAGCCACGCACTTCTAGGACATTCATCGGAGCAGGCCATTCCATAATAGCCTCAAACTTTGCTAGATCCACGACAATACCTTTGCCATATATTACATGCCCTAAGTGGTGAATCCTCAATTGATAAAATGATCATTTGGACAACTTCCCATACAATTCATGCTCTCGCAGAGGCTATTGTACTAAGGAAAATTTCTCGTCAAGCTCCTCCGTTTTCCGAGGGTAAATCAAATATCATCTATGAATACTCGGATGAACTTATCCAAGTACTCATGGAACACCCCGTTCATCAAACAAATAAATACCCCTGGGGCATTTGTCATTCCAAACAGTAAAACAATAATCTCATAATGTCCAAACCTCGTTTTTAAGAGGTCTTATGGATGTCATCCTCCTTGATTCATAACTAGTGATACCCTAATCGCAAATCATTCTTTGAAAACACTGTCGCACCCTTCATATGATCAAACAGATCATTAGTCCTCAACAGTGGATACTGATTCCTGATTGTCACCTTGTTCAATTGATGGTAGTCAGTGCAGAGTCTCCATGACCCATCCTTCTTTTTTATGAAAATAATAGGCGCACCCTAAGGTGACACACACGGACATATAAGTCCCAGGTCCAACAACTCCTTCGGTTGCATTCTCAACTCTTGTAACTCTAGGGTCGACATCCAATAAGGAGTTTTTTCTATCGGTTCAGTCCCTGGTTTCAGGTCTATGGTAAACTCCAATTCCCTCTCCGATGGTAATCCAAGTAACTCCTCTAGAAATATGTCTGCAACCTCTCTCACCACCGGAAGGTGTTCTAGACCTTCCGCTACTCCCTTTTCATTTAATGCAAGGATCACATAAACATTACATCCCTTGTGCATGCTCTTCCATTGCTGCAAGGAACAGATGAACCTCAGGAAAACTACCTAGTTCCATCCTACAATCACGCATCTTTGTCCCTCATTCTCAAGCAAGCTTAACTGTTTCGTCTTATAGTTGAGTATCACCTCATGTGATTCCAACCAGTCCATACCGATCATGACGTCATAAGATATTAAGACTGTGACATATAAGTTGGCCCTGGTGACAAACTCTCTTAGGTTAAGGGTACAACCCGTAACCTTTCCTTCAACCTTTTGTTTGGTTCCCGAAGGAATCTCTATGAAGCTAAACTCTTCCTGTTCGACTACCTTTACCTTAATCCTTTTAACACTGCACCATAAATGAAACTCTCAGTAGCATCGAGATATATAAAAATACTAAGGGTCTATTCAATGATGGTACTTGACATCTCAAGCACATTCGACTGCTCCTCTAGCTGGAGGTTATTCACCATTGCGTGCATCCAATGGGCCTTTCCCAAAACTCCCACGGTAGTGGGTCTGGTTGATCCAGATGCTCCGATCACTTCCTCTAGGAAGTAATGTTGGTAATCTGGCTCCCCACAATCCAACACACTTTCTTCGATCTAGTATTCCTAGTACTTGAAGTAGAATTTGAATTATAACAATAAGGCCAAACTCAAACTTCTTGACCTTAAGTTTCTAGGTAATTTTTTGTGGAGCATACCGAACTAGCTCCAAAATGGGCCTCGTACTCAGGCATTGTGCGACTACCTTGTCGCAAGGCATCGAACTTGTTGAGCTCATGCTCAAGGAATTCCTCATAAAGATACCTCTCCTGGAACTATTCCTCGAACAATTCCCATGACACGTCATCGACGACCATGTTCAAAAGTGGCAGGATCATCTTCCACCATAGAAGAGCGATCCCCTTCAATTGAAAGAACACCAAGTGGACCTTCATGTTGGATATCTTAATCACAAAGCTTGAAGAACAACCCCTTTCTATACAATCCTACCTCGATGACATAGCTGTCTTCGACTCTCGTGGGCTCGAGAATTCAACTCTTTTGAGTTCTCAGTGGATGCTAATGGTATTAGCTAGGGAATGTTCTAGACCCTCACAAGTATAAGTGCCTTGGCCTCATCTCATTATTGATGGAGAATGAAGGCCCTTTGACATTACCTAGAAGGGCCTTGTCAGACCATCATCATCCCTTACAACAAGTGAATCCAACCCAAGGTCTTGTTCTTCCCCTTGGGGGTTCAACTTCGAGGGTGTGGGAAATTCTAGGGGCGTTGCACCTCTTTCCACGACACCACATTGTGAACCTCTAAGGCGTCTTGTAAAATATATCATCGCATGGACATGTTAAGGTTTTAAATAATGCAAGGGTTGAAATCATGGGTTTACTGCAGTGGAAATCCTTGTGAACCATAGTCGCAGGGTTGAACCCGCTCTGGTACCATATGTAACGAACCCAATCATTACGACTGCAAGAAAATATAAACACGCAATTTGTTTTTTAAAATAGGAAGACAACAACGATTACAACTAAACAACACATCTAACGGGGAGCCCGATGCCTGCAGAATAAGAAACATACAACTATGACTCCATGACTAGCACAAGATCAACAGTGAGAAACATGCATAAATCAATAGATATAAACGACTACCCGCTTGACACAAAGATGACAATTCCTACAAGCTAAAGGAAAACATCCATCGTCCCAACACAATGGCCTCGACGACCAGTAATTGGAAACATCTACTGCGCACAAACCGAAATGCATTAAGGCATTGCAACCAAGTGCCAACATCAATTACAATGAACAACATCACTCACACAGAAAGCACTGAATCTGACCACGTTATCATTCACCTCTATCCAATAGGGAGCTCCATGATCCCCTCATCAGGACTCATGATGTCCCCAGGTGATATTTGTGGCGATAATCCTAGCGCTACCTAACCTATCTGGACCAAGGACTCTAGCTGAATACAACACTCAAGGAGCCAAGTTACTGACAAGAGTACTACACCCACACTCCACATAACAAGTCGATAAGACACATGAGGAAGTTAATCGAAAAAAACACAAGCTAATACACAACTTCGCCAACAACCCCAACCATTAATCAAGTCCATATAGTCAATAATTACGATCTAAATTAACAGTAATAACAATTCTAATTTAGTCAGTCTAATTCAAAATTAGTCAATGATTTACAAACCTAACTTAACATTAAATCCAAATCTAATTTAATGAGTCTAAATTACAAATTAGAAATCAATTATAATAAACTTTTACATTAATTACCAATCTAATTCAACATGTCTAAATTACAACTAATCAATAATTTGGGAATGTAATTAAAAAAAATACCAATATATACCATATTAACAATATAGATATATAATGATTTTAATTATAACACTTAATAACAAGATTTACTTCCAACAAGTAGTCTAGCAATATCAACAATAAGTTTAACCAGTTATCAATTAATCACTAAGTTGTTGAGTAAAAACAATTTTAATCATAATAGAATTAGCTATTCATTAAAAGCGCCCCTGCTATCTGACTAAGGCATGAATCACTGTGCACGAAAATAAAAGGTATCTCATTGCTGACTAAAATAGTTGTGAAAAAATATGAAATTACAACTAAGACTAACAATCACATGCTACAGGTTTCCTATTAACTATTGAAGAGGCTATCTAAAATCGTTGACTATCTAGCAATGATAAGGCTGTCCAAATGTAGTAGCCACCATTCAAGGGTATGAAGTAGCTGCCTAAATGAAAGGTACACTTTGTGAACTAAAACAGAATAACAGTAAAGCTAAATGTATAAATTTTTGTCTTGGTTATGCTCACTACAGGTAAAAATGCTATCCCAAAGAAACTGTAGGCTATATAAGTATCTCAATCTATCACAAACATTTGAAAGCGGTCAAAGTCCCATCCCTCCATATGGAATTGAAATCGTAATCAATCTTAATGGGGAGGAGCGTGGTCAAGAGGGTTGGTGTAGATAAATCAATTCAGGTCGTACAATCATCTGACAATGACGAAGCACATTCATGCAGATGTATCATTGTTCTATATATGTTTATGAGAACTTTGAAGCAAGATTCCTAGCATCTATTTGTTTCTCACCCATGCTTGCAAACTGGAAAATTCCGCATTCTTCAAAGTCGGCCACATTTGTTCCTCCTACACGAGATACAACCTCCAAATTTTCAAGTTTGTAGTGATCGACACATGGTCCATCGAGTTTTGTTTGTCTAATACCATGCAATCTGTCATGGCCACATCACAGGTAGTTCTTCTTTCAAGAATTCTTTGGATTTTTCATCTGCGAATTATTTCAATAAGAAATCAGAATTTCTCCTCCAAATCAAACAGACTCTTGCGGTCTCTCGATGTCCTCCCCATTCTGTACTAATAAGAGGCCACAAGAAAGGATACAGTGGAGGTAAGAAATCAACATCTACCCAATGTTTCTACCAAAGAGAAGCTTCTGATGCAGTCATAAAGGTAAATAAGAAAAACACCCACCAATACTCCCCCATTAACCAATAAGGCACATGCAATTCATGGAGGAGAAAAATATGGCAGATATATAAATTCAATGGGAAAAATTCACCCCCAAATAAAACAAGATGCAGTCTTAATCAAGCAACGATTGTAATATGACAATGGAAAAATCGCAGTCTTAACTAGTGGTTAAAAACGCAATGCAATAAAACCAGCAATGGATACTCATCGATAATAAAAACGCAAAGCTAAGAGATCCGGTAATGGAAACACCTTAAGAAATCGCAGAGCAACAATTCAATCGTAATTGAAAATTGACATCCATTTCTAGATGAATAAATCTTCTCTAACATTAAAATCGAATTGGGTAGTAAATTTTTTGGTAAAGTTAATAACAGTGGGTTAAATCGTACGGGTGAATGTTGTCAATAGTCAAGAAGAGCGAAGGCTTAACAAAAGAAAAAAAATGCAGAAAGTAAATGCCATTGAATCACAGGAAACGTAGATTGAAATTGTAGAGTAATGGCAGACCAGAAGTAAGGAAAAACACACAAGAATCACCAGGAGAAACATGATAAACTCAGCCTTAACTAACTACCAAGAAGGGTATTAAACATAGGGATCATTGTAGTGGATCATAAGAGGTTCACTGCTGGAAGAAAAACCACCTAAGAGGTAATCAACGCAGCAAGGAGAAAGACTCACTCAACCAGGAACATTCATCAGGGTTAGACAACTAGGTAGAAACATCCTTCGCTCATCATCCATGCACATGAAAGTAGGGCATTCAGATATATAGGTCTATTAACACTGAAGTGACGATCGTTGATCCGACTTCTGGTCGACTGCTCAGGTGAGGCTTGATGAGATAGGGAAAAGTGCGAAGTAAGAAGCACAAACTCATCACAAAATAAATAAAACCATAGGATGGTCACGACATGCAGGGGTCGAATGCTCAAGAGGGATATTGTTGTTCTCATTCCAATAGAAGTGAAAGTGAAGAACAAAATCCGTGTAAGGTGTGCGTAGGCTGGTTGAAATCTTAGAACTTATCAACCAAGGGGAGAGTTGAAGGACTATTGTTTCCGAGTGCACAAAGTCAAAAGATCAAATACCCTGGAGTATTTGAAAGTTTTCTGCAAGGAGTGCGAGCAGGGACCCTTTTAGAGACTCGAGTTTACAGGTTGAAGCACAAAAGGGATAACACCTTTGAACACTTCAAAGGGAGACAAAGATTGAAATACTTCAAAGGGATATGAGAGTCGAAGTCATCCAACAGAAGTAAAATTCATAAGGGAGAACATTGGCTCATTTCACAGGAGCAACGAGCGGTCAAAATTCTCTGTGGAGAATTCGCGAAGTCCCGAGGACCGTGGGATTCTGGTGAAGCTACAAGAAGGATAAGCATTGGATGAATCCACCCTTCGGGAGGTAAGAATCAATGTGGACCATTGATCATGCTTTTCACAAGCCCTTAGATCATTTCATCATTTCGGAGATCTTGACGATAAGGAGTTGAGCGTAGTGGAACGAAAGTCCTGAAGTCACGATTTGTGACAGGAATTGGAGTGGTGTTTTGGTATTTCGACACTTCAGAAGCCAAGGGTTTGATAGAAGTCAGTTTCAATGACAATATTTGCGAAGTGGCAAGAGCCGAGAGATCATGTGAATACATGGAACATCTATCAGGTGGGGACAGTAAGGGTAACAGGCGACGTGTACTCACGCATCGAGGGGTCAACCCATAGTTACCCCATTGCATCTTGGGATTTCGTAAAAGAGGAGTACTAAGGCTCTATACTCCAACTCACGAGGTTGCAAGTTGTAAGAATTGTGAAAGGGAAGTTAGACTATCGTTGACTATCGCATTTTTGGATTTTGTAGGAACAAGAGCATGAGAGCTCAACGCTTCAATCTGTGAAATTGTGAATTGTGAAAGATGCTTGTGGCAGGGCCAGTCGTGGTTGTGTAGAGGCGAAAATCGTACCTTGTGCTTGTTCGCATAATGGGGTTTCAGAAGGACCTATGGATCGAATCGTTGAAGGTTCCGATAGGGATTCGAAAGAGCCACTTCGGCTCAAGGAGATTTGAACGATCCTTTGAGCGGATCTTGGCCTGTGGGTTGGGGGGTCTGCTCCACCAAGTGGTATCAGAGAATATAAAAGGTATTTTCTTTTTGTAGCAGAGAAGAGAGGGACATTTCTCAACCATGCCAATGAGAAGAAGATATAGACCAATTCTTGATCTAGCAGTGGAAAGGGAAATGCACGAATTATGTGCCAGGCTTGATGCCATGGAGATAACACAGAGGCGCACAGTTGACACTGGGGATATCAGTGAGGCTGATAGTGAAAATGAATTTGGACATGAAGGAGAACAAGTCACAGTCGAAGATGTTGTAGATAAACGCCTATTCAGGGTTGTTGCTAGGATAGGTGCCAGAGAAAAAATGGACATTCCAGTATATGAAGGAAATCTAGATGTTGAAGAGCTTCTAGACTAGATTAGAACTATGGATTAATACTTCGACTATGAGAATGTCGAGGAAGATAATAAGGTAAAACATGTTGTCACCAGAATTAAAGGGCATGCAACATTATGGTGGGATGAACTGCAGGCTGACAGACTCTGCAAAGGCAAGCAGAAAATCAAGAGTTGGGATAGAATGGTTGTGAAGATGAAAGCCAAATTCATACCGAAGGATTATCAAATCACTCTATTTAAGAGGATATAGAATTTGAGATAGAAGTTGATGTCATTAAAAGAATACACTGAAGAGTTCTACAATATAAACATCAAAGTAGGTCATTGGGAAAGTGATGATGAAAAAGTTGCCAGGTACATGAATGGTCTGAGATGTGACATTCAAGATGAGATGAGCATGATGATGATTCAAAATGTAGAAGATGCTTATCATATGGCTCTGAAATCTAAAGAGAAGTTGAACCGAAAGCAAGGTCAAAGAGGCTGAGGCAGAAGTCAAGCCAAAAGCAAAACAATTGCCCAAGATAGAACTCAGAGACCTCAAGAAGGGGGGAATAAACCTCAAACTCAACATGAGAGAGGAGGAAGCTCACAGAGAGGGTAGTATGATGATAGAAATACTTTTCCTTGAGCTAGAGGAAAAGGAAGAGGCCGAGGAGGTGAAGTGAAATGTTTTGTCTATGGGAAAAATGGACATAAGTCTTATGAATGTCTAGACAGAAAGAAAGAAGGTGGTGAAACTCACATTGTCGAAGCATAAGGACAAAATGTTGAGGCAGAAGCTTCTGAGGGTGGAAGATCCTTGATGATGAGGAAAGTTCTCTTAACACCAGAGAAGGAGGCAGAGAACCCATCCCAAAGGAACAAACTATTTCAGACTGCTTGTAAGACAAAAGATAGGGTATATAAAGTCATCGTGGATAGTGGTAGCATAGACAATCTCGTTTCTATAGAGATGGTAGAAAAGATGGAGTTGGAGACTATCGTACATCCAAGACCATACAAAGTTTCGTGGCTACAAAAAGGACATGAGGTAAATGTCACTAAACAATGTTTAGTTGAATTTAAAATAGGGGGATACAAGGATGAAATATTATGTGATGTCATTCCCATGGACATTTGTCATCTATTGCTAGGTAGACCATGGAAATATGACAGGAATGTGGTTCATGATGGGAGAAAGAACACATACACCCTGGAGAAGAATGGGAGAACTCACATGTTGTTGTCGATTAAGGATAAAGAAGTGAAACCAGAAATAAGAAACATTGTACTTCTCATGAGTGGGAAGGAACTTCTTAAGGAGGTTAAGAAGAAGGAAGACACACAATTTATTGTGGTTAGGAAACCTAGAATTGTTTTGACCAATACAAGAGTGGATGATTTACCAGACGAAATCCAGGAGTTGTTGGAAGAGTTCATTGATATAGTAGTGGACGAACTACCTTGTTCATTGCCACCGATCAGGAGTATAAGTGATCACATTGATCTTATACCTGGAGCCAGTTTACCAAACAAAGACGCGTACAGGTTGACACCGTGGGAGAATGAAGAAGTCAAGAGACAAGTCCAAGATTTAATGGACAAAGGATTGGTTAGAGAAAGCTTGAGTCCATGCATTGTTCCAATAGTGCTCAACCCAAAGAAAGACGGAGGCTAGAGAATGTGTATAGACTCAAGAGCGATCAATAAGATTACAATCAGATACATATTTCCATTACCAAGGATGGATGATTTGATGGATTTCTTGAGTGGAGAAAGATTTATTTCAAAGATTGATTTGAAAAACGGGTATCATCAAATTCATATGAGAGAAGGTGATGAATGGAAGACATCATTCAAGATGAATGAAGGGCTGTATGAATGGCTTGTCATGCTATTTGTCTTAAGAAATGCACCCAGTACTTTCATGAGGCTGATGAACGAAGTCCTGAAGGACTTCATAGGAAAATTCGTCATTGTATATCTTGATGATATATTGAGTATCATCAAAACATGAGCAGAACACTTGAAGCATTTAGCTACAGTGATGAGAATATTACATCAAGAGAAGTTGTTGATAAATATGAAGAAATCATCATTTATGAGGACCAAACTCATTTATTTGGGTTTTGTTATCTCTGCAAATGAGCTGAAGATGGATCCCGAAAAGGTGGAAGCGATCAAGAATTGGCCATCACCGAAAAGTGTGTTTGAATTTCGAAGATTCCATGGTCTAGCTAGTTTCTACAGGAAATTCATCTAAAATTTTAGTGGGATTAGCACACTGATGATGGATACGGTGAAAAAATGACACAAATCTTTTCATTGGACAGAGGAAGTAGAGAAGAGTTTCAATCTGCTGAAGAAGAAGTTCACAGAGCAACCAATTTTGGTTTTGCTAGATTTCAGCAAGACATTCTAGGTCAAGTGTGATGCGAGTGGATCTGCAATTGGAGTGGTCTTGAGATAATACGACAGACTGGTTGCATACTTCAGCGAGAAGATGAATGAAGCGAAGGTTAAGTACTCAACATATGACAAGGAATTCTATGTAGTCATACAAGCACTGAAGAAATGGATACATTACTTGGTTCCCAAAGAGTTTGTTTTGTACAACGATAATCATGCTTTGCAATTTGTGACTCAGCAGGAGAAATTGAACCAAAAGCATGTTAAATGGGTTGAATTCATGCAAAATTTTACTTTTGTAATTAAGAATATTTCTGGAACTGCTAACAAAGTTGTTGATGCTTTGAGCAGGAAATGTTTCCTTATGCAGGAATTCAAAGTCAAAACTTTGGGTTTTGATAACCTCAAAGAAATGTATAGGGACGACTCAGATTTTAAAGAAGCATATGAGGCGTATGAGAATCCAATTCTAAGGGATAGAACCCAATGGATTGAATACATGATCCAAGATGGATTGCTATTTAGGGGCAATCAACTATGTATTCCAAAACTCTCCATGAGAGAGAATTTTCTGAAGGAAAAACACAGTGGAGGATTGGTCAGACACTTCGGTCATGACAAAACGTTCTCAAAGTTGAAGGGATCATATTTTTGGCCGGGAATGAGGACAGATGTTAAGAAATTTATGGACAGGTGCAGGATTTGTCAGCACACAAAAGGGAGAAGGTAGAACACAGGGTTATACCAGCCATTACCCATACCTGAGAGGCCTTGGGATGTAGTGAGCATGGATTTTATATTGGGACTACCAAGAACACAAAGAGGATGTGATTCGATCTTTGTGGTAGTAGACAAATTTTCCAAGATGACACATTTCATACCATGCTAGAAAACCAGTGACACAACTCATATTGCAAACCTTTTTTTCAAAGGTGTCGTGGGACTTCACGGCTTTCCCAAGAGTATTGTTTCAGATCGAGATACCAAGTTCGTGGGACATTTCTGGAGGACTTTATGGAATAAGTTGGGGACAAGTTTTTCTTTTAGCTCAGCGTATCATCGTCAAACGGATGGGAAAACATAAGTTGTGAGAAAAATCTTGGGAGATTTGCTAAGGAGACTAGTGACTGAACAACATAGTCAATGGGATCACATTCTACCACAGACAGAATTTTATTATAATGATCTGATCAATAGAATCACGGGGCAGAGTCCATTCTGAATTGTATATGGAATACATCCAAGGGGATTTTCCGAATTGAAAGATTCAGAACAAGCTGAATTCAGGAGTGCTAGTGTAGAGGACTTTGTAGAAGCAATGAAGGAGCTTCATAGTCAAGTCAAGGATCGATTGTAGAGCTCAAATCAAGAATACAAGCACAAAGTAGATCAACAGAGGTGAGAACTTCAATTTGAAGTTGGTGATATGATTCTTGCACATTTGAGGAAGGAAAGGTTCCCAAGGGGAGCATATAACAAACTGAAGATGAAGAAGATTGGACCATGTAGAGTCATGAAGAGATTTGGGGCAAACACATATGAGGTTGAATTACCCGATGGGATCGGAATTTCACTGATATTCAATGTTGCATATTTGTACCCTTACAGAGCTAAAGAAAAAGGAACAGAGAATGAAAATATAGAGGTTCAATGGACCAAACAAATGCTTGTAGCTAAAAATCCACAGATGGAAAGAATAACTGATAAGAGAGTCAGCAGAAAGACCAGAAGCAAAGATTATTTTGAATACTTGGCCAAATGGAATGGACATCCAATTGAAGATGCCAGCTCGGAAGATGAAGCATAAATTCAGAAGCATGGATAGACTGTGCAAGAGCTCATGAACAGGAGTTCATGAAAATTTTCAAGCGAGGGAGTATGATGCAGGAACATCATAAGCAGTCAAGCGAGCGTGGAGGCGAAGGACAGCTAGAAAGCACAACACACATTTTTCACGCTTTGAAATGTTTTGAAAGTTTAGGGGAGTGGATATTAATGTAATAGTTAGGAAGATGGCGTACTTGCATTTATATATTGGAGGTTGTAAACAGATCTTGAGTGATTTCTCTCATCTATAAAACATTAAGGCATTTAAGCCCAATTAATGAAAGTAGGTAGGTTTGAATTAATAGATTAGATAGTTTAGAGAGTAGGAGGGAAAATGGATATAGACACCCTCACTATTGTATTATTAGAGGGATTGTATTATTAGCATAACATAGAAGAGGAGAGATGCAGAGAGAGAGAGTTGTAGAAAATTCCATGTACATGAACTTTGAATTAATATATGAAGCTTTGAATAATATTTCATGGTGTTATGATGTTTTCTATTTATACATGGTGAATGGACTCCTCACAGTTGTTTTATTCTCTCGGTTATGTATTTGTTTTAATACTGTGTGTAGGTATGATTTCATGTTGAAGGTTTGAAGTATGAGAGAGAAAGAGAATGAGTTTCAATTATTTCTCTTCTTGAGTGAGAGAAGTTCCTGCAAGGAGTGCGTTGGAAATGGTTCAGAGTTTATCTCTGAAAGTTCAGTAGGGATACCGTTGTTCTCATTCCAATAAAAGTGCAAGTGAAGAACAAAAGATGTGTAAGGTGTGCGGAGGGTGGTTCAAAGACTAGAACTTATCAACCAAGGGGAGAGTTGAAGGACTGCTATTGCCGAGTGCATAGAGTCGAAAGATCAAATACCTTAAAGTATTTGAAAGTTTGTTGCAAGGAGTGCGAGTAGGGAACCTTTTAGAGACTCTAGTTTACAAGTTGATGCTCAGAAGGGATGACACCTTTGAACACTTCAAAGGGAGACAGAGATTGAAATACTTCAAAGGGAGACAAGGGTTGAATTCATCCAGCAAAACTAAAATTCAGAAGGGAGAACATTGGCTCATTTCATAGGAGCAATGAGCAGTCGAAATTATCTGTGGAGAATTCATGAAGTTGCTAGGACCATGGGATTCAGGTGAAGCTATAGGAAGGATAAGCGTTGGATGAATCCACCCTTCGAGAGGTAAGAATCAACGTGGACCATTGATCGTGCTTTGCACAAGCCATCAGATCATTTTGTCATTTCGGGGATCCTAACGACAAGGAGTTGAGCACAGTGGAACATAAGTCCCAAAGTCATGAGTTGCCACAGGAACTGGAGTGGAGTTTCAGGATTTCGGCACTTCGAGAGCCCGGAGTTTGAGAGGAGTTAGTTTAAACTATAGGAGTTGTGAAGTGGCGAGAGCCGAGAGCTTGTGTGAAAGCATGGCACATCTTTCAGGTGGGGACCATAAGGGTAACAGGTGGCGTGTACTCGTGCATCGAGGGGTCAACCTATAGTTATCCCATCACATAATGGGATTTCACAAAGGAGGAGCACCAAGGCTCTATACTCCAACTCGCGAGGTTGCGAGTTTCGAGAAGTGTGAAAGGGAAGTCAGACTATCACTGACTATTGAATTTCAGGATTTGGTAGGAACAAGAGCACAAGAGCTCAATGCTTCAATGCTTCAATACGCGAGATTGTGAATTGTGAAAGATGCTTGTGTCAGGGCCAGTCATGGTCATGTAGAGGTGAATCTCGTACCTTGTGCCTATTTTCATAAGGGGGTTTCAGAAAGACCTGTGGATCAACTCGTTGAGGGTTCTGATAGGGATCCTAAAGAGCCGCTTCTGCTCAAGGAGATTTGAATGATCTTGTGAGCGGATCTCGCCCTGTGGGTTGGGGGCTCTACTCCACCATTAACAAGTGTGAGGGAAATCACCATTAATGTCAATGATTCCCAAGGTACCCTAGTACATTCCAGCTAATGTGAATAGATGAGATGAAGTCGAACATTCATGGAATCATCCGATCAAGGGTCAATGATGTAAGCCCATTGTTGGAAGCGAGGAGGCCTGCCATTGAGGCATGCAGGTCCTAAGGTACTAACTGGTTTCTAAGTCTAGTTCCTGGATAATGTGTTGAGATCGACAGGAATAGATTCTTCGCAGTAGGGCCTTGATGTATCCCCCATCAATGACACGAAAATGACATAGAGATGTAAATTGGTAGATCAAATGAACATGGATAGACACGAGTATTGAAATAAGATATTTGTGATGGTTGACTCTTGAGGCAGATACTTCCCTTGAACACTGAGGCACAATAGCAGAAACATGACATGGACCAAAACATGATGATGCAATGGACACTGTGACTTTCATCGAGTGACCCAAAGGAGTAAAGAAACTCAAAGGATTGGTTCAGTGCAGAGGTTCAACGGATTAAAATGTATGAAAAGACAAAGTGTTGTGTTCAAGGGTGACTATAAGAGTGTCTGGTGATGTTTTCAAAAAATTCTTGGCTTGCTTCCTTAAAAATTTTCCCCCATCTAGATAGATGAGTACCTCTTTTTAATTTAACGAGCTCGAGGAGGGTAACACATGCTCGATATAACTCACCTTTGGTATGTCCCTCTTCCTTTGTTTAACGAATTGGAAGAAGTAAGGGTTTGGTCCCATATGGGACCTTCAATGTATGATTGTTTAATGAGTCCAGAGAAGCTAAAATCAATGATTTTTCATGTTTAGAGAGTCTGAAAAGAACTTAAGGACAACTCCAGGGTTGTGTCCTTTTTCATAATTTTAGTCTCGTGAGGCCGAAAAAGAGATAAATTATCACTTGAAATATGCCCTTTCAAACCTTTTAACGAGTGGGAAAGGAATCAATAGCACTTGACAATCTTTTCATGTTTAGAGAGTCTGAAAATATCTTAAAGACGACTCCAGGGGGTTCATTTTTTGTGCATCCATGCGAGTCCAAAAAAGAGATATAATTTTATTCGGTGCATTCTCATGTTTTTTCAAGCGTTAGAACGAACGAAGATCGAAGATAATGCTCATAAATGTGATAGGATTAAAAAAAAAAAAAAAAAAATCTGCTCCGAAACCTGCCGATAATGATAAAACTGCACACCATGGTATTAATACTGCCTCCAAAATATTTCTCAAAACCCAAAATAACTATGTTCTACCAAAAAATGAAATTTTATAATAGTAATATAGGGTAAAAATGTCTTTTACCAATTCATTTGTCAAAAGATTTTGAGCAGTGGAGAAATTGAGCTTTGGAGGGTGATTCTTGCATTCATTGGTGTTAGAACTACAATCAACTATTTTTGTTGTCTTTTGATTAGGTTGGTCCTCTTTTTCTTTCCTTCAATTTGTATGGTTTGCATTTTAGTTTTGGGTAATTATTGGGCTTTAAAAATGATTCCCTAGGAGGTCTCAAGCGCCGAAAAGGGCTCAATTCTCCCCTAGAATTCTGGGTGGAGTGCTATCTATTTTTTCAACGCTCCTCCAAGTCTAGTGAAACTGCGCCAGTTCTCTATTGAAGGACTGAAGGAGGCGCTGCCCAAAAATACCCAAAAACCTCGATGCTCTTATAAAAGGCTAGGGGGGCCATTTTGCAAAAATGATAATTCCCTAGTGAGCCTTTTATAGGAGCGTTGGCGCTCGTATGGGAGATTAAAGGGAGCGTTGGCATCATAAAGAAAGAAAAAAATGATTTTTTAAGTTTTTATTTCCCAAAATTTTATCAATGTAACATGACTAATGTTTTTTTATTGATGATGATTGTAGGTAAATTCGGCGAAAGTCATGATCGAGTGGAAATAAAGAGAGCATGAGCCCAATGATGTGGCTTCCTTGAAAATTCCCCAATTAAGGGATGCATTGAGGAATTGCAGTCTCCTGAATTTCTTTAATATGCAAAATATGAAGAAGGAAATTCTCCTTCTCGAGTACATGATCGGGTTGTGGAACACTGCGGAGTAGGGGCTCCAAATTGGGAGACAATTTCTTACCATCGAGTTGGAGGATGTGTATTTCCTGACTGACCTCTCAAAGAGAGGGGATCTTGTTATCTTATCTAGAAAAAGGTCACTTCCTGTGTTGGTAGAAGAGTACCTGGAAAATCATTGTGTCCCAAGATCGAGATTGGTGGGAGGTAGAATTGCAATAAAATATGTGAGAGATCTACCTCTTCGATATATTCTATTTTCCATCACAACTTTAGCAAGGAGTACCAGCTCACACTTGGTTTTGAGATCATAGGTGTCCTATGGTTTGCAATGTTTAGAGCCAATTGTGTTTAACTGGAGTGCAACATTTCTTCAAAATGTGAAGGAGCGGATTTTGAGATGTCAGATGGGGAAACAAAATCAGTTTGGATATGGTTCATTTCTGGTCTCATTCTTCCTAGAGCACATTCCTCAAATGAAACCACAGATTGCATTAGCAATATGACCGATGGGTGAACCGCGTATGGAACACTAGACAAGTCTGTCTCCGAGAATGGGAACGGAGTCAGAGTTCATATTTATAGGCGAATTCTTTGCTTGGCTAATACACCAGTTGATTGTTATGGAGGACTTGCCTTTCACTAGAGTGGACTTCTGGGGGAGCATGGACCTAGTTCTTCCATATGGAATGTACTGGGATGCGTCAGGTGAGAAACCAAAACAATCTTGTCAAGTGTTTTTTTATTTTAAAGTCTATAGTGTTTTTTTGGAGTACTTAGAAGAGTTTTTTAAGAGACGTATCGTTTCATTGCACAGGTAGGGGAGCAACACATCTGAAAGAGATATCGGCACTCGGGTTCCGTGGAGATGCTCAAATAGAAGTATATCATGAGGTAGAAGTAGGGGTGCTCCGGGAGGTTGAGAGAAACCTCTGTAGTCTCACGTTGGGTGTCCCTCCTCTTAGGAGGCATGACGTACCCTTGCATCTGCAGAGACATACAATGGGATTTATTGAGGCTATTAACTCTTTACTGAGATGAGTATCTCATGCGGTAGTGTGATACTCAGAGCACAATGTGATGCAGGAGGACTAGGACCTTTATGATATTTTTTGTATAGTCTATATGATGATGTTATGGGCATGATAAACCAACATTTTTCCCTTCTATGTACATTTTGATGCAATGAAACATTTTCTATCATGCTGTATATATATACATATCTGATGTTTTATGATGCCAAATGATGTTTGCAAATAATGATGTATTTTTGTGATGCATTTAATTTACATGTGATGTATGATTTATTTCCTTTTTGAAACCTCATCTATGTGCAATATACCAATCCATGATGTAATTGGCTAGTGAATCCAAAGTTATATTAAGTCCTCTTGGTATGTGTCTGTATTCGATAAAATCAAACATTCTTTCAAGACAACAAACTTGTAGATGGAGAAGTAATATGATAAAATTTCTCATAGCGTACATTCGATTAAGTTGACAGACCACAAGTTCAGAGTCTAGGTTAATGATCATACGATATATACCTAGGGAGAAGGCTTCGGTTAAAAGTATGATGAAAGCATGATTTTCTTCGATGTTGTTAGTTGTCGATCCTAAGAAAATACCTCCTCAACTCACCAGCTCGCCAGAGTGGTAAATGATCCAAGCTACATAAGCAATGTTTTGGGTGTGTCAACTAGCGCCATCCACAAAACCGACAAAGATAGGAAAGGAAGATGTCATCTGTGCACGTAAACACAAGACAAAGTATAAGCAGCTAAATAAAAACTTATTCTTGCAAGAGAAAAATACACACCAAAATAAAAATACAATAGTGTACAAAGCACACATGCTATATGTCCTATGCATAGTACTTCTTAAGGTAAAACCCGTTTCGGGGATCACCTAAGGAGATTCTTTCATAGTCAACTAGTTCATAGGCACCTCTATGTAAAAAACGTTTCATGATGTAAGGACAATGCCACAGAGGCTCTAACTTTCCTATCCCTAACTTATCATGAGCCTAGTCGTAAACGAGGACTAGGTCTCCTTTTGAAAAAGTACAAGGATGGACAAATTTCTCATATTGATTCTTGATTCTCTTTTGATAGGTCTCTTTAATGAGAGCGACATCACGACGTGTTTCATCCAACCTAGTCAAGTGTAATAAACGTTCTTCCTCAGCAGAAGTGTGAGGTAGGAGTTCTACTTTGAGTTTCAATGAGGGAATGTTTCACTCAATTCATAAAACAAATTATATGACGTGTACTAACTAGAAAGGAGTGAATCCAGTAGCAGTTTTTAATGAGGTATGGTAATCCCATAGAGAAGAGAAAAGTTGTAGATGCTAATATGTCTTGTTTTCCCCTACCAGACGTTGAATAATGGTTTTCAAGACCTTGTTGATGGCGTCAACTTGTCTATTTTCTTGAGGATAGTATGGGTATGAGTTCTCATGTCGAAGACCGAACTTGGCTTGCAACTCACTCATCATCTAGTTCTGAAAGTGTGAACCATGATCAGTGACAATGGCTTGTGGAACACTAAAGTGATTGATGATGCGGTTGAAAAAGAAAAGTGTTGCAGTACGACCATCATTCAGAAAGGTAGGCATAGACTCAGCCCATTTTGTGAAGTAATTGATGATGACAATGATGTAACCATGCCCCCAGGTTGACGTAGGCTTACACTACATGAAATTAATGCCCCATTTGGAAAAGGGGATGATGGAAATAATAAGATGTAGTGGAGAAGGGTGGGTGAATGCCTTTTTGTGAAAATCTTGGTAGGGTGGCCAATTTTTGATTGCCTCGATACAATATTTGAAGATAGAGGGCCAAAAGTAGTCGGCATGTAAGATTTTGTAAGTTGTAGCCATCCCAGAAAGATGACCACCATAGGATCCAAGGCGACAGTCATTAAGGATGCGTTCAGCCTCATCATGAGTCAAATATATTTGTAGGATAGTGTCAATACCACGACAATACAACATGTCACCGATGATAAGGTAGCAATGAGAATGGTGATGAATACATCGACGTTCTTCACGAGAGATATCGGGTTGAAAATGTTGGGTCTAGAGATAAATAAGGATATCTCCATACCAAGGATCAGACGTGTCGATGAGGGTTAAATTTCATCTGGGAGATAATATCTAGGCTCAGTATCTTCATCAGCATGGGGAAGGTCGTAGATAAACTCCACAAACACCAAGGATTTTTTAGCTTTGGACTTAGCAAACTCAAGATCGAATTCCTGAAGGATGATGATCCATTTGGAATATTTCCCCCCAAGAAATTGACGTGTCAGAATGTTATACATGGGGTTAGAGTCCGCGATAACTATGGTGGTGCGTAGAAAAATGTAATGACAAAATCTCTAGATAGCGATGATGGCAACCAAAGAAAACTTTTCAACATGTGAATATCGGAGCTCTAGACTAGATAGACTTTTGCTCAAATAATAGATTATCTGTTCTTCACCGTTAGGGTCCTCTTGAACTAACACCATAGAAATAGTGGAAGTAGAGGCTACTAAGTAAAGGATATAGTCCTTCGTATAATTTGAAGGATGCAACAGAGGTGCGTTGGTCAATGCATGCTTAAGAGCAACAAAATATCATTGAGCAGTGTCATCCCATATGAAAGGAGTGTCTTTCTGCAACAATCACATAAATCCTTTGGTAATCTCAACATAGTTACAAATGAAACAACGAAGAAGTTTTCTTTCCCCTGCAAACTTTGGAGTTGTGTCAAATTATTAGGTGGAGGTAAAGCAAGGATAGCCTTAATGTTTAAGGGATCCACCCAAATCCTGTCCTTGGAATAACAAATCCAAGTAGTTGACCTAATTTGATAGCAAAGATACACTTATGTGGGTTCCAACAAATAGGGTAGAACTGACATCGAAGAAAAATAGCCCGTATATGACCAAAATGGTCTAATTGATTGGATGAATGGGTAGGTAAATCGTCGAGGTAAGATTCCGCAATATGGTTTATATCATGAAAAGCATATGACATGGCCCGCTGTAATGTAGCACCAATGTTTTTAAGGCCAAACAATAGTTTCCGATAGGAGAAAGTTCCCCATGGGCAGATGAAGGTTGACTTATGCTGATCAACAGGTTAAATTTCAATCTAGTTGTACCCTGAGAAACGATCCATGAAAGAGAAAATCACACTACCTGCAAAATTATCAATGATCTAGTTGATGGAGGGTGTAGAGTAATTGTCTTTCGGAAAATCATTATTGAGGTCCCTATAATACATGAAGACATGAATGGTCCCTTTATTCTTAGTGACCAGAACAATATTTGAAACCCATTCCATCAAAGGGACAGGATAGATGAAGCTAGATTTAAACAATTTCTCAACTTCTACCTTGATAGCCATGGTCTTCTTAGGATGGACCAGGCGGAGTTTCTGTCGAACAAGTTTTACACCTGGGTAAGTTTTAATATCATGCACAATGATCGAAGGATCGATCCCTGGCATTTCTTTGTAGATCCAAGTGAAGACATCGATGAATTCTTTAAATAAAGCGGTATAAGAAACCACTTCCTCGAGCAAACAGTTAGCACCAACATTAATATTTTCCACGACACCTTCCTTGATCGAAATGTCAATAACAACTGTAGAGTTAATGTTTCCTAAATTCCCCTCATAAATAATATCTTGTGTAAGTATGGGTGATTTTTGAAAGTCAACAACATTGAGGGGGAATATAGAGTGTATATCTTCCCGTATTTCTTCAAGAGGTGGAAGAAAAGAGGATCGATGATGGTTATCCTCCCAAGGTACATCGTCAATGATAAGAATTTCCATAATAGATTCATCGGACGAAAATATTTAAGAAATGTAGTCAAAGGAAGACATCAAGGAATTCAACCAAGATGACATCGAGTAAGTGTCGGGTGCCAAGAGATGTTGGTCATCCGAGGAAGGAGAGGCTGATTGAAAAGTAACGTATGAAGCCTCGATTGGACTAAATGTCGTGGTGTCACCTAGTGCATCGAACTCTAGAGGACTAGGTACAATCCAGGGATCAAATGATTCCAAAGACTGATAAGTTGTAGTCGAAATCATATTGACTGTGGCAATATGATGTGTGGTAGAAGGGAGTGGTGTAGTGAAGGTACACATAAGGGTGGAATATTTTAACAATCCTACACCAACACTTTAATACATGATCTTGTGATCTCCCAAAAAAGGAATATTGTTGGTAGTAGGAGCATGGGCATCGGGTGTACAAACATCTAACTAATCAATAGTGACAATGTTTCCCTAATGAGGAAATTGTACACATCGAAACATCGACGAAGTGATGGAATTCATAGCATAAAACCAACTTATTACTAGTAATAAGTTGTAATCAAGGGGAGAATCGACCACCTTGATGTCAACAAAGATGGTTTTGCCGCCCAACTGGATGAATAGCGACTACAAAAGTCTGTGAGGATGAAAACCTTGCCCATCGAATGCGCACAACATCGTTGGGTATTTGTTAAGTGTGGGTGATTTTAATCCTTTCCAACAAGCTAAAGACATGACACAAGTAGAGGCTCCCTCATCCAATATAGTGCAGTGACTTTGTTGATTGTGAAAAACAACATCAATTTGAAAAGAAAGTTGGTGAGAGAGTCGAGACTTAAAATTGTCCAGGTTAAACTAGATACTGTTGGACAACTCAAGATCAATTGTGCCAATAATATCCAAGAGAATTCTACGTTGACTCGGGCAGTGTTGTAGAACTTCCAATGCAGACATAGCACATGGTTATTGAGCCAAATATTCAACAATGTTGTATTTTTGGGTGGCATGTGAACTAGATTTAAACGTAGATTTATGGATAGTGCTCTTGGGAGGGTGTAAAATAGAGTCGAATGTAGGTTTTTCTATATGAAGTGATCTAGACGGAGGATTAACAGATGGAGGACTAACAAACGCTGCTGATGGATCTGGTAAAGTACCATTAGTGATCTTTCCTTTGTCTAGTTTAGCTGTCGTGTCATAGGTCATAGACCGAGTGGTTAAATCAATCCCGTTAAACATATCGATATGGGCACTTGTTGAGGCTTCATCATGAGAAGGGTGGCTAAAACTACCCCCTGGAGAGGGGGTTTGAGAAACCATATATTGTTGTTGAGGAAAAGGCTAAGTAAGCACGACGGGTTTAGAATTCCCCTTAAAAAAAATTGTTGCTTCATCATGATGTGGACTATCTCGAGTGTAGTGATCGTCATCATAAATAAGACATGGGAATTTTGGCTTTCGCTGTGGTTTTTTTTCAGTAGTAGTTGATGGGTCTTGAGGTTTGGGTTGTTCATTGTTATTATTCTTCTTGGGTTTGATATTTGTATTCTTCTTACCTACGGATTGTTATGAAGTGGCAAAGTGAACTGCATTCACCTCAGAGAATTTTTTTTGGGGGGAGGTAGAGGAGAGTGAGGTCGAATTGGGAGCGGGTGACGAATTAGATTGATTTTCTGTTCCAATTGACTGGGAAGTAGATTGAGTTTTGACAGAGCCGATAACTCCATCCACATGTGACGCCGATGATGGTTTAGATGGATCGGTAGTTTCATGGGTAGCATTTGGGATCAACTCATACAAAGTACCTGATTGTGAATAGACCAAATCTAAGTACTGATCTCAAGCAATGGCCTCTTCCTTGGTGACTACACCACCCATGGTGACATCATGAGAAATCGAGGGTAACAGTGATTTAGTAAACCATTCTGCCAATAACTAGTCAGGAATGATTTCTTTGATCAATCTTCTTCGTCGTCTCCATTCGTGAATATGATCAGAGATATGCACTGAGTTGGTCTGCCAAAGGAAGGTTAAAAGTAAAGTACCCGTCTCATAATGAATGGGTAGTTGAATGTGTGTGATAAAAGACATAGAAAGGGAGTTGAAATATTGGAATGAACCATGTGGAAGTTCAATATACCACTTGGCTACTGAGCCCATAAGTGTTCGCTGAAAAAGACGTAAGCATATAGAATCGTCCATTAAGGAATTCGATGAACACCATAAATGGAAAGTCATCACATGATTCTTCGAGTCTTCTCTAGGTTTACCATCAAATTTTGGAATATCCAAAGGTAATTTAGTAGGGATAACTCGCCAAAAGTGATAATGCAATATAGGATCATTGGTCAACCGAGACAAGTCTAGGAGATCCAAAATCACAAGAAACGACACTTTTCGTTTAACCTAACGGTGATACTGGTGTGGCATAGGGACACCAGTAGGGTTGTAAACTGGGTTAGGTGGTAATTTTATACAGTAGGTCATCCTACATATGGTTGTTGTTGACCATAATAAATAGGATTCGATGATGGTTGAGAAACATGTGGAAATGGAGGATAACCTGATGGGTTCTGAGGATTATAATTCGATTGATGGGTTTTCCCACAAGGGGGATAAATATTTTTTCCATAAGGAGGATAAGGTTGTTGTTATCCTTGAGGATGTTTCCCCCCAGGGAATAGCGGGTTTCCCAGAAAAGGAATGTGCCAAAGATTTTGTGTCACATTTTGTCCATACAACGGGTTAGGGACTCCAGTCTGAGATTGCCCCCCAAGCTGAGATTGTGTCCCCATTTGAGTTTGACTTGCAACACTTGTAATGACGACAATAGGTCATCATTGAAATTAGAAATTTTGATGTGTAACAAAAATTTGAGGAGAGATAACATTAACTTATACCAGTAGAAGTGAAAGTATAGCACATAGTTGTGTAAAGTGTGGGTAAGATGGGGAGAATATTAGACTTATCCAACCCAAGTGAAGGGTTGAATAATTTTTTTCTCAAGGAAGCACAAAGTTTATAAGTTGTCATATAACTAGAGGTTATCATGAAGGCTGCAAGGAGTGTGTGCAAGATTCCTTAGAATCCTTAAGCTGCAGAAATAATCAAGCTCAGGAAGGATAGAGACCGAAGGAAGAATGAGGGTTGAAGCCATCTTGTGGAATCAAGATCACGAGGAAAGATGCCAAGGCACATTGAGAACCTAAATAATGGTAGAGATCCCTGGAGAGAAGTGGTGATAACGACCATGGGTCATTGGATCCAGTAAATCTACAAGAAGGATAAGGGTTGAGAGTCATTCAACACTAGAAATATTAGGAGAGATAGTGAGCCATTGATCTGAGGAAGAGATCTAACTGACGATTCATTTTGTTGGGAAGGAGAGTTTGGGAATCGAGAGTTGGGAGAAGAGAAGGGTGCATCATTTAAAGTTCTGAGACAGAAAGTCCCGATTCACAAGGAGAGGATCTGGAGGGTCGGATTTTGGGGAGTCATTGACCGTTGATCTAAAATAATGGATTTCAGAGATTGGACTTAGAAGAAAGGGAGGTGAACTGACTTCGGAGGACGCGAGGCACAAAATATAGAAACTCCTTTTGGTTAGGCCTGTGGTCACAAGCCCTTGGTCATGACTAGGGGGAATTTACACCCAGTGCTTGTTCATGCAGGTGAAGTTCCACAAAAAGGACATGTGGATTTGCATTGTGAGGGTTCTTACAGAGAACCGAAGAGCTGCTTCATCTCGGGAATATTGAATATCCATTGACTGGGAGGTCAACATACCCAACTGAGGTAGGGGAATTGTGTCATGTGGTATTAGAGTTTACAACTATTGTTTTTTGTAGGCAAGAGAAGACATAGGACCGTTGCAAATTGAATTCTGCATGGAAATATTGAAATAATGCCGCCAAGGAGACATTCAGAGAGAACTATGCTCGATCTACCCATGGAAAGGGAAATCATATAACTTTGTGCTTGATTGTATTCTATGGAGACAACACAAATATGAAAACCTGATACTAGAGATATCAATGAGGCTGAAAGCAAGGAAGAAGAAGGAGAAGAATAATGTATAGCCGAAGATGCTGCAGAGGAACGTTTTCTAAAAGTTGTTGCAAGGATGGGTCCCAGAGAAAAATTGGACATCCCAATGTATGAAGGCAAATTGGATGTTGAGGAGTTTCTAGATTGGTTTAGAGCTCTAGATAAATACTTCAACTATGAAGACATCAAAGAAGATAAGAAGGTTAAGCACATTGTCACTAGGATGAAAGAACATGCAACATTGTGGTGGGATGAACTGCATGATAATAGGCATTGTAAAGGAAAAATAATAATTAAAAGATGGGATAGAATGGTAGAGAAGATGAAAGCCAAATTCATACCCAGAGATTATCAAATCAATTTGTTTCAAAGAATGAAAAATTTGAGATAGAAAGGGATGATAGTGAAGGAGTATACAGAGGAGTTTTATAGGTTAAACATCAGAGATGGTCATCATCAGATTGATGATTAAGAGGTCTCCAGATATATGAATGGCCTAAGATACGAGATTCAGGACGAGATGAGCATGATGAAAATAAAGAATCTGGAAGATTCTTATCAGGTTGCTCTGAAGGCTGAAGATAAATTGGACCAATAGAAAAGTCATAGGGGAAGAGGTGGAATTTAGAGCAGAGGAAAAGGAGTTGCCCCATATAGAGTACATAAACCCAAGAATGAAGAAAATAAGCCTTATAACCACCCAAAAAATGGAGGAAGTTCACAAGGAAGACAATATGCCAATAGGAACACTTTTCCTCGAGCAAGAGCAAGAGGAAGAGGCAGAGGAGGTGATGTAAAGTGTTTTTTTTTTGTGGAAAGATCGAACAAAAATCTTGGGAATGTCCCAAGAGAAAGAAAGAAGGTGAAGCTCAAATTTCAGAGGCACAAAGGAGAAATGTTGAGGCAGAGGATGCAGAAGGTGGAAGATCCTTAATGATGAGTAAAATTATCTTGAAGCCAGAGAAGGAAGTGGAAAATCCAGTCTAGAGGAACTGTTTATTTAGGACTGCTTGCAAAACCAAAGATAGGGTATTCAAGGTGATAATTGACAGTGGAAGMACAGATAATTTAGTATCCACAAAAATGATGAAGAAGCTGGAATTGGAGACAGTTGCACATCCAAGCCTGTATAAAGTTTCATGGTTGCAAAAATGACATCAKGTAACAGTCACTAAACAATGTTTAGTTGAATTTAATATAGGGGGTTATAAAGATGATATTTTATGTGATRTAATTCCCATGGATGTCTGTCATCTTTTGTTCGGGAGGCCTTGAATATATGACATAAATGTTATTCATGACAAAAGAAAGCACACTTACACTTTGGAAAAAAATGGTAGGAGCCATATGTTGCTACCAATTCAATACAAGAAGGTTAAAGGAGAAACAAGCAATACTATACTTCTCATGAGTGGCAAGGAACTTTTGGATGAAGTCAAAAAAGAGAAGGAAATGCAGTTTGTTATGGTGAGAAAACTTAGAGTTATCCTGACCAGTACTTCAATAGATGATCTACCTGAGAAAATTCAGGAACTGCTAGAGAATTTCATTGATATAGTGGTAGAATATTTTCCTTGTTCGTTGCCATCCGTTAGGAGTATAAGCCATCACATTGATATTATACTAGGAGTGGGTTTACCAAAAAAAGTAGCATAAAGATTGATGCCATAGGAGAATGAAGAGGTTAAGAAGCAAGTCCAGGATTTGCTGGACAAAGGGTTGATTAGAGAAAGCTTGAGTCCATGCGTTGTACCAACAATGTTAAGTATGAAGAAGGATGGCGGATGGAGAATGTGTACATACTCGAGGGCTATAAACAAAATCACCATCAGGTATAGATTCCCTTTACTGAGGATGGTTGACTTGATGGATTACTTGAGTGGAGCAAGTTTTTTTTCAAAAAATGATTTAAAGAGTGGATATCACTAGATTCGGATGAGGGAAGGTGATGAATGGAAGACAACATTCAAGATGAATGAAGGGTTGTATGAATGTCTTGTCATGCCATTTGGATTTACAAATGCGCCAATCACTTTCATGAGATTGATGAATGAAGTATTGATAGATTTCATTGGGAAGTTTGTAATTGTGTATCTTGATGATATTCTAAGCTTCGGTAAGACTGAGGAAGAACATTTGAAGCATTTAACTTCTTTGATGAGAAGATTGCAGCAAGCGAAGTTGTTGATAAATCTGTAGAAGTCATCTTTCATGAAGACAAAACTCATTTATTTGGGGTTTGTGATCTCTTCTAATGAATTGAAGATGGATCTAGACAAGGTAAAAGAAATCAAATAATGGTCATCACCAAGGAATATCTTTGAAGTCAGAAGCTTCCATGGATTATCGAGTTTTTACAGGAAGTTCATAAAAAAATATAGTGGAATTTGTGCACCAATGATGGACACAGTCAAGAAGAGACATAAATATTTTCATTGGACAGAGAAAGCAGAAAAAAATTTCAAGTTGTTTGACGCAGACCCCCTTCTCCTAGATCCACAGATCAGGATCCTTGCAACATCTTTTCCTCTCTTTTGGCCCAAAGTGCTCGGTTGGCCCTTCTATTTCCCTTTCGGGAAATATGCACCCACAAACGACCTTGAGAAATTCTCCCCTTATATTTTGGAAGATCGGACTTCACATTTTCGTGAGTCCTGTGGCCGAGTGTCGTGTCTCTCAGACCCCCAAAACCCGAAATTATGACACTTGGCCTTTCCTCTATCTATTTCTCCTTTATCCCTATTGCGATTTCGGGAGTTCCAGTTTCATGCAACTCATCCCCTCGACCTCTGAAATCCTGATTCCCACATTACCAAAACTCCAATGTTCGGTCACTAAAAGAAATCGACAGCTATGATTCCCCGCTCGATCGAACGGTCAGCGCGTTTTCGCATATCGGGAGTTCAAGACTCTCGATCCCAAAAACCTCATGTCAACACAAACTCTGAATTATCCTATCCTGATATCCCGTACTGCTATTCTTTTCCAAGCTTTCCACCTTTTCGCAATTTTGAAACTTTTGTTCCCAAAATGCGTGAGTCTCCTATCTTTAGGATTTGTGAAATGTCGAACCTCGATAAATCGATGGACTTTCCTATCCGGATTTTCCCCGAACTCTAGGATTTCCACCACGCATCCTCCTATGATGGACGGTCCCCAATAATTTCGCAATTTCGCGAAATCAAATGCCAAAATGATCTGCATCCTATCCTCTTGATCCCCGAAGTCCCGACATGAGAAATGTCGACGGACTCTTGATCGCCACCATGTGTTTCAACAGATGGACAGTCCCGATTCAATTCAGGATTTCGTGACTTTCAATTCCCCGATGTCACAATTTCTCTGTCAACACGAAACCCCGGTAGCCGAAATACCGACGGGTTCTTGATCTCTGCGACATGTCCTAATGAGTTGACAACTCATATAAAATTTGGGGTTTTCACTATGAAGTGACCCGATCTCCTGTCCTCGAGACTTCTGATACTTCGAATTCTGAAATCCTCATGTCTCGATGCCTTTCAAGACTTTCTCTCTGTTTGTGAGGGTTTAACCCTCGTGCAACTCCTGTCAGATCCCACGATTGACGGGTATCTAAGTGAGGTCTGAAAGCTCACGATCTCCTAAGCTTGAAAATTTGAAAATAGTCGTAACCCCCTTTCTTCTCTGTCCGATCAGACGACTGGCGGGACTTCGCAAATTCTCTATGGAGAATTTCGACCGTCCATCTCTTCCCTTGAGAACTTCCATGAAATTTAAACAAAATATTTCTCTGCGTGGAACTTGTCCTCCTGTAGCACGATGTCACTGCACCTCCTTTCAAGTTTTCAAGGCACTTAGCCTCTTGCTTCCCTTCAACGACTTCGAAGGTTCGAACCCTTCTGAGGTTTTCCATGACTTCAAGTCTTTCAGAAAAACTCCTGTTGGCACTCCTTGTGGCAGACCTTCAAACACTTTCAAGTGTTGAACTCCTTTTGACTCTGCGCATTCCCTGCAACAACAATCTCTCAACAAGTCATCCAGGTTACAAACCCCTGAAGCTTCACTCGGCCTACACACACTTTGCATGGCTCCTGTACCTAACTTCACTTTTGAGGAAATGAGGACAAAAGATGTCCTATCTGAGCTTTTAGAGACAAACCGTTGAACCCTTTATCAACGCACTCCTTGTGGACAATTCAATTGCACTCCTTGCAGGAACTCTCACTCAGACAGAGAAACAATTGAAACTCATTTCCTAACTCTTTCTCTCTCAGACTTCAAACATAATCCTGAAGTCATTTATACACAGCATAGAAAGCAAATGTATATGAGAAGGAGTAAAACCATGAAAATACCATTCAACATACACATACAAGAAACAAATACAACGCAATGAATCTGAATTAAGAATTCTTCTATTAACTCAAATCTCTATACATGGGTGTTTTTCAAACACAGTTTCTCTATTCCAACTCTGTATGCTCTTCTCTTGGTAATGTTATTCACTATCATACAATAGTACAATGAGGGTGTCTATATCCGTTTTCCCTCTGCTCCTAAAACTGTCAAATCTGAGAATTCAAAGACACCTACTAACATTAACTAACATAAATGCCTTCTTAGTCCTTCAGACGAGAGTGGGTCACTCAAGGTCTGATTACAATCTATAAGTATGCCTCTCCTTAACTATTACATTTACGTTTGGCACATCCATCTTCAAAAGTTTTTAAACAATTCATCATGTGCCAAAAATGCGTTGGTGCTTGCCCCACGCTCGCTTGACGTTGGCCTTGCATCATACTCCCTCGCTTGAAAATTTTCATGGGCTCCTGTCCATGAGCTCTCGCATGGTCTGTTCATGCTTTTGAATCTCTATTTCATTCTCCTAGTTGGCATCTTCAATTGGATGTCCTTTCCACTTGACCAAGTATTCAAAGTATTTCTTTCTTTTGGTCTTCTTGCTAACTCTTTTATCTAGTATTCTTTCAATCTGTGACTTCTCTGTAACATACATCTGCTTTGTCCATTGGACCTCTGGTTGTTCATCACTTGTTCCTGCTTCCTAAGATTTGTATGGGTACAAATTTGAGACATTGAATATTGGAGAAATTCCAATCCCATCGGGTAATTCAATCTCATAAGCATTTGCCCAAAATTTCTTCAAGACCTTACATGGTCTGATCTTCTTCATCTTCAGTTTGTTATATGTCCCCTTCGGGAACCTTTCCTTTCTTAGATGTGCCAGAATTAAATTACCAACCTCAAATTGAAGTTGTATCCTATGTTGATCTGATATGTTCTTATACTCTTGGCTCAAGTTTTGTAAACGCTCCTTCACTTGGCTGTGAAGTTCCTTCATCTCTTTTGGAAAATCCTCTGCACTAGCACTTCTAGTTGCATTCTGTTCTTAATGTCTCAAGTCCAAAACTCCTCTTGGTTGCATCCCATAAAAAATCTGGAATGGACTCTGCCCTGTGCTTATATTGATTGAATCATTATAAGGAAATTCCTCCTGTGGTAGAATATTGTCCCACTGGATGTGGTGTTCTGTCACCAAGCTCCTGAGCAAGTCTCCTAAACTCCTGTTCACGACTTTTGTCTGTCCATTCGTCTGAGGATGATAAGATGAACTAAACGATAAATTTGTTCCCAGATTTTTCCATAAGGTTTTCTAGAAGTATCCCATGAACTTAATGTCTCGATCCGAAACTATGCTCCTTGGTAAGCCATGAAGTCGAATGACTTCTTTGAAAAACAGATTCGCAATGTGAGTTGCGTCACTGGTTTTCTGACACAGTATGAAGTGTGCCATTTTGGAAAATATATCCACTACCACAAAGATTGAGTCAAACCCTCTTTGTGTTCTCGGTAGTCCCAATATGAAGTCCATGCTGACTGCATCCCATGGCCTATTAGGTATGGGTAATGGTTGATAAAAACCTGCATTTTGTCTCTTCCCTTTGGAATGTTGACAAATTCTACATCTGTCCACAAATATTTTGACGTCTTCTCGCATTCCTGGCCAAAAAAATGACTCATTCATCTTTGCGAACGTCTTGTCATGACCGAAATGTCCAGCCAATCCTCCACTATGTTTCTCCTTCATCAAATTCTCCCTCATGGAGCATTTTGGAATACAAAGTTGATTACCTTTAAACAGTAATCCTTCTTGGATCATGTATTCTATCCATTGACTTCTGTCCCTGAGAATTGGATTCTCCGTTGCTTCATATGCCTCTTTAAAATCTGGATCATCTCTGTACATGTCCCTGAGATCATCAAAACCCAATGTTTTGACTCTGAACTCCTACAATAGCAAGCATTTCCTGCTCAAAGGATCAACAACCTTGTTAGTAGTTCCAAAAATATGCTTAGTTACAAAAGTAAAGTTCTGCATGTATTCAACCCATTTAACATGTTTTTGATTCAACTTGTCCTATTGAGTCACAAATTGCAAAACATGATTGTCATTGTATAAGACAAACTCCTTCGAAACCAAATAGTGTCTCCACTTCTTCAATGCCTGAATAATAGCATAGAACTCCTTGTCATATGTGGATTACTTCACTTTCGCTTCATTTAGCTTCGCGTTGAAGTATGCTATCAGCCTGTCTTCTTGGATTAAGGCTGCCCCTATTACAAATCCACTTGCATCACATTTTACTTGAAATGTCTTTTTGAAATCCAGCAACACCAAAATTGGTTGTTCTGTAATTTTCCTTTTCAACAAATTGAAGCTTTTCTCAGCCTGTTCTGTCCAGTGAAAAGACTTGTGTCTCTTCTTCACTATGTCCATCATCGAAGCACTAATTCCACTGAAATTCCCGATGAACTTCTAGTAGAAACTATCCAATCCGTGAAAACTTCTCACCTCAAATATACTCTTTGGTGATGGACAATTCTTGATCACCTCCACTTTATCTGGATCCATCCTCAATTTATCTGCAGAAATAACAAAACCCAAATAAATGAGTTCTGTCTTCATGAATGAGGATTTCTTCATGATTATCAGCAGCTTCTCCTGCTGTAATCTCTTCATCACTGTAGATAAGTGTTTCAGATGCTCTTCCTCTGTTTGACTGAAAATCAGTATGCCATCCAGATACACAATGACAAATTTTTCGATGGACTCCTTCATGAATTCGTTCATAATCCTCATGAAGGTACTTGGTGTGTTCGTTAAGCCAAACGGCATAACAAGCCATTCATACAACCCTTCGTTAGTCTTGAAGGTTGTCTTCCATTCATCACCTTCTCTCATACGAATCTGGTGATATCCACTTTTCAAATCAATCTTCGAAAAAAAAAAATCTCCACTTAAGTATTCCATTAGATCATCCATCCTTGGTAACGGAAATCTATACCTGATGGTTATCTTGTTGATCACCCTCGAGTCAGTACACATCCTCCAGCCTCCATCTTTCTTCGGACTGAGTACTATTAGAACAACACATGGACTCAAGCTTTCTCTAACCAACTCTTTGTCCAACAAATATTGGACTTGTATTTTGACCTCTTCATTCTCCCGCGGTGTTAATCTATATGTTTCTTTGTTTGGAAAACTAGATGCAGGTTAAAATCAATATGATGACTCACACTTCTGATCGGTGGCAACGAACGAGGTAGTTCGTCCACTACTATGTCAATGAACTCTTCCAGCAGTTCCTGAACCTCTTCTGGTAAATCATCTACCCTTGTGGTGGTTAAAACAATCTTTGGCTTCTTGACCACAATGAATTGTGGTTCCTCCTTCTTCTTAACCTCTGTAAGAAGTTCGTTCCCACTCATGAGAAGTACAATGTTACTTACCTTAGGTTTCACCTCCTTATCTTTGATTGGAAGCAACATGTGAGTTCTGACATTCTTCTCTAGGGTGTATGTGTTCTTTCTCCCATCATGAATCACATTTTTGTCATATTTCCATGGTCTACCCATCAATAGATGACAAACATCCATGGGAATAACATCATAGAGTATCTTATCATTATATCCTCCTATCTTAAATTCAACTAAACATTGTTTAGTGAGATTTACCTGATGTCCTTTTTGTAGCCATGAAACTCTATATGGACTTGGATGTTCAATCGTCTCCAGCTCCAGCTTTTCTACCATCTCTGTAGAAATGATATTATCTATGCTACAACAGTCCACAATGACCTTGCATACCCTGTCCTTAGTTTTGCAAGAAGTCTGAAAAAGATTGTTCCTTTGTACTGGACTTTCCACCTCCTTCTCTGATGTTAAGAGAACTTTTCGCATCATCAACGATTTTCTGCCTTCAACATCTTCTGTCTCAACATTCCACCTCTGCACTTCGGCAATGTGAGTCTCACCACCTTCTTTCTTCTTATATGGACATTCATAAGATTTGTGTCCATTCTTTCCACATGTGAAGCACTTTATCACTCCACCTCTTCCTCTTCCTCTACCTCTAGTACGAGAAAAAATGTTGTTATCAACATACTCTCCTTTCTAATCAGCATACTTCCTTCTTTGTCCAACACATTTCCTTTTCTGTGAGATTCCACCTCTCTCAATCTGAGGTTTCTTCCATTCTTCCTTGTGTTTCTGATTTCTATCTTAGGCAACTGATTTTCCTCTCGCTTGACTTCTCCCTCGGCCTCTCTGACCTTATTTTCAGCTCAGCTTCTCTTCATCTTTTATATCCATGTAATAAGCACCTTCCACTGTTCAGATGGTCATCATGATCATATCATCCTGAATGTCGTATCTCAGGCCATTCATGTACCTGGCAACCTTTTCATCATCTCTTTCCCGATGACCTACCCTAATGCTTAGCCTGTAGAATTCTTCATTATATTCCTTCACTGTCATCATCCTCTGTTTCAAATTTTGCATTCTTCGAAATAGGGTAATCTAGTAATCGCTGGGAATAAATTTCACCTTCATCTTTGCGATCATCCTATCCCAACTCTTGATTTTCTACTTGCCTTTGCAACGTCTGTCAACTTGTAGTTCATCCCACCACAATGCTACATGTCCTTTCAATCTTGTGACAACATGTCTGGCCTTCTTGTCTTCCTCGACATCTTCATAGTCAAAATAAGTGTCAAGAGCTCTAATCCAGTCTAGAAGCTCTTCAGCATCCAGGTTTCCCTCACATATTGGGATGTCCATTTTTTCCATGGCACCCATCCTTGCAACAGCCTTAAGTAGGCGTTCATTTGCTACATCTTCGGCTGCAACTTCTTCCCCTTCATGTTCGGCTTCATTTTCACTTTTGGAATCACTAAGATCCCCAACACCAGCGGTACGCCTCTGTGTTGTCTCCATGTCCTCAAGTCTGGCACGTAAATCACGCATCTCTCTTGCCATGGTTGGGTCAGGCATCTGCCTACCTCTTCTTCTTGGTATTTCCCTTTCCTCTGGTGGATCAGGTGTTTTCCTGTCCCTTCTTCTTGGCGGCATGGTGAATCTTCCTTTTTCCTTTCTACAAAAAACAAAGAAACCTTTCTGTGGTCTAATACCACACTTGACGCAGACCCCCTTCTCCTAGATCCGCAGATCAGGATCCGCGCAGGACCTTTTCCTCTCTTCTGGCCCAAAGTGCTTGAATGGTCCTTCTATTTCCCTTTCGGGAAATATGTACCCACAAACGACCTTGAGAAATTTTACACTTATATTTCAGAAGATCGGACTTCATGTTTTCGCGAGTCCTGTGACTGAGTGTCTTGTCTCTCAGACCCCCGAAATCCAAAATTATGACACATGGCCTTTCCTTTCTCTATTTCTCCTTTCTCCCTATCGCAATTTCGGGAGTCGTAATGTCATGCAACTCATCCCCTCGACCTTTGAAATCCTCATTCCCACATTATCGAAACTCTGATGTTTGGTCACAAAAAGAAATTGACGGCTTCGATTCCCCACTCGATCCAACGATCGGCGTGTTTTCACGTATCGGGAGTTCGAGACTCTCGATGCCAAAAACCTCATGTCAACACAAACTCCGAATTCCTGAATCCCGATATCCTGTACTGCAATTCTTTTCCAGGCTCTCCACCTTTTCGCGATTTCAGAACTTCCATTCCCGAAATGCACGGGTCTCCTATCTTCAGGATTTGCGAAATGTCGAAGCCTGATAAGTCGATGGAATTTCCTATCGGGATTTTCCCCGAACTCTAGGATTTCCGCCACGCATCCTCCTATGATGGACGGTCCTCAATCATTTAGCAATTTCGCGAACTCAAATGTTGAAATGCTCCCCATCCCGTCCTCTTGATCCCCGAAGTCCCGACATGCGAAATGCTGACAAACTCTTGATAGTCGCCACGTGTCTCAAAAGAAGGATGGTCCTGATTCAGTTTAGGATTTCGTGACTTGCGATTCCCCAATGCGACAATTTCTCTGTCAACTTGAAACCTCGGTAGCTGAAATATCGACGGGTTCTTGATTTACGCCACGTGTCCTAATGAATCGATGGATCAGATCAAATAGGGGTTTTCACTATGATGTGACCCGATCTCCTGTCCTCAAGACTTCCGATATCTCGAATTCTGAAATCCCGATATCTCGACGGCTTTCGAGACTTTTGCTCTGTTTTTGAGGGTTTAACCCCCATGCAACTCCTGTCAGATCCCACGACTGACGGGTATCTAGGTGAGGTCCGATGGCTCATGATATCCTAAGCTTGAAACTTTGGAAACAATCATAACCCCCTTGCTTCTCTGTGAGATCGGACGGCTGGCAGGACTTCGCAAATTCTCTATGGAGAATTTCGACCTTCAATATCTTCCCTTGAGAACTTCCATGAAATTTAAACAAAATATTGCTCTCTGTTGAACTTGTCATCCTGCAGCACGATGTCACTGCACCTCCTTTCAATTTTTCAAGGCACTTAGCCTGTTGCTTCCCTTCGACGAATTTGAAGGTTCGAACCCTTCTGAGGTTTTCCACGACTTCAAGTCTTTTTGAAAAACTCCTGCTGGCACTCCTTGCAGGAGACCTTCAAACACGTTCAAGTGTTGAACTCCTTTCGACTCTGTGCACTCCCTGCAGCAGCAGTCTCTCAACAAGTCATCCAGGTTACAAACCCCTGAAGATTCACTCGGCCTGCACACACTTTGCACGGCTCCTGTGCCTAACTGCACTTTTGAGGAAATGAGGACAAAAGCTATCCTACCTGAGCTTTCATAGACAAACCTCTGAACCCTTTGTCAACGCACTCCTTGCGGACAATTCAACTGCACTCCTTGCAAGAACTCTCGTTCAGACAGAGAAACAATTGAAACTCATTTCCTAACTCTTTCTCTCTCAAACTTCAAACATAATCCTGAAATCATTCATACACAGCATAGAAAGAAAATGTATAATAGAAGGAGTAAAACCATGAACATACCATTCACCATACACATACAAGAAACAAATACAATGCCATGAATCTGAATTAAGACTTCTTCTATTAACTCAAATCTTTATAAATGGATGTTTTTCAAACACAGTTTCTTTTTTCCAGCTCTGTATGCTCTTCTCTTGGTAATGTTCTTCACTATCATACAATAATACAATGAGGGTGTCTATATCCGTTTTTCCTCTGCTTCTAAAACTATCAAATCTGAGAATTCAAAGATAGCTACTAACATTAACTAACATAAATGCCTTCTTAGTCCTTCAGACGAGAGCGGGTCGCTCAAGGTCTAATTACAATATATAAGTACACCTCTCCTTAAATATTACATTTACGTTTGGCGCATCCATCTTCAAAAGTTTTTAAACAATTCATCATGTGCCCAAAATGCATTGGCGCTTGCCCCATGCTCGCTTGACGTTGGTGATGCTCCTGCATCATTGTTGAAGGAGAAGATAACTAAACAGCTAGTTATGGTTCTACCAGACTTCAACAAAACATTTCAAGTCAGATGTGATGCAAGTGGATTTGTGATTGGGGTAGTCTTGAGTTAGGACAATAGACCAGTTTCATATTTCAGGGTGAAACTGAACGAAGCCAAGAAAAGTTACTCCACGTATGATAAAGTGTTTTATGCAGTAATTCAAGCCTTGAATAAATGGAGGAAATACGTTGTTCCGAAAGAGTTCTTTTTGTATAGAGACAACTTGGCCTTACAGTTTATAACCAGACAGGAAAAGATGAACCAAAAACATGCAAAATGGGTTGAGTTTATGCAGAAATTTACTTTTGTTATAAAGAACATTTCTGGAAATGCTGACAAGGTTGTTGATGCATTGAGCAAGAGATGTTTCATTTTGAACGAGTTTCGAGTGAAGAACTTAGATTTTGATAACCTTAAGGAAATGTACATGGATGATTCATATTTTAAAGATGCTTATCAAGCATGTGAGAATCATGTTCTGAGAAACATAAACCAATGGAATGAATAATTGATTTAGGATGGACTGTTGTTCAGAGGAAATCAATTGTGTATCTCGAAGAGTTCCATGAGAGAGAACATTTTAAAGAGAAAGCATAGTGGAGGATTGGCTGGACATTTTGGCCATGATAAAACATTCGCGCATCTGAATAGTTCATATTATTGGCCAGGAATGAGGACATATGTCCAAAAATGTGTGAACCAATGTAGAATCTTCCAGCACACAAAGGGGAAAAGACAAAATACTGGGTTGTATCAATCATTTTCAATACCAAAGAGGCTGTGGGATGCAGTAAGCATGGATTTTGTGTTGAGACTACCAAGAACACAGAGAGGATGTGATTCCACATTTGTGGTAGTCGATAGGTTTTCCAAAATGACACATTTCATTCCATGTCAGAAAACCAGTGATGCAACACACATTGCAAATTTCTTTTTCAAAGAAATTGTTCAACTTCATGGGTTACCCACGAGTATTGTTTCAGACAGATATACCAAATTTGTTGGTCATTTCTGGAGGACACTATGGAAGAAGTTAGGGTCAAATTTATCCTTTAGCTCATGATATCACCCTCAAACAAATGGACAGAATGAGGTAGTAAATCGAAGTTTGGGAAATTGATTGACGAGTTTGGTTTTTGAACATCATAGTCCGTGGGATCAGATTCTGGTACAAGTGGAATTTACATATAATGACTCACCTAATAGGAGTACAAGAAAGATCACATTCCAAATATTGTATGGAATGCAACCAAGGGGAGTATCTGAGTTGAGAGACTTAGAGAATAATGAGTTCATGAGTGTTGGAGCAGAAGATTTTGCAATAGAGATGCAGAAGTTCCACAGTAAGATTAAAGAGTGGCTGCAAAGTTCTAACTAGGAATACAAGTGCAGACCAGATTAACACAGGAGAGAGATTAAATTTGAAATGGGAGATTTAGTCTTAGCACACCTTAGAAAAGAAAGGTTCCCAAGGGGAACATATAACAAGCTAAAGATGAAGAAGATAGGACCATGTCAAATTTTAAAGAAGTTTGAGGCAAATGCTTATGAGATATAATCTCTAGATCATGTGGACATATCACCCATATTCAACATAGCAGATCTGTATCCTTACAGAGAATATGAAGCAGGAGGAGTAGAGAGTGAGAAGGAAATACATTGGGTCAAACAGATGCCTGTAACTCAAAAGCCACAGATGGAAAATATCATTGACCAGAGAGTTAACAAGAAAACCCGAAGGAAGATATATTTTGAATACTTGGTAAAGTGGAAAGGACACCCGATTGAGGATGCCAGTTGGGAAAGTGAAGGAGATAATCATAAACATGGAGAGTTGGTTCAGGATCTCATGGATAGGAGTCATGAATTTTTTTAGCTAGAGGAGCATGATGCAGGAGCATCACCAGCAAAAAGCGAGTGGAGGACAACTGGATATACACCAACGCACATTTCGAAAGTATTTTGAATTTCAAAGGGTTGTGCATTAATGTAATATCTAGAAAGATATATTTTCTTTAATGCTTTTGGGTAATTGTAATATAGATCTAGGGTGTTTCTCATATCTTTCAGTTGTGGACATTTATTGTAATAAATGATAACTAGTTGTTAGTCTTTAATTCGATAAGATAGCTTAAGGTTGTAAGGGGGGTAACTCAAGAAGACTCCCTCATAGATGTAATATCATTTTTCTCATTGTAATGATAGAGAGTAAGAGAATAGAAGTATGAGCATAGATTTGTTCTTGTTGAAGACCATGTAGAGAAGCACTTGAATTAATAGAAGAATGCTTTGATCCAATCTTAGGGTGTATTATGGTTCTTGTATGCATATATTGAAAGATACATTTACAATTTGTTTTATAGTCTCTGTGATGCCTTTGTTTCAATGCCATATGTATGAGATTTCATGTTGAATGTATGAAGTCCGTGAGGAGAGTATAATTTTCAATTGTTTCTCTTCCTAAGAATTCCTACAAGGAGTGCAATGAAAGTTTAGAAGGAGTGTGTCGATAGATTCTGAGTTTATCTCAGAAATATCAGGAGAGATAGTGTTAACTTATACCAGTAGAAGTGCAAGTATAACACAGAGTCGTGTAAGGTGTGCGCCGACTGAGGAGAGTCTTAGACTTATCTAAGACAAGTGAAGGGTTGAAGAACTTCTTTCGCAAGGAGGAACAAAGTTTATAAGTTCTAAGATAACCATAGGTTATCATGAAGGCTGCAAGGAGTGCATGCAGGATTCCTTAGAATCCTTGAGTTTAAGAAAGAATCAAGCTCAGGAATGATAGAAAGGACAGGGGTTGAAGTCATCTTGTGGAACCAAGCTCAGGAGGAAAGAAGCCAAGTTATTTGGCAAGGCACATTGCGAACCTGAAGAAGGAAAGACATCCCTCGAGAGAAGTGGTTATAACAGTCGTGAGCCGTTGGATCAAGTAAATCTGCAAGAAGGATAAGGGCTGAGAGTCATTCAACACTACAAATCTCAGTAGAGACAGTGAGTCATTGATCTGAGGACGAGATCTGATTGACGATTCCTTTCATTGGGAAGGAGAGTTTGGGAATCGAGAGTCAAGAGAAGAGAAGGGCGTGTCGTCTAAAGTTCTGAGACATGAAGTCCCGATTCGCGAAGAAAGGATCTAGAGCGTCGGATTTCGGGAGTCGTGGACCGTCGATACATACCGGAGTTAGGAGTTTGGACTTCGAAGAAAGGGAGTTTAACTAACTTCAGAGGACAAGAAAGGGAGTTTAACTAACTTCAGAGGACACGAGGCACGAAGTCACGAAATGCCTTTTGGCTAGGCATGTGGTCACAAGCCCGTGGTCACGAGTAGGGGGAATTTACACTCGGTGCTTGTTCACGTGGGTGAAGTTCCACAAAAAGGACCTGTGGATTTGCATTGTGAGGGTTCCTGCAGAGAACCAAAGAGTTGCTTCAGCTCGAGAATATTGAATAGTTGCTTCAGCTCAGGAATATTGAATATCCATTACAGACCCTGCTGAGATAGGGGCACTGTGTCACTAAGTGTCAAGCCCAAGTGTTTCAATAAGCCCAATCACTTTTATCATTTTCATTAATTAAATATTGTGTTTATAACTCATGAAACTCATCTCCAAACATATAACCAAGAGTCGAACATACATCCTAGTCATCACATAAGCCACCAAGTCCAAGTGTTAAGGCGCGAAGAGGAGAACCCACAAGGAGCCAACACATTGCACTACGCGTCCGGATAGGATGGACTTTAAAGGTACTCGAACAACATCATCTGACCATCCATATCATAGGCAAATTGACGACAGTCAAGTACTGTGAGTATTCTAACTTACCCAATGTTTAATCAAAAACTAATGTTTCTTGGTGATCGTTCCAAACGCCAGGTTCCATTCCAGGATTTTTGGCCACCGGGTGAATTCATTTGTAATTCCTCATCTTTGGCCGAACGCCTGAAGTTAGGGTTCCTCGTGCTCTCAAATCTTGATTCCGTGTTGGTCATTTTTTTAGGGGCGAACTTCCTCTCGGTGAATATTTGTCACAGGTGTTGCAGATCTTTGTTTTTTCCACGATGGTTATGGTACCTTTTCATATCAACACTTAAGTAACTCAATTTACAACCCTAATTTGATAACGTGTAAGGAGATTCTTAAGAATCTGAAGGAAACCTCAATGACATGTTTCTAGCCAAGTTTTTGATCCCTTCTTCAGTTAATATAGCATAATGAGGATCAGTTCCATAGGGATCAGGAAAGGGGATCATCCATGGGAAGAGATTATCCCAAATGCTCTTACCCTAATTTTCAAGAAACCTTCGTTCCAGGAGATTCTAACTGTCATTCCTACGGTTTGTAAGTTGTTGAGGAAGGTGGTCATCTAGCTAGATTTCTGGTCGGAGATTCATATTGAATATTGGTGTCGTTGTTGCAAACAAGATAACATGGATAGAATGGTTTGTATGCTCATCTCTAAGAGTCGAGGCTCGATGCGCATATGAGGTGTTTAGATTGAGAAACAACCCGATCTTCACCTTCCTTGCTAGACATGCCTACTATCTTCAGATTCTACGCATAGTTATGAGTGATGAAAACTTGAATGTTATGTCACAAAAAATATAAATGCAAGCAAGGAAAAGGAAACAGGTTACTTTCCCTGCATGTCATTCTACAAATTTTAATGAAGGGGATTCAAAGGCAGATATTTTACAGTCCTGTTGTCGTTTCATGTTAGAAGGTCACCGTCTCCAAATTGGTTGGATAATGGTTTATGTACATAGTTTTATATATCATATGGTTGGGTTTTATCGAAACAAATTGTATCCATATCAGGTGTTTTTTCTGCATGAAAGAACTATGTATAATGATGGGATAACTAACAAAATTGAAATTGGAATGCAATTTCTTTGGAACTTCATACTGAAGTGGGTTGAACGAAATCAATCTTGTGAGCGATTAGTTGGAAAAGAGATAGTTGTTGAAAGTGGAAACACTTTGGAGAAATTCGAAAATAATTTTGGCAATTGCTTTGCTCCTGATGTTTTCCATTTTCTTCATATTCTCCCAAACATGAAAATATTGTAGTTGATATTGTTGAAACCGTGCCAACAGTTGTGATGGAACAAATATTAAGTCAGATTGATATTCTTCATATGATCATAGAGAAAATATTTCAGAAAGTAGATTTCACAAGCGTGGAAGTATTAGGGACAAGGAGTAGATCGAGGGTTTGGATAAGGTTCTCATTAAGAAAATGTCCAGGTTGGAAAAAGAAAAGTTGGCAGCTACAAAAAATAGCAAGGAATTTGAAGCACATAAGATATTTCGAAGATCTTGTAAAGAGGACTCTGGTATACATGGTATAGATGAAATTTTGAGGAATACTGACAATATATTGTTGGATTCAAATGGAAAAGGTATGCTTGAAGGGATTTTAGTTGATATCCTATTTTTCACATTCTTTTTGAGCAATCTCAAAGAAAAGAACAGCTATTTGCATGATTTTCCTTCTTGGGATCCTAAACTTGACTGGAGTCTTCTGTCCCTCAAGCATTCGGATGGTGATGTTCTCAAACTGGCACTCATACATATCTCAACATTCCAACTTACACGGGCCTGGTGGAAATATTTCTTTTAATAGAGATGGAAGGGTTTGAAAGGATTTATTATTTTTCAATGTCGAAGGGTCTTAAACACTCCTTTCGTTGTTGAGATATTAACAGATCAACACAATATGCTCTCATCATAAGAATATATTTATTCTCCTTGCTAACATTCTGGTTCATCGTTCTCATCAAATGGGTAAGGAAGATGAGCAGGCTCAAACTGTATAATAATGAGGTTCGATCGAGAGCACCTCATACATGTTTCAAGGAGCAAGGGAAATCATATGTTATTGTGTTTGATGGTGTAAATAGAATGGGGAAATTGAAAAATATTTTCAAAGTTGCATATTAATTGTTGTTCCCTGTTCTTAGTATTATCTTAGCTGCCTGCAACACATTTCAAGATGAAGCTATTGAACAACTCTGCACATATGCACTATCTGATATAGAGCCTATTTTATGGAATATATTCACTCTTAAAGAAATTCAAAGAGAGCGGATTACCAAAATTTCAAATGCAAACTGGACATTTTTTGAAATGTCGTGTGAAAGCTTGTTTCAAATCCTAGCCGTGTGGACAAGATTTATAGAACTAAATTTCTTATAACAAGTGGCATAGAATTAGGATGGCAGTCAAAGGAGGGGAGAGTAACAAAGTACTTGGAACCAGTGGAAATAATCGAATCATTTCTACATTTTCAGGCAGATTTTTAGCAGTCAAATCCTAAAGCTGGCAGAGTAATTAGCAATATGACTCTAGATCACAAAGTTGAAGATATTTGACTTCAACTGTTCCAAATTTATTGAAAAGAAATCCTAGATTGTTTTTATTCTTAGGCTATGCTTATGATTGTTCTCTTGGAGATAGGTATCAGATTGTTCAGTTTACTTTGTTATTTATACTATGTTGGTGAATGTAATACATGGCTGGCTTCCTGAGAGACTTTTGGGGCTGGAAGTCTACTGCAAGTATGTTCAATAAAAAACTATTTGGAGACCTCATTGTATTAAATCATGTTTTTTTTGTTTTTTTTTCCTATGTTATGTTTCTTATGCTTGCATTGATCCCTTTTCTTCTTTGTATTCATTCATTTAGATTGTAATAGCTACAATTCAGTGCAACTTCTGCTGTATTTAACTTCAAAGTGTTTATTTTTTCATAGTTTTCCTTTTCTTTAGCTATAAGAAAAACAAGATCTAGGTTCATATATTTTTATTCAATTTTATTCTTTTACTGGGCAGGGAGTTAGATTTATCATCAATGGATACCTAAATACCTTCTCAGTTTTGTTTATCTACATCCTCTATCCATGATTATGATTTAAAGTATTTAGCATATGAAGTCATGCCTTTTTGTTTCTGTTTTGTAATGGTTGAAAGGATCATTCAGACCCAGATCAAGAATCCTCAGAGAAGTTGATCAATCAATCATGATTGTCTTGAAAATATGCGAAAATATGCTAGGAATTTCTCTATCGCATCCAGGAGAAATATCTAGAGACAACATTTTTTGGTGTCATTGTCGGGGACAGTTTTGAAGGTTTCGTATTCCCTGGGTTTACGACAAACATCATATCTCTTTATTCATGGTGAACAAGAAATAGGCATCAAACATCGGTTGCAATCTTTCACCTAGCGACTCCTTGTCTCGAAGAATCTAAATGATTCACTGGCGACTCCACGGGTTTCAATATGTCAAGTTATTTTTTGCTTGGATCACGACAAGGGTTTCTCCTTTGGATTTTACATTTGTTTATGATTTTTCAAATGTTTTTTATGATAATAAAGAATGGGGAGATATTCTTCCTAATTTTAGAGAGGATAAAGATGATAATCATTCTCAACATCTATTAGAGTTTCATCAATGCATGGATCAATTGGGTATTGAAAATGAAGATGTCTTGATGAAACTGTTCATGTTTACTCTAGGTGGAGATGCTCACAATTTGGTACAAATCACTTCCTCATTCAAATATTTCATCCTTGAAATAATTTCATGCTTCCTTTAAAAAATATTGCAAGAGAGTATATCCAACCCACCTCCTTTTTATAATGATTGCACTATAAAGTTCACACAACACATTTATGAAGAATCAGAGCATGATAGTGGTTGTGATCAAACACAAGAAGATTCCCTTGATGAATATCAAATAGATGAAAAACATGAGGATCTGCAAAATGATTTTGGTGAGAATGAAGATGACAATTTTGCAAGTGGGAATGAAGAAATCATGGGAGATCCAGAGAAAATACAAGCAGATCAAAGCCAAATTTGTTGTACTAGTGAAAACAAGGAAGATATGTTTTTAAATAAGGAAATATCTCAAGTGAATGATGATATAAATGTTCATGAATTTTTTTCAAAAGGTATAATCCATTTTTATTCTGAACAAAGCTAGATCTCTAAATTTGATATTTCACAATCAATAGCATATCCTTTTTATCATGTGGATGAAAGAGATCCTTTTGCTGAATAACTTTATGAAGAGATATATGAATCCTTCTCTTCTTCTTTGGTCTTGAAAGAAGATCCCATTGACTCTATGCATGTTGATGATGTCATGGATTCTCTAAATGTTAATAAAGATAAGATTTGTTGCAACAATGAAGAAAAAAAAGATATTATTGCAGGATAAAATGGAGAAGTACCTATGGAAAGTTTTGAAATGAACGCATCTGAAAGTTTGGAGGATCATGAAACTTCTTCTGATTTATATTCTTGTGAAGATACATTTGAAATAATCTGAGATGCATGTGATATCCAAAATGAAGATCAACCAATCTTTGATACGTATCGAGAAGAGAAAGAAGAAGAACTTTCAATATTCGTATGAATTGAGCCATACAATAGTTCTCATTTGTTTGATAACTATGATGAAAGTGATCTTGAAGTTGATAAACAACAAATTATTTATTTTCCTTCATAGGGTTTTGTTCAACAAGAAAATTTTCAATTGCATTGTGAAAGTAATCAACCTGTGTATGAAATTTAAGAAGAATATTCTTGGACAGGTGATGAAGGAGATAAGGAGGGGTTACTAGAGCAGTTGATCTCTTTTGATTATTTGGGTAGGTTTTCATTGATGTCAACCCTTAAAGAAAGTTTGATAGTGAATTCTGGTAGCAGAAAAGTTTGGATAATGGAACCAATATTGTTTGATGTATAGTCGTATGTGTTTTAATATATTTGAATGTAATACTATTATATATGGATAGTACATGTCATGCCATTTTTGGTGGTATGTGGAATGTCACATAACTCCTCACGGTTAGAGAGTTATGGCCATGTGAAGTTGGAGAACCCTCATGAGTCATCTAGAAGCCCCAAAAGGTTAAAGTAGTCAAAGAGGTTGCAAATAAGAAATTATTTAAATAAGGATATTCTAGATGGATAATACATGTCATGTCATTTCTGGTGGTATGTTTAACATCACATACCTCCTCATGGTTAGAGAGTTATGGCCATGTGAAGTTGGAGAACCCGCATGAGTCATATAGAATCCCCAAAAGGTCAAAGTAAGCAAAGTGGTCGCAAAGAAGAAATTATTTAAATAATAAAGTGAAGTGATGAGTGTACTATAAGTCAAAGTGGATAGAAAATAAATGATTTAAATAATAAATTTATTGGATAAATTACTAAGTGGACAGGTAGTTAGAAGTGGATTAGACCTAAACTAAGGAAAGTGGTTTAAGATAGTTAGAAGGTAACCCCTTGAGGAAGCCACATAAAAGTAAAAATAAGATGCAAGGGTCTCTCATTTTAATTACACTTGAGAATATTGAATATTTGTAAGTGACTAAGGTAACCAAAGGATATCTAAGGAGAATTTCAAAGGGAAGGTGAAGTAAAGACGACCGAAATTCAAGGGAGGATAAATTCTTTTGATGATTCTTTCTAATGTATGTTTTTTTTTTTTTTAAGTAAAAGGGCGAATCCTGTTATATTAAAACTTCAAAAAAGAAATACACTTAACAAACATACGCCAGCTATCCTGCCTATGCAAGAAACCAAGATAGCTGGCCTGTCCTGAGTAGCATGCAAAATCAAACAACTCATTTTGCCACCCTGCCTGAAGGAAACCAGGGTGCATGTCCATTTCCATGAGCAGTTGAGTAAGGCCTATGCTAAAGCTAACTAGGCTAATAACTAAAGAGCTACAACTTTGATAAAAAAAAAAAGAAATGGAGTTAGAGACCATGATAAACAGAAGAACCTAGTCATCGGAGTCCTCGTAGCCATCTTTCGCCTTGCCACTGTTGACAGGAATGACATAGGGCTAAGCACGGGTGGGGCATTGTCGCCTAGGTGTGGCACTGGAGTAGGATGCATAGAGCATGTCCAAACACTGGCTAACGCGGACTGCTCTGAAAATTTGATCATCCACTAGACTGCGGACCTCAAAGATCAGGTTCATGTGCTCCGGGTGAAGGAGTGGTGGCGGGGGCAGTGACTTGGTTTTGGCATCCATTTCCTAGTGACCCTACATCTTCCTCTACGACTGCGCTTCGGTTGTGCTTTCCGGTAGGTCCTCCTCTACCGGGTAAGTGGCGAACTCTTCATTAGGAGTGTCGCTGGGGCTGTGGGTCTCTCTCAAGCTGGGCGGTGGAGCTCCTTCTTCAATGCACACTGGAGGGTTCCAATTATCTGGAACGATAAACATTCGACTCTCAGAGAAGTCTGGTGGGAGCTCCATGAATGGAATTTCCTCAACGTACGTTCGAGGGGGCAAGCTTGCTGCTATGGTTTCCCTGCATTTCTTCCTCATGGCCAGGAGCAGAGCTCATTCAAACCTTTTGTGCCTTTTCTCCCTGGATTCAGCCGTGTACCAGCCTACTCCTCGGCAGGGTCTCCCCCTCGCTCGCGACATAGTGAGAATGAGGGCCAATGCCAGGATGTCGCCTGCTTTGCGATTCCTTCTCTGCTCGACGAGTTTTGAATGCATTCTGAGAGTTCTAGTAAGGAAGATTATGACATAAACAATGGTTGCAGCCATTAAATCCGAGAGCTTAATTCTCTGGCTGGCCGGCCTGTGCTCGCTCGTGAGAGGCCCCATCGATAAATGGAGGCCGACGGAGGTGAGAACTTTCATAAATGGATATGGTGTGAGGTGAGATTCACCATAAATGGCCTCTCCCTGTGCACCTCCACGTTCCCTTCCTTTCCGCGTGGCACCCCATCCGGGGATGCTTTCTAATGTATGTTATTTATAGGTCATCTCACCATTTTCGCAATAACATTTTTTCTAGAATAATTTAGACCGAGAAATTTGGAGGAAGTTGATAAAAAGTATCCAAGTATTTGTAATAAAAATTTCATCTTGTGTTCATCGCATTTTTGGAGTTACACTCCGTGTAAAATAAGGTTTGTGGCTAGTCCTAAAACTAGTCTAAAAGAAGTGTTTCAGGTAAAAATGTCATAACTTCTTCATAAAAGATCAATATTCGGTAAGACCAATTGTATTCGTTATAGTATAGTCTGTAGTATTATTTGTACCATTTTCAGATCCATACAACAAATGTTACATGTGGTGCATTCTCTACAAGTTCTCTCTCTAGAATAAGCCATAATTCAACAAGGTATGCCATTTTTCTATAACTCATTTTTTGAGAGGTTACAAGCAGTGAAACGTGGAGGAATTGCATAAAATACACCAAAGAACATTGTGTACTATTTTATGATCTTTATTCATTACAGGTCCATAGTTATGATTATTTTAAGTTAAGGTTGTTGACTAATCCAAAATTAGTCATGTGAGACTAAAGTAAAGATTGATGACAATGCTAGTATCTTGTTGTTAAAGTTAAGGAAGGTTTGCAGGCATGTGATCATATACACTAGGTCTATTATAGAGTTAGAAATCATATTTGGATGATGAAATTGATGATGGACTTTGGTTGAGGTACATGTTCAGTACATGGTTGAGACACGTAGTTGATGAGTTGGCACATACATGAGTTGTATAATTGATGATGTTGGTACATCTTGATGAGCCATAGTTTGTGTGTATTTGATGCATGATTGATATATATTTAGTGCATGGTTGATGCAGGCGTTGATGGTACATGTTGAGGTACATGTTGGTGCATAGTTGATGCACTTATTTATGGTACAAGTTGACTACAGGTTGTTTGGTATAGGTTGTTACAGGTTGTTTGGTGCATGTTGATTGGTACAAGTTTACAACAGTATATCTCACATTGATAGTGTGGCAACGGTTTCATGATTCTACTTGTATTTCGGGGTGGTTGGATAGGGCAAGGACATGTGGTTGTAGCCACCTTCGAGTTGTAGTCGAAGAACATAGGGGGTTGTAGCCAGAGAATTGGAGAGTTGGATATCCCCTCACGTTTAGCCTAAGAAACTAGGGGGTTGGAGCCTCCTTCCATTTGTAGATGGAAAACAAAGGAAGTTGGTGCTTCCAATGAATGTAATTCTTAAATACATATAATAAAAAACATTATGTGTTTTTTTTTCGGTTTGGGTTTCCATGCAAAAAAACCGGTGCACTATGTATGTGTATGATTGATCATTTTTTCATTGTTTATTTATTCTAAAACTATTGGATGATAAATATAATTTGATATAACACTTGCATTTTATGGCTAAAAATTACTAAATTTCTCTATTATTGATTCACCCCCCCTCTCAGTAATACAACAATTGGTATTAGAGTAGGTTCCTTCAGGAAACAATTTAACCACTTGAAGGAGATCATGGATTATTATCAGAATGGAGTACCATTTTTTAATGGTCAGAATGGTTTAAAGTATGAGTTATGGAGTGGAAGGATGAAAGCATTTTTAAAGGCACATGGGTATTATATTTAGGTATCAGTCATTACAGGATATGATAGTTCAAAAATGGAAAAGACTGCAACAAAGAAGGAATTGAAGAAGAATAACAAAATAGCAATGGATTTCATTTGGGAAGGATTACCTAATCCGATAAGAGAAAAGGTTGGTAAATTTTCATCATCCAAAGAACTTTGGGATAAGTTACATGATATATATTCCTCACCCATCATAGATTAAGAAAATTCCAAAGAAGATGTAGGTAGAGATCAAGAACAAATATGTTCACCATGTCAAACAGATTCAAAAGATGAAGACTACATAATCAACAGAGGTATGTTTTTTTCTTTAGTTGTGAAAAACACAGACATCTTGAAATAGAATGCCATGAATAAAACGAGACAAAAAAACTAATTGAAAAAGAAGACAATTATGAAGCAGAATTGATTAGTACTTTAGATGAACTAAGAAAAGAAAAACAAGTCACTCAAGAAAGAATTGATGAAACAAAATGAAAGTGTTCACATTTTTGAAGAATCCCAACAGGTCATCGAGAACTTAAGAACTTAGTTAGAAGAAGCGAGAAAGATTGAAGAAAATATTGAATATCAAAAGTAGTATTTGGAAGCCAACATAGAAGCACAAAAGGAAGAAGCATAAATGAGAGAGAAGATATTGACATATCATTTTAAGGAAAGAACTAATGATCTAAATCATCTTGAGGCAGGCTTTGGTCAATAAGAGAAAGGACTTCAGGAAGAAATAATCACATTGAAAATCCATCTTGAAGAAACGAAAAGAACAAAAGAATTCATAAAGTCTAAGATAATGAAGAAAGAAGAAGAGGTTGAGAATATTGAAGAAGAAGTTATCACATTGAGAAATACAATCGTCAAGCTCAACAAGAATATTGAAGAGACATAAACATCCACATCAGTCATATAGAATGAAGAGAAGCACTCTAGGTTTCTATAAAATAAGAATGGAGAAAAGAGAAAGAGTTATGGAGAAGTACTCAAAGGAAGGAATCATGGTCAACCAAAATCTAAGAAAAATATTGAAGATACATATTCCAGAAGACCATCCATGTTCAAGACACAAAGAAGCTTCAATCATGATCATGATCAGTCAAGGAAGACATTCAAAAGGACTACACCACAAACAATATCATTCATTCCCAGGTGTGAAAATTTCTTTTATGGTCATTTTTTATTGTACTAATTTTGGACATTAGGTTGCAGATTGTAGGGATTATAAAAGAAATGTTCAAGAAAGAAATGCCTATGTGGCCCCATGCAACATTGAATGTTACAAATGGCATAACTATGGACACATAACTAGTTATTGTAGAAGAATGATCGATACTTCCATGAAAGAGAACACTGATATAAGATATAAGAAAGTATGGATAAGAAAACACGAAGAAAAAAGTGAACAAAGACTAGGTCCCATAGATCACAATATTGGAAATAAAAGAAGATGAAGAAAAGTCTATAGAGAAAAAGAAATATGCTATATACATAAAGGTTTGGAAAATAACTAAAAGAAAAGAAGGACAAGTAAATAAGGAACATGTTCAAGAGATCATACTTTTAGGCATTGTAGTGAAAGAGGAATCCATAGACAAAAATAAATAAGTCAGATCTCAAAAAGATGATGAATCTACCAATGAAGATGATGACGAATACACATCAAAGCATGAATTGTTCTGAGCCATCCAACTTAGAGAATCCTAGGTAACATGAATATTGGATAGGGGGACAGATGCAATGCATATAATAGTTACATTCAAAACAGTGTAATTCCTAGAAACAACAATGACAAAACTTCCTACGAGCTATGAAAATGAAGACCAACAAATGTGAAGCACTTTAGAGTATTTGGAAGAAAATTCTACATCAAAAGAGAAGATGGCGGAATGGGAAAGTTTGACTCTCATGTGCTCAAATGAGTGCTTGTTGGTTACTCAAGTACAATGAAATAATACAAGTATTAAAATATGAGATTGAAAAATTGTAATGCCCAAAATATATATCTAAACATTGTTATCCTCACAAGCAATTATTTCTTAACTAAAACCATATCTATGCAGCATAATATCGATCTTCATACCAGCAACTTCAACAAGTTAGATTCATCAAATATTAACGAGTTCATGGAAGAATAAATAAATGCATAATTCAACAGGGTACCTGGTTCTGATGTTATTTCCATTGCCAACTGCCTTGCTACTGTTGCTCTCCTGCTACCTGCTACACAGCCCAGTCCTGTTGCAAACACAGAAAAATTGCCCAAAACTATTGTCCACCCTGCCAACTAGGAAAACAACCTAGCTCCAAGATATCTACGGACATCCTGGCCCTCCGAGCCCAAAACGTCTAGGAACTCGGTGTCTGCCTGATCAATATGTCACAACCAACAAATCATGTGTCCAGAGCACACCAATCTCACAGCCCCTCTCGGCTCTCTGAAATACTCAGCCCTCCAAACTCATGGCCCTCTTCCCGTCGAATGCCCTCCTCCTCACTCCTTTCCCCCTCTTATTCCTCCTTCACCGCCTTTCCTCCTCCCATTAAATTCCTTATCCCTCCATTTAATTACCCTTATCCATTCATTAAATATATTATCCATGTATTGAATACGTTATCCCTTGTGGGATACGCAACTCAATTTAAACATTATATTTTATTATCCAATTCTTATTTAATACTTACTTAATTAATTAATTAAGTAATCATTAAATCAATCATTAACCATATTAATTAATGAGTTAATTATACTTAAATTAATCATAATCAAGAATAACTAATTAATAACAAATAATTAGTTAAGGTTATTTTAATAAATAAAT